>BSBN01000726.1:8400000-9000000 GCA_027924645.1 Cunninghamia lanceolata
CATTGACCATTGCCACTCACCATGAACATCTTACCTCTATGCACTCATTATCTCTCTGTTATAGAACAGTCACCCATAAGTATACAGAATTTAGACTTTCATTTGTAGACTGTCATAGGTTTATGAAACTGTCATATTCCTGCAACTATACTGCCATGTAGAATATATGCCTTGTAATAATAGCATTATTAGTGGCTGTCCTTTTTGCTATTTAAGACTTCTATACATTTGTCTACTGGTTGCTTCCAAAGTCTATGCTAACATCATCATCTTATGACTGTAATCTTCCTCATTGATCTTTGTGCATTGCCAACTACCCTTCCTTTCTTAAAAAATAACACACCACCCTTGATCACAGCAACTTAAGACTCATCTCACTTTGTCTATGGCATGAACTGTGTACTTTATCACTTGCTCACTATCATTTGCGCTCCTTGAGTCTTCATGACTGTCTTCATGATGACATCTCATATATGAAGCTCTCTCTATTATGAAGCTCTCTCCTTTATGCTCCTTGAGTCTTCATGACTGAGTGTTGATCATGTCCCATATATGAAGCTCTCTCCTTCAATGCAGCCAACAATAACCCTAGAATCTTTTTATGAAGACATATAAGGTAGTGATACTAAATGTTTAGGGAGGAAAAGCAACATGAAATCAAGTCCAAAAAACCCATAAGACTTAAATATACATCTTTACTTTGAAAAATGTGTTACAAAGTGTATTTCTCAGTGCTATGACTGAGAAAACTGAGTTACAATGGCTTTTTTTGCTTATATAGCTCCAAAACAGACAAAAAACACTAAGATCCCTAAAGAATACATTCAAACTATTACATAAAGCAGTGGGCCAAGTTGTCTAATAACTAGTACATGATAAACATCAACTATGTCATTTTTTTCAAATATTTTAGTGGCCACCGTGTGAAGATCCCTTATTTCTCTTTCAGACGGACAACTCCATCTATTTTGTCTTCATAAGAAAGAGGTATGTTACTTGTGACCTTTAAAATATTTACATTTGCATCTCCTATTCCTTTCAGTTTGACTCCATGTACAATAGATAGTGAGTGAATTTGCCCAATGCCCACAGATGTAGCACCATCAGTAGGATCCAACACCCGAACTTTATCCCCTTCTTGGAGTTTATCAATATTAAATGTCTGCAAAAACAAAAAAAAAATACACATTATATTGAGATATAAAACACAAATTATATTGTTTTTGACAACTGTATGTAATGTCTTATGTCTTGGAACAAATTAGTTTTTGTATGTGCTTTTTTTTATTCTGTTGAATAACAAAGAAGCAATTTTTTACTCTGAAAAAAAAAGGTAATCCATTGCGAGGTACAAACAAATGGAGGGAAAGAATACAATAGTGCTAGACTATACAAGTACTCCAGAAATAGACATGGATTGGCAATGAAGTCCCCCCAATTGAGGACCATGACATCCCCGAACACAATGCACTAATGCATAGTCAAAATCTATGTATGCGCTCTTTTACAACTAAGCTCTAAGCTTCCATATGTAAGTTATATGTCCTTCCTTATTTCCATAATCTATGTATACTAGCTAATTACTCTTCACTACTATTCTAACCAACTTCTATCAAATAGGTAATGATTACCCTTATTTACATAATAAAACAACCATTACTTACTTGAATATTACTTACTTGCATGTGGTTTCATATCACTCACCTCGAGTTCAGCATGACCACTACTATGAATATCATGTGCATGCTCGTCGAGTTCATCATCATAATTATCACTATCAACATTGACATGAAGTTGTACAGTTTTGTAGAGAGCTCTATTGACAGGGCCTTTTTCTTTTCATTCTGCTTTCATATAATTGCTCTGCATGTGGTTTAATCATCATGCAAAAATTAATATAAGTCAAGTAAAGAATGCAAAAGCTATAAATTTTTTCCCAAAAGAACATTCTAAGCATGAAGAATTAATGACAAAACATTGGGACAAATTAACTTACAACTTAAAGAATGCAAAAGCTATAATTTTTTATCCAAAAGAACATTTTAAGCATGAAGAATGACAAAACATTGAGACAGAGAACTGACAACTATTTTATTACCTCAACTTCAGTATAACTATGATGATTGGCTGCACATTCTTGTCCAGTTCATCATAATCATCACTATCAATATCAGTAGCTCTGTTGACATCATGAAGGCATTTTTGCTTTCCTGCTGCTTTGAAAAAATTGCTCTGCATGTGGTTTAACCATCATGCAAAAAAATATACAAAGCATTCAATAGTCAAGTAAAGAATGCAAGCTATAAATTTGTCCAAAAGAACATTTTCTGGATCACTCCAACAATAAAGAAACTGGGTTGGATTCTCCTACACTCAGATTTCAATAATCTACATATTAAGAGGCATTTGTATACAGAATGTCCAAACAAGAAGAAACGAGATCAATAGAGCCTCTTACCTCATCTGAATCCGTGGATTTATGCTCATTCCATGCAGAAACTATAGGGTTAAAGGAGGCAACCAACTGTGAAACTTGTTGACTAAGATCGTATATGCAATTCAGTAGATGTTGGTACCCTTCATTTGAGTTGACATGATCTAGAGAGGTTGATTCTATTGGGCATGTAACAGATGGCTGTGAAATCTCTATTGATGAACTAGATATCCACTTCATCCTACTCTTAGATTTACTAGGATCTAGTGCTGCCATATAATTGACAATATCTTATACACATGCTTCTCTATTACTGTTTTCCACCTAAAATACAATTTCAATTTCAACATATAGTCAGTTCAATAAAAAATTGAAATAAATACCAAATTTGTCCATTTTGGCCTGCAACCCGCCTCGGCCAAATGTATATTCAGCCCTCACATTATCTCTTGCTCTCTTGCCTTTGTTACTCTTTGCCAAATATTATTCGGAATGCATAGTTTCTTTCAATGCCTCCCACTGTTTGGGACATAGAGTGGAGCCTAACCTCTCTTTTCCCTCCATGATTGCTTTTCTACAATTGTATCAAAAATTATTCATCAAAATTCTCATCTTTTGCTTGTAATATTTTCTAGAGATTTGTTCACCAGTAGTCTCAAAAGCATTTTCCATTTTTTGTATAACATTTTCCATATATCGTGGATCTTGCTCTACAAAACTTGATTTGCAAATATCCAAATGGGCCCTACATCATACACCCAACTCGAAGGCCCACTTTGCAGTATTTGACCCAATGGGCTCATTATCTCTCAATACCTCAAGCAAGAATGGCTTCTTGCCTTCTAATTTTCTCAGTTTTGCATTCCTCTCTGTAGATCTGTACAAATCTTGACTCAATGTTTGTCTTTTGACAAAAGCATCCACAACAGATGCAAGCAGTCTCTCTCCATGAATTTCATTAACTGGAACTTCATGCTCCTTGGCCACATCAGGTGTGGCATCAATAGATAGATCCTGAGTACCAGTCTCTGTAGATTTCACTTCAAACACATTCTTTAATCTTGAATAAATCATCTGTAGACCTGTTGTTCCTTTAATGCTCTAATGTTTTTCAATAATATCTCTTAGACTTTGTTCTAAGAGATCATCACAATGTTGCACATCACCATGTGCTATATCAGGCTGCACATGATCACCATGTGCTATATTAGGCTACACATCACCATGTGTTATATCAGGCTACACATCAACATATTCTATATCAAGCTGCACATGATCATCATTGCAACTATTGTTTTCACCAACTGCATTTGTTGAATCACAAAAGTGGTGGCTTCTACGAGATGGCGACACTATATATTTTCTTTCCTTTTGTTTTTTCTCTGCATTTTCTTTGCACTCTTTTTGATGCCTATAAAACAAAAATAATATCATATTATGTCTTATATACATAAAGCTCTTGCCTATAAAATTTCATTAAACACTATTAAACAAATAATATACTACTTAGTGGATTTACAACTTGCCTGTTTGTCAAACCAAGTCTCAATAAATATTCATTATTCTTGGCCACTTTTTCTCTACGAAGGTGCTCATAATCTATCAGTGAAGTTTCAGCATTAAGATCACTATCATCTAATTTGCGCCTTACAACCCTTCTCTTCATTTCATGAAGTCCAAATAAACAATAATGTATAAATCAACAACTTGAATTAGTAAAACTTTATTGAGTTCATAAGTTGATAACTGTTGACTTTCCAATCTGCTGATAACTGCAAATGAAAACTTAAAATAGAATTTAGTTTATAGATTAAAAAGAATTTGCAGTAAAAAAATAAGAAGATGTTTACAATTACAGGTATCAGACAAATTTTCCTTAGGGCTATATTCACAAGAAAAGAACTCATAAAAACATAACACAAGCAGGATGAAGGAAAAACATAGTCTAGTTCATCATGAGGTGTGTTAGAACCATTCAAAATTTCACAGAATCCCACTCTGTTTCATACATTTTCCTTCCCTAAATCCATAATTAGGGATTCATATTCCTTTTAGAATTGTTCTAGGAGTCATTTATGAGCATCTCATATCAGGTCTATGTGAAAGAAATTTATATTTTTGACCATTGATGTGTTTTTGTCTCTTACCATAGCCCCATAGTACATGCAAACAGCCTTGGCAGGTGTGTAGGAACTAGAGGATGTGAATACACAATTACCTCTTCCTCGCAACATGGAAAAAATTTAGTTGTGGTGTTGCGGTATAAACTCAAGCAGCACATAATATGTTACAGGGCACCTGCAGTAGGTAAGGAGATGATCGGCAGAAATGCGGTAGGAAGGAGTCAGGATTAAGTGTTCACTGTGCCCCCGCGATGGTTTCAAGTCAAGCTTGTGGTGTTGCGGTATAAGGAGTTCAAGTAACCAGTAATGCTACATACTACAGCCCCGCGATGCTGATAACTTCGACTGGCGGTAATGCGGTAAACAACGGATGGGAGACCAAAGGCTCCCGCAGCCCCACGACGGTCAGGCCAAAGCTTGGTGGTGGTGCGGTAAAAGACATAAGGGATAACATGTATCCCGCCATCCCACGGTGGTATGCAACAAGGCTTGCAGGGTGGCGGTAAGTGGTGAAGATGAACGCAACTGTCCAAGAGGTCTTGCGGTCCTGCGATTGCCCTAAGTTGGTCTTGCAGCGATTGCCCTACTTCACTGATGCCTACGGGGTTCTGATTTTTGAGGAAAGGACTGCAAGTATTAAAATACTTGCCCAACCATTGGATTGGATCAAATCAACAGTTTGTGTTTGAAAAGAATTGAATGTTGAGATTTGTTGATTTCATGGCACAAACCAAGTTAATGGCGAAACGACTAGCTTCATGGCACGATAAAACTTGGGATTTCTTTGTATTTCTTCATTCCAATGAATTCAGTGTTGATTGTAGAAGGTGAATTCAAGCTTTGTGTGCTCTCCTCAAGCATTTTCTGACTGGGTGAGTCTGCCAGGTATCACTCTTTGCATAAAAGTTGGTGTTTGGTTTGTTGCAAGTATGGGACTAACTAGTGTTGTCATTGATGTCAACATACTCCTGTTGCATTGATGTCAGGGATTGGAAGAGTTGTGTGCTGAGGATATTGAGAAAATTAGCCCTATCAGAAACAAAGAAGAATAGTAAAGACAGTGAGGTTCTATGAGGTAAAGATTCCAGTCAGTTGAAAATTTGAGTATGCAGATCAAAGGGTTTGTAGATATGTGTCCGAAGGTGCTCCTATAAAGATTTCAGAGATCCACATGAATATTTGAAGAAGTTATGGGCATATGAGTAAAACTGGTTCTGGCAGCTATTCAGAGATGACAGAGTGGATCAAATAGGTCCGGTGAGATCCAGAAATGCAATATCTTGTTCTACGGATCTGGTGGCATGTTTGGGAAGCTAATATGAATTGACAACTTGATTGGCTCATAGTTTAGAGGTCCACAAGTGATCCTTCCAATGTGACAGTGATGACCAGCTATGTTCTTGAGGTTCCAGATGAAGATGCAAATAATTGCAGTAAGCAGAAGTGGTATAGATGTTCTTGGTGATTCAAGCAAGCTTGTGGAGGTCTCTAGATTGTGTCCAATTCATGTTGTTGGTCTGCATTGAAGTTTGAGCTCATAATTGAAGATTTACCTTTGGTGATGATGTTCTTCCCAGTCTTGGCCAATTGGATGTTTTACACATGTTGTGGATGATCTTGAAGATGTTTTATGAAGCATGATGTGTTCCTTGAAGAAGATTGAAGTCCCAAATATGCGTGGCTGACAGGGTAGTGGCGCACATGAAGTTTTTGTAATAAGTCAAGTTTTATTTTTGTAATTGCTCTATAATGAAATAAAGTATGTGTTCTGCCGACTTTGATGATCATCCCAAAGTCGATGTCATGTATAAATAAAATTTGTGAAGACATTTAAAAATATATCTGTAACGATGAGAAAGTGATAGAGAGGAAAGGAGTGAAAAGCATAGCATAAGTGTTGAGCTTAAATGGAACTGTCTCAAGCATGGTGAAGATGCTAATCTCTAGTTCAAGTATGTAATACTTATATTATTCTATAGATAATGTGTCTCTTGTAGGCAATGGGCCTCTTGTGAATAGTGTGCTCGGGCAGTGAGCCCTAATTGGCAAGTGCCAAATCTTGTTCTTCTTATTCTTTTAATAGAGAATACAATCTTGGGTTAGTCACCTCATGGTTTTTCCCTTAATCAGGTTTTCCACATTAAAATCTTGGTGTCTTATGTGTTGAATGTGTTTCTACTCTTAAGTTATTGCATTATGCTTCCATGATTGAATCATTATTATGCTATTGAAATATAAGAAGGCTTCAAAAATTTAAAGAACAAAATTTTTGGTGACAACTTATTCACCCCCCCTCTCAGTTGTCTATCCTAAAACCAACAATTGGTATCAGAGCTAAGTTCCTCTAAAAGAGCTTAACCTCTTGAGGAGATCCAGGATGTCTTCCTATAAGAACGATAGTATGAGGTTTGATGGAACAAACTACACTCTTTGGAAAAGTTGCATGGAATGTCACTTGCAATGTATGGGATTTCAATATTGGAACATGACTATAAAAGAGAATATTCCTCCAAAGAATGGTCCGACAACTCTAGATGAAACTAGAGATGCTAAAGATAATCTTCGAGCTAAAGAAGCCTTACTAAGTGCCTTATCTGATACAGAGCTGACAAATGTTATGGATTTAAAAATTGCATATGAAATTTGGTCAAAGCTGGAAATTCTGCATGAAGGAGACAAATATGTTAAATGTGCCAAGCTACAAAGTCTGAAAGGACAATTCAAAAACCTAAAGATGAATGAAGATGAGTATATCACTACATTTATGCCAAAAGTAAATGAGCTTGTTTGTGGCATTAGATGTGCTGGTGGAACTTTGGATGAAGATGAGATTGTTGCCAAAGTTCTCAGATCCTTACCTCCTACTTACAAACATAAGGTTGCTGCTATTGAGGAATTTAGATCTTTATCAAATATTACAAGGGATCAATTGGTTGGGAAGTTAGCTGCATTTGAATTGGTTGAGTTTGGAGATGCTCCTCCCAAGACTGAATCTGCATTCAAAGCTAGTGCCTCTACAAAAGGTAAACAAAGGTATGATCTAGGAGAGAGTTCCTCAAAAAAATTATCATGGTATGAAAAAGCAAGAAAAGATCTAGAAGAAGATGAGGCAGAAGCTGCTCAACTTGAAGCCCTTATTGCAAAAAGACTGCCAAGAGGATCTGGTAAGTATGAAGGAAAATTGCCCTTCAAATGTTTCAACTACAACAAGATTGGTCATTTTGCCTCAAGATGTCTAGAAATATTTTCAAGGCCAAATCCTAATAGATCAAGATTCCAAAAGAAATGTTACTATGTTCAAGAAGATGATGATGATGAAGGAGTAACAAATGATGAATCTGAGATAGGAAACAAATCTAGAAGTGACTGGGTGTTTATTGCCATCAAGGAAGAAGATCCAATGCCCATTGAATCTATCAATTATAAAATGGTAGAAAGGGCTCTGGCTGCTCAAGTTGAAGAAAAGGATGAATGGGTCATTGATAGTGGATGCTCCCACCATATGACTAGTGATAAGAACAAGTTCATAAATTTGGAAAGATATGAAGGAGTTGTAAAATTTGGTGATAATTCTGCTGGTAGAGTCAGAGGTAGAGGAACTATTTCTTTTGATGGAAAGAACAAAACCAGTGATGTTCTGTATGTTGAAGGTCTAAAGCATAATCTTCTCAGTGTTGGACAGTTGGTGGACAAAGGCTATGATCTCTGATTCAAAAATAGAAAATGCAAGATCTTTGAAAGATCTGGAACTGAGATTGCATCCGGTACTCAAACAAAAGGTAACATCTTCCACTTGGTTGGTACTGGCAAAAGTTGTTTATTTGTTCAAATTGATTAGAGTTGGTTGTGGCATAGGAGAATGTGTCATGTAAATTTTGATAATATCATCAAGATAAGCAACACTCATGCTGTAAGAGATCTTCCAAGACTGGTGAAACCTACTAACAGTTTGTGCAAAGAATGTCAATTGGGTAAGCAGAACAGAGTCACATTTAAAAGTAAGGAACAATCTTCTACCGGATTATTGGACTTGGTACACATTGATCTATGTGGACCAACAAGAATCAGGAGTCTGCAAGTTGATAGATATTTCATGTTACTGATTGATGACCACTCTCGGATGATGTGGGTGACTTTCCTGAAAGAGAAATCTGAAGCACTTGAGAAGTTCAAAATATTCAAGGCTATGGTAGAAAATGAAACTGGGCTAAACATAAAATGTCTCAAGTCTGATAGAGGTGGTGAATTCACATCTGGAGAGTTCATAGAATTCTGTGAGAAACATGGGATAAAGAGATAGATATCTGCTCTAAGGACTCCGTAGCAAAATGGAGTAGTGGAGAGAAAGAACTAGACCATCCATGAAGCATCTAGAACCATGATGATGGAAGTAAATGTCCCTCAGATCTACTGGAGAGAAGTTGTAAGCACTGCTGTCTATACTCTTAATCAAGTACAAATCAAAAACAATACCGGTAAGACTCCTTATGAACTTTGGTTTGACATCAGTTCTACTGTGAAGTATTTCAAAGTCTTTGGTAGTAAATGTTATATCAAAAGAGATGAAGACCTTGGCAAATTTGATGCTAAAAGTGATGAAGGAATATTCTTGGGTTATTCTACTCAAAGCAAAGCATACCGGTGTTATAACAAGAGATTGAGAAAGATTGTAGAAAGCACAAATGTGAAGGTTGATGAAGGCATTGAAAATCCCTCAAGGTTTTATGAGTATGAAGCAGATGATTAGAATGATGTTTCTATCCAAGAAGAACAAGCCCCAACTGCAGTTCAGATTTAGACTAATCCAGAGAATCCTGAAATATAGGAAGAAGAGATAAGTTTGAATGAACCTATCCAAGAAATAGAAGTGCAAGAAATTCCCAAAACTCCCAGGTATGTAAGACTGAATCATTATGAAGACCAGATCATAGGAGATAGAAGCAAAGGTGTTCAAACAACAAGAAAGATTGCTCAAGATTCAATGAAGTGTTGTCTGATTTCAAAGGTTGAACCAAAAATAATAAGTGAAGCATGTAATGATGAAAGCTGGGCTAAAGCAATGGAGGAAGAGTTGATGCAGATTGAAAAAAATCACACTTGGGATCTTGTTCCTAGACCTAAAGACAAAAATGTGATTGGGACCAAGTGGGTCTTCCGAAATAAACTAAATGAAGATGGTGAAGTAGTCAGAAACAAAGCCAAATTGGTCTGTAAGGGTTATTCTCAAGTAGAAGGAGTTGACTTTGAAGAAACTTTTGCTTCGGTGGCAAGAATTGAAGCAGTCAGATTATTTCTTGCTTTTGCTACCTTCAAGGATTTCAAAGTATATCAGATGGATGTAAAGTCTGCCTTCCTGAATGGTGATTTGGAAGAAGAGGTATACATTGAGCAACCGGATGGATTCCAATTGTCTGATCATGGTGATATGGTCTGCAAGTTGAAGAAAGCATTGTATGGAATCAAACAAGCCCTAAGAGCCTGGTATGAAAGATTGTATAAACATCTTTTGAAGATCGGTTTCAACAAAGGTACTACTGACAGTAACTTGTACTTCAAGATTGATCATGAAAATGTCTTGATTGTTGAAGTATTTGTTGATGATATTATTTTTGGAGGAAAAGATAGTATGTGCAAGACTTTTGCAAATCAAATGAAAAGTGAATTTGAGATGTATATGTTTGGGGAAATGAATTTCTTCTTGGGTCTGCAAATAACTCAAACAAAGAAAGGAATCTTCATATCATAGACCAAATATGTGAAAGAATTGTTGAATAAATTTGGGATGGAAGATTCAAAGCCAATGAATACTCCCATGGCAACCGGGTGTAAACTGAGCAAAGATGATGAATCTCTTAAGGCTGATCAGAAAAAGTACAGGTTAATGATTGGAGGACTACTGTACCTTACTCAAACTAGACCTGACATTATGAATGTTGTTGGTCTTGTTGCCAGATTACAAGCTGATCCTTGAGAGTCTCATGTCATGGAAATCAAGAGAATTCTCAGATATCTGAAGGGAACAGTTGAGTATGGTTTATGGTATCCTAGGGATCACGATTTCTCTCTTCATGCATATACAGATGTTGATTGGGCAGGAGATGTGGATGACCAGAAGAGTACCAGTGGTGGTGCATTCTTTTTGGGGAAAATATTGGTTTCTTGGTTGAGCGAGAAACAAGAGGCAATATCTCTGTCCACTGCAGAAGCAGAGTATATTACAGTAGCAGGTAGTTGCACTCAAGTATTGTGGATGAAGCAAATGCTAAGAGACATCCGAGTGGAGTATGAAGAACCTATCACAATCTTCTGTGATAAATCAAGTGCAATAAATATTTCAAAAAATCTGGTTTTGCATTCAAAGACAAACCATATATCCATCAAGTTTCACTTTTTGAGAGAGCAGGTGAACAAGAATGAAGTTAGAGTGGAGTTTGTGCCCTCAGAGGATCAGATTGCAGACATTTTTACTAAACCTCTACCTAAGGACTCTTTTGAGTATCTCAGGGAGAAGCTAGGGGTTATTACCCCTCCGGTTCTAAATTAAGGTGCATTGATGTGCATCAGTCCAGTGGATCTGACAGTCATATCTTGTGGTCTGGATTGATGATAGGGAGCTGCTACTCAGGGGGAGCAATCTGTATGATCCTGAAGTATGATGCAACTATGTGCCCTTTTCCATTAATGTCTAAGGGGGAGAGAAGACATGTGAAAAAAAAAGAGATTGCTGATCAAAGGGGGAGAAATGAAGAAAGAAAAGATATGTGAATGATTGATGTTGTTAGGGGGAACCAGTGAGGAGAAGTTATTGTCTTGATGGTCAAAACAATTTTTCACATCATATGTTGCCATCAATGACAAAGGGGGAGATTGTTGCAAGTATGGGCCTAATTGGTGTTGTTATTGATGTCAACATACTCCTGTTGCATTGATGTCAAGGATTGGATGAGTTGTGTGGTGAGGATATTGAGAAATTTAGCCCTTCAGAAACAGAGAAGAACAGTAAAGACAGTGAGGTTCTATGAAGTAAAGATTCTAGTTAGTTGAAGATCTAAGTATGTGCATCAAAGGGTTTGTAGATATGTGTTTGAAGGTGCTCCTGTAAAGATTTTAGAGATCCGCATGAAGATTTGAAGAAGTTATGGCCATATGAGTAAAAATGGTTCTGGCAGCTATTCAGAGATGACAGAGTGGCTCAAATAGGTCTGTTGAGATCCATAAATGCTGTTGGCAAGAGACACTATATGGATTCATGATTGTTGTCATTGATGGCAATAAAGTTCATCCCACACATCTGCAGGACATGGTATGTCTCTATCGGAAGTCAGAGTGAAGAATGTTGTGGTCCGGTAAACAAGAACAGAACATATGGCGAGGTCCGGTAAACAAGAACAGAGCATATGACAAGGTCCGACAGACAGGTCCAGATCTCTTAGAGGAAGTATCCTGGTGAAGTACAGATTTGGGGAAGTCAAGAGGACTACCTTAAGTGGTAGATTCCAAGGATTTAGCCTCTGGTGATAGATGAGGAAAAAGATATGGATACTTGAGCATCGGGTTCCTAATTGACAGTATGAATAGAGGAAGAACTGACTGGCAGAACATCAGACATTATTCCGGATGTGTTACTGATGTTGGTAAAGGTTATGAAGGCATGAATTATGTTTGGCCGACATGATTAATGATTTTTACAAGTATATCCTTGATCCGCAATACTTGGTAAGCAAGGATTCAGCCGACAGATCAAAGTTTGTGAAAAGATAGACTATTCCGGATGTCGACTTGAAGGGTGATGAAATCACTTGTGAGGATATATATACAAGATGGATTTAGTTGTGAGTGGTGTGGTTGTTGTTAGAGATGTGCGAATAAAAGTAGAAGATCAGAATAGAAGCAGTAAGGAAGGTCCGGTATGTGAAAGGAAAGGAGCATAAGAGAAGAGGAAAGATGAAGTGCAGCAGATCAGTGTACTAAGCCTAACCAGAACTGAACTCCAGCATATGTAGATGCTCCAAATCAGTTCAAGTATTGTATAACACTCCTTTTGTAGACAGTGAGTCTCTTGTAGGCAGTGTGCCTCTTGTGAGCAATGTGCTCGGCTAGTGAGCCCTAATTGGCAAGTGCCATTTTGTATTTCCATTCTTCTAACAAAGAATACAATCTTGGGTTAATCACCCTGTGGTTTTCTCCCTTAACAGGGTTTCCACGTCAAAAATATTGTGTCATGTGTATCTTCATTTCATGGTTATATTTTCTTATTTGAATTAATGTTGCATTTATTAATAAGAAAGTTCAGAAAGCATAAATAATTAGGATAACTAATTCACCCCCCTCTCAGTTATCAACAATTGGTATCAGAGCCAAGTTCCTCCTAACAGAGTCTAATAGCTTGAGGGAGATCTGGGAATCCAAATGGATGCATATGGTTTAAGGGAGCAACTCAAGACAGCCCTTGATGATCTTGAACAGTTAAACTCTGAAGTCAATGAATTAAAGGAAAGACTCAAACAGGCTAATGATTTCATGAGAGAACTAAAAGACAAATTAAGTCTCTCTATGAAAAAGAGAAAGGAGCTGCTTCAACAATTGGCAAGTCAAGGTGAAGCAAATGATGCAAATGAAGAGCTAAAGGAGAAAACCAAGTTATGTGAAAAGTTATCAAAAGAAATCATTATGGTAAGACATGAAATGGAATCAGGAGTTATGAAGTTTACCCAAGAAGTTGAAGAGAAAAGAAAGACGGAAGATGATCTAAGACAATCCCTCAAAGAGAAATCAGAAGATTGCCACAAGATGGATAGAATTATCAGACATCTTCAATCTGATCTTGAAGATGCTAAAGATAATGAAGAAAAACTTGAGGATCAAATTGTCTCTCTCAAAAGGGATCTTCAAGCAGCAAATGAATACAAAGAGAAATTCAAGATAAGTTCTGCTCAACTTGAAGTTCTTCTTAGAAGTCAAAAGAGGGTAGATGACAAGTGTGGTTTGGGATATGAGAAAGGAGAAAGCTCCGGATCCAGTCAGAAGAATTTTGGATCAGAAAATCCAAGGAATAGGCCTAGAAGACCTCCGGTAAGACAGCCTAATGCTCAAAGATATCCATCCTTCAATGGATACTGCCACAATTGCAATAACTTTGGTCATAAAGCTAATCAGTGCAGAAAGAGAATGAATCAGACTAATTCATCCTTCTCCGGACAGTGTTTTAACTGCAAAAGGTATGGTCACAAATCTCATGAATGCAGAAATATGCAAATGAACAAATCATTCAATGGTAGATGCTTTGCATGCAATAGAATAGGTCATATGGCTAATCAATGCAGATCAAAAGGATATCAATCAAATATGCAAAGAAATGTTGTTTGCCAAATTTGCAATAGATCCGGTCATATTGCAAAATTTTGTAGAAGTAAGAATCAGGACAAAAGAGGTCCGGTATATCATAATCAGAATCAAGATAAGAGGAAACAAAAAGTGAATGTGGATGAAGTTAAAAGTGAGATGAACAAGATTTGGGTAAAGAAAAGTACAGAGAATGCAGAGGTTGGATCTGCACCAGACTCTAGTGCTGATATTCCTTCCAAAAATTAAAAAGTGAGCTCTGGCTCAGGGGGAGACACAAAGAAAACCTTGATCCCCCAGCCAGTCAATTGGTGCCGGAAATGGCACAAGAAGAGTTGCGGATTGAAGGGTTCATAAGGGAAACATCCAAACAAACTATGGTTAAGATTTGGAAGATCCGCATGATGTTTAAAGATCAGGACTGATCCGGTTCTTCAAAGTCATCCAAATAAGGCAAACCGGAACAAATTAGGTCAAGCATTTATTGCAACCTGACATTAGGGTTTGCGGAGCAATATAAGGGTTCTCTCATTAATCACTTGTTCATTCTGCATTCAAGAAGAAACAAAAAGGAGCTCTGCAACAACTTCTCCCAAGGATCAAGATGATTCTTCATACAGCTCAATCCAGATTTCATCGTGTGTGCCCTAAAAAGCATAAAAGGTATGCCTTGTTCTTGATATCTTTCAGTAAAAGTTCCTTGATGATGGCTACTCTGAATATAGTAAAGATTTCTGATAGACCTCGCCCCATATTTAAGAAGCATCCATACAAACCCTAAGAGGTAGGTCCCCTAGGAGCCTTCTCTAGTGTTTCGCATGGCGTTCTGCACACATAAGACATTAGGGTTTACATACATGAAAATATTGAAGAGTTTGGGGAATTCAGACTAAGAGACATCTATCACAAACAATTGATAGATGATACTTTTGAGCTTAAACCAGAATATAAGGGCATCCAGGAGAAGCATTTTGATCAGTTCATTCATTTCACCTGCTTTGAAGAAGATGAATGGGTCCGATATGTATTAAGTAGGGTACATGATAACTTCCTCTAGCTGAATAGACCTTGCAAGATCACTAAAGAGGCAATTAGGGCAGTAACTGGTTTATACTCCTCCGGAGGGATACCTGTCCTCAAATCTGTCAAAAATGACATTGTAACTGAGGCCGCCGGATCAAAATTTGATAAGAGGGCAATGACCATTGAAGATATTACTGACCCAGATGTCAAATTTGCATCTATGATAATAGGATACAAGATATATCACTCCAGTAGGGAGAATTCAGTATCTAGAATTGTAGTATATACTGCCTATGAGATGGTGAGGAAGAATGCAGAATATGATCTCTGTGAACTTTTGTTGAGCCAATTAATGGAAAACATACAGAAGATAAAAAGGGACAAGAAGAACTCCTTCAAATATGGTGGACTAATACTATGTCTATTTTTCTACTTCATGAATGAGCTGCCTGGTTCCAATGGATGGGTATGGCAGAATGACAGACCAATTGCCATCCAAATCAGAGACTATTTGCATGGGCTTGGGGATGCCAAAGTAAGAAATACAGCCCTGTGGGGATATTTCAAGAATTTTCAAAACATGATGCATGCAAGAGAAAGGATTCCCCAGTATCTTCTTGAGAAATACAAAGACACAGTTTGTTTTATGGTGGAAACTGATTAGTGCCTAATGGAGGCAGTAGAACCAAGAACTATATGGATCATGCCCATGGGGTATGAGGTTGATGAACAAATTGTGGAGTTGCATGTTCAACACATGCTAAGTCAGCCAAAGGATCCAAAGGCAGAAAGGTTTGGAACGTTTGAGGAGCTGAGTGTAAAGATTCATGTGGAACTTAGAGAACTATAAATCAAAAGGAAGGTGAGAAAAGAAGTAGAACATGTTGCCAAAGGCCTTGGCATCTCAAAGGAGGCACTTGATGCCCACAGGAAAAAGATGGAAAGGGCTGAGGAAGAGAAGAAAGAAAAGGACAGCAAGAAAAGTGCTCCGGTAGAAACCTCCACCCGGTCTAGATCATCGAAGAAATCTACACCTGTCACTGCCAAAAGCTCAAGGGCATCTAAACTGAAAGCAAGATCATCTGGTAAAACAAAGAAAAGAACCAAGGCTAAGGCCACAAGGTCTTATGCGAGTCAAAAAGATGAAGAAGAGACTGAATTTGATGAGGGGATAAAGGAAATAAAGAAGCAGAAGAAGAAAGGATCCGATGAACCTTCCACAGGTCAAGACAAGGAAGAGATGGCAGAGGAATTTGTTGAAAAGCCCACCCTGTCTTTAGAAAGTGTAATCAAATCAATCACTGTGGATGGAAACCTTCAACCAATGGCCGAATTCTATGATGACTATAATGAGGCTGACCAAAAGATCTTGCAGGAAGCTACAGTTAGGTATCTGAACATATATAATAAGGCTTTCATTAAAATTATATCTCTTATTCCTAAGAGCCTAGAAAAGGAGTTAGAAATGAGAAAGACTAATGCCATGGCAAAAGACCTTGAGATTCGGGAACAGATAGCTATTCAGCTATATCCTTCAGTCGATCCCAAGACAATGAATATGGTATTCAAAGATTGCAAGGATGAGTTCAGGAGCAAAGCCAGGATGAATCAGCTAATGCTTGGTGAAATTGACAAAGTGGCAAAAGAGACTGAAGAGATCTTCCGGAAGGCCTTCAAAAAATTTAATCTTCCTATTATAGAGGACTTGGGTACTGATCCCTCGGCTACAAATGTTGCAGAAGAATCTACTAAGAAAATGACAAAGGAGGTAGGCCCTGAACAAACTAACATTTCTCCTCCGGTTTCACCTAAAGTCTCCGGATCTAAAGGAGAAGAAAGAATACAGGAGAAAGAAGCAGAGGTGAAGGGAAAAGAAGATACCAGTGGTAAGAATGTAGAAGAAGAGAAGAAACATCTATCTCCGGCAAGAGACACTGCAAAAATTGTTCAAGAATTCCTGAACAAAGAAACAATGGAGATTGATGAACCGGAGCTTCTAAAAGGACCATTTAATTTTCTTTCTCTAGTACAGACAATGAAGATAGCTTCATTTGCTAATGCAAAGGCTAAAGAAAAACTCCTAAAGTCTCACATGGAAGACTGTGAGCTTATAGAGGCTACTTCCGGAGTGCTAGAAAAGATTATGCCATCATTTCAGAAAGATCCCACAACCTCCTCATCCGGTAATCTCAAGACTCTAGTCAATAGTGTTAGCACACATTTTGATTCACTAGAGAAGTCAGCAGAAGATAAGGTCTAGAAGGAATTTCTTGCAAAAAGATTATCAGAGGTACAAGGGTTGATAAGTAATGATAGGAAAAATACGAATATTGGGATAAAGAGCTTAGAAAATGCTCTTAAAGATGGCAGGGAAATATGCAAATTTTGTTTATCTTGGTCCAAAGCAACATTGGACATTGAGAAGAAAGTAAAAGAATAGGAGGACAAACTAACAAACCTATCAAAGAATTTTGATCCTCTCTCATCCTCCATAATAAATCAAGAATGCTAGACTATTGCAGTCTTGAATGAAATCAAAAAGCTGGATAAGGAAAAGAAAAATAGAATAAGCAGGTTGAGTGAGCTCAGAGGGATAATTATCCCTAAGTTAGAGGCCATGCATGAGGCCATAAAAGAAGCTCAAATCACAGCCCAGACAAATGACCCAACAGATCCAAAAAGGGCAGATGTGTTTGCATTTCTATTGAGTGGTCATATATCAATTTTGGATAGAATGAAGCAAAGTTGGGCTACAAAATTCATTCAATTAAAAACAACTTTTGCAGACATTCTTCAGTTTTTGTGAGTATGTAATATGCGGCTAAGTGTAGTTAAATTTTTGAAAATTTTGATGTGCGGACCCTACCCTTTGCCATTGATGTCAAAGGGGGAGTGAGGAGCAGTGAAAAATGAGATATCCAACTAAGGGGGAGCTCCGGAATATGTATATAAAAATAGAGCATCAGCCAAGGGGGAGCATAGTGTAAACACTTAGTCATTTTTCACTAAGTGTTGCCATCAATGCCAAAGGGGGAGATTGTTGGCAAGAGACACTATATGGATTCATGATTGTTGTCATTGATGGCAACAAAGTTCATCCCACACATCCGCAGGACATGGTATGTCTCTACCGGAAGTCAGAGTGAAGAATGTTGTGGTCCTGTAAACAAGAACAGAGCATATGGCGAGGTCCGGTAAATAAGAACAGAGCATATGATGAGGTTTGACAGATAGGTCCAGATCTCTTAGAGGAAGTATCCTGGTGAAGTGTGGATTTGGGGAAGTCAAGAGGACTACCTTAAGTAATAGATTCCAAGGATTTAGCCTTTGGTGATAGATGAGGAAAAAGATATGGATACTTGAGCATCGGGCTCCTAATTGATAGTATGAACAGAGGAAGAACTGACTGGCAGAACATCAAACATTATTCCGGATGGGTTACTGATGTTGGTAAAGGTTATGAAGGCATGAATTATGTTTGGCCAACATGATTAATGATTTCCACAAGTATATCCTTGATCTGCAATACTTGGTAAGCAAGGATTCAGCCGACAGATCAAAGTTTGTGAAAAGATAGACTATTCCGGATGCCGACTTGAAGGGTGATGAAATCACTTGTGCGGATATATATACAAGATGGATTTAGTTGTGAGTGGTGTGGTTGTTGTTAGAGATGTGCGAATAAAAGCAGAAGATCAAAATAGAAGCAGTAAGGAAGGTCCGGTATGTGAAAGGAAAGCAGCATAAGAGAAGAGGAAAGATGAAGTGTAGCAGATCAGTGTACTAAGCCTAACCAGAACTGAACTCTAGCATATGTAGATGCTCCAAATTAGTTCAAGTATTGTATAACACTCCTTTTGTAGACAGTGAGTCTCTTGTAGGCAATGTGCCTCTTGTGAGCAGTGTGCTCGGGCAGTGAGCCCTAATTGGCAAGTGTCATTTTGTATTTCCATTCTTCTAATAGAGAATACAATCTTGGGTTAATCACCCCATGGTTTTCTCCCTTAACAAGGTTTCCACGTCAAAAAATATTGTGTCATGTGTATCTTCATTTCATGGTTATATTTTCTTATTTGAATTAATGTTGCATTGATTAATAAGAAAGTTCAGAAAGCAGAAATAATTAGGATAACTGATTCACCCCCCCTCTCAGTTATCAACAAATGCAATATCTTCTTCTGCGGATCTGGTGGCATGTTTGGGAAGCTAATATGAATTGACAACTTGATTGGCTCGTAGTTTGGAGGTCCGCAAGTGATCCTTTTAGTGTGACAGTGATGACCAACCGTGTTCTTGAGGTTCCAGATGAAGATGCAAATAATTGCAGTAAGCAGAAGTGGTACAGATGTTCTTGGTGATTCAAGCAAGCTTGTGGAGGTCTCCAAATTATGTCCAGTTCATGTTGTTGGTCTGCATTGAAGTTTGAGCTCGTAATTGAAGATTTACCTTTGGGTGATGATGTTCTTCCCAGTCTTGGCTGATCGGATGTTTTACACATGTTGCAGATGATCTTGAAGATGTTTTACGAAGCATGGTGTGTTCCTTGAAGAAGATTGAAGGCCCAAATATGCATGGCGAACAAGGTAGTGATGGGCATGAAGTTTTTGTAATAAGTCAAGTTGTATTTTTGTAATTTCTCTGTAATGAAATAAAGTATGTGTTGTGCTGACTTTGATGATCATCCCAAAGTCAATGTCATGTATAAATAAGATTTGTGAAGACATTTAAAAAGATATCTGTAATGATGAGAAAGTGATAAAGAGGAGAGGAGCGAAAAGCAAAGCAGAAGTGTTGAGCTTAAATGGAAGTATCTCAAGCATGGTGAAGATGCTAATCTCTAGTTCAAGTATGTAATATTTATATTATTCTGTAGACAGTGTGTCTCTTGTAGGCAGTGGGCCACTTGTGAGCAGTGTGCTCAGGCAATAAGCCCTAATTGGCAAGTGCCAAATCTTGTTCTTCTTATTCTTTTAATAGAGTATACAATCTTGGGTTAGTCACACCGTGGTTTTTCCCTTAACTGGGTTTTCGAAGTTAAAATCTTGGTGTCTTATGTGTTGAATGTGTTTCTGCTCTTAAGTTTTTGCATTATGCTTCCATGATTGAATCATTATTATGCTATTGAAATATAAGAAGGCTTCAAGAATTTAAAGAACAAAAATTTTGGTGACAACTGATTCACCCCCCTCTCAGTTGTCTGTCCTAAAACCAACATGGTTTGTGCTCTGTTTTCAACTAGTCCGGTAAAGCAAGTAAAATAGAAAAACCCTAGTTCGTAGAGGCACTAAAATATGGCACCTAAAAAATCTAAGTATGTGAGTAAGAGCACTGACCCCCTACTCCCAAGAAACTATCACTTCAACAATCATTGTTGGACATCCTACCAAATTCAATTGACAAGGGGTCTAAGAAATTGTTCAAGGATGTTGTGGAAGGATATCGAGATGCTGCAATCCCTATCTCTGGATGGAACCTTTTTTGGTATTTTTGTGGAAAGAAAGATGGACAGGGACCAGTTGGAAACCCATGGAATTTGAATTTGGCAAAGGTTGTGGTGCCAAATGTATTTGTTGATGTGGATTTGATTACAACATTGGCACAACACTATCACTCAACCACCAAAATAGTCAAACTACCAAATGGGTCACCATTAGTGGCTATGAATAGGAAAGCAATCATAGACTATTTCACAAGCAAGACTTCACACAAGTAGATCTGCAGAAGAGTGAGCAGGAGTACAATAGTTTGAGAAAAAACACACAGAAGGGATGAGGTGCCCCTGCACATGAGGAAAGGGGCAAATAACAGAAGAATTGAAATTCCATCCACTACAATTGAACCTTTCTTTGTTGAAGATTTTTTTGTCTATTTCAAAAGAACATATTTTGCTTTGTGTCAGGTGTTGGGTATTGATACCTAAGGTAGAATGCCTGTCAGCCTAATGATGACGGCCATGAGAATTCAAAATCTAGAAGCTAACATGTTGAATATGATTTTGCAACATTCATTGAAAATAAACTGCATGATGGATTTTTGAAAATAAGAGAAAACAAAAAGCCCATAGATTTCAAATACTACTCCTTGTTATGTCATTTGATTTTGTATCAAAATAGAAGGAAGTGGCCCAGTAGAATGGATCTGAGCATGATTGATGAAAATGGACAAAGATTGCCAACACAGTGCTAGTGTTACAAATGGGATAGCCATTGCAAGAATTGTGACTATGTTGTGTTTCGTGATGATTTCTCACTTAGAATAATGAATTCTCTTGGTAGCTTTTCTCCCAAATTGACAAAAGAGATCAGGGAAATGTTGAGGCCTCTTGCCCATAGGCCAAGACAGGGTCATAGTCATAACTATGCTGATTGGTTTTTCTTTCTAGTTCATACTATAATTAGGGTATATGGGTGTACTCAACCACCCCATGTGTTGCCCAAATTTGTGCCAGACAGAATTGCATTCCTTGAATTTATGTGGCAAATGATGTAAATAGAAGAAGGATGTAATGAAGAAATAGAAGAAAGCCACATTTCTTCCTGATTCCATAATGTTTGGTGATTGGTCCATTGGTTCTGATACTTTAGAGGATTTGCAAGCCTATTTGAAGGCTAAATATTCTTTGAAACCAGGTGTAGAGAGGGTTTGTGATCTAGAGGGTCACATGAACTTTGTCAGACAAACCATCCTCACAAGAATGGGAATATCCCATCAAATCAATTTTGATGAGGATGTGATGAGAAATCTCGTTACCTTTCAAGAAGTGTATAATAGGGTAAGAAAATGGGAGATTTTGAAAAGGATTGAGGATGATAGGAGAAAACAAAATCCTAATTTTGCTGGATTCTTTGTTGAAGAGAGGGACCCTTTGAGAAGAATAGATCTGATAATTGACAATTTTGAAAGAATATATAGCAAGTCTGAGAAGCAGCCTTCAAAGGCTACCAAGCTTAGTGTCAAAAGACCACCAAGAGTTGTGATTCAAGAGCCTGCACCAGATGCAATGTCACTACAGGATCCAAGTCATGTCCTTGATTTGCCACCTGCCAAAGGCAAAGGATTGAGGATGTTTCTCCACTGGTTCCATATGAATTGAACAAAGGAGGGGGTGACACTGATGAAGTGGCTAGTATCCTAAGAAATATGGGAGATGAAGGAGAAACATACCAGCCACTTGTTGGCCAAGAAACAGAAACACACAAACCAAAGGCCAGAATGGCCGAACAAGCACAAGGGGAGCCTGAATTAGAAGAAGATGAAAGAATTGTGGCTTCTATGAGATTTATGGAGGATGATGATTTCATTAATTCTCCTAAATTCAAATATTTTTAGTTTAAGATGAAGATGAAAGAATTTCAAGAACAAGTGGAAATAAATAAAATGGGTGCTGATGAATCTCAACATGACCAAATTGTTTCACAAACTTTCAAGAATATGAAAATAGATGAAATACGTGTTAGCCTTGATGAGGTTAGACAAATGGTATTAAGGGGCAACATGCTGATCATTCCTAGGCTTGAGTTGAAGAAAATGTTTTTGTTAGACCAAGTCAGGAATCAAGACGACCCCATGCTAGTTTCTGAATTTGACTATGAGGAAGGTGTCACTGGTTGTGGTTACAATCCAAAAATAGAGATTTTGGCAATATGGGAAACACAAAAGAAAACTAGCAAACCAAGATTACTTGATGTGGTCCAAGAAATAAGGGGAACAACTGTGGTCAAGACATTCCAGGATGCATCAACAACTGAAATAGCTACCCTCACTATGCATACTGTAATGTTTACACGAGCTGCTGTTGTAAAGCTAGAGCAAAGATTGTTTGATTATGAGAGAACTTAGATGGAGATGAATGATGAGGTAAATAGATTGTATCTTGAAAATGTAAACCTAATAAAACAACTGAAGGGTGAGAGTTCTTAGATTCAAGCCATTGTGCCAATTCAAACACCTGTGCCACAAGAGACCAGTACTACCACAGTGACTACTGAACAATTCAATGTTTTGAAATTGAAGTTGGAAAAAGAAATTGAGGAATTGAAAAGCCAAAATGAGTAAACAAAGAATGAGGCAAAATTGAAAAGAAAATTTTGGAATATAGAGTGAAAATGGTTGTTGACAAGTTGAGAGATGTGCATGAATGCTATTGTTCCTTGTCTCAGTCCATGGAACGGTTGGAAGTAATCTTTTTTGTTTTAGATCCCTTGTATCAAAGATGGCAGTCAACACATCACACATTGATCACTCTGTGTAAAGTTCTACAATGGAATCAAGATGCTCTTGTAGCTATAAATTCAATAGACAAAATGGTTAAGATGATATTGGATGAGTATCAGTATGTGAATGGTGAGAATCAAAGAATGTAGGCAAAGATTGAATCTTTTGCCACTTTCAAACAACAGTTCATTCCATCAATCCTAACAGAGAATGAAAATATCAAGGATTTTGATGCATGGAAGGATGAATTTGGTCATACAGTTTCTAAGGTCATGGAATTTTTGAAAAAGGATGAAGATATCAATATTCTCAGCTTCAACATCATTCTAGACAGAGTAATTGCTTTGGATGCTGGTTATACAAAGTTTGTAATTGATGTCAAAGCATTGCTAGACAAAAGGTAGAAGGATCACCAGGCCAACTTGCTCCAAATTCAAGATTATAAGTGGCCTAGTGATTTTACTATGTTTGAATGGTAGGAGAAGTATCTTCGAGCTGATGAATAGACAAGCTATACGTGCAGGGGAGCAACGAGCATCATGGCCTCATGACTACAAAGTATACCAATGGGAGCAAGAGTGTTTGGCTCCTCCAGAGGAATAGGGCCTTGAAGATGTTGCAGTGGAAGAACTGAGCCTTCAAATACTCTATCATGGAGAGAGGGACTTTAAATTAGGATGATCACGGGTCTCCTATGTTGATTAACGAACTACAAGTGTATTGCAAGTGCTGCGGGCTTCCAATCAATATTGTCTACTTTCTCTATTTTCTCTTAATTATGTTTTAAGCAAAATTAATGTTTAGTTTATATGAAGAGGCATGAATTTTGAAAAGATGCTATATTTTGTAACAGTCTGAAGCTTGTTGCTTCTCTTATAAAAGAGAAACTAAGACTGAATTTTGATATCATCATCATAGGCACTTATAGAAACATATATGAGGAGACTTCTGTTATATTGTAATATCTATTTGAAGCAATCAATGGAGAAGAAGATTTAATCTGGTGCTTGAATTTTGATTAAGATATCTAAGAGACCATTTCTTTGTTTCTAATGAGGAGGCTTAGTTCACCTAATGTTAAGATATCTATATGTATTATTAAATCACAGATGTTCATCATTGTTTCCTTCACACAAGCATATTCAATGCATGTGGAGGCTAGAATCTGTATTACAAACTAAAGCTATCATCTAGGACATACAAGAAAAGTCTAGCATCTAGAAAACATATAGGACATACAAGAAATTATATTCTAACTAAACAAAACTAATTTCAACCAAAGTAAGAAAACTAAGAAGAACGATTGAACCTAACTTTAAATGCACTTCAAATCAACAGTGAACATCTTAGGTTTTGTATACAATGTACCAGTAGAATAATGATGATTACATTAAGAAATGTATCAATAAAACAATAGTGAATAAGCATAGCTATACTCAGATCTTTATTACATTCAATAATAAATTACACCATACATATAACCAAAGTTTAGGTGACAAGCTAACCTCTTAAGGTGACAGGCTAGTTAAGGTGACAAAACATCATCATAATCATCTGCATTGCCAACAAGAATAGAATCCTAATCACTCGTGTCTGCATCTACTTGATTTTCTTCCTCATCCTCATCTGTGACATGCTGCTCATTCTCTCTCCCAATCTCTTCATTGGTAATCAAAATCTCTTCTTCAAACCCTCCATCATCGTCTTCATCCACTTCTTCGAATGTTTCTTGTAAATTAACATATTGCCCATCAAGCATTATATCGACAACTTCCTTGAATTTTTGTTTGGAACGAAACTTTGTTTGAATGACATACGACCATCCTGGGATTCATACACCATCAATTAGAAATGATTGGTTAATTTGAAGAGGGGAAACATACGACTCATCCATCTCTAATAAAAATTGACCTGTATTTGCACATACAAATCCATACTCATCAAATTGTACTGTGGATGGTAGGATCGACTTACATTTTATAATATAGGACTATTTTCACCAAAATCCACTTGAATAATTTCTTGGATGAATCCAACATAAAATTTCTTCTCAGTTTCATGAAGAAATTCAGCACTAACAACACAATCACAATTTGTCTTTCCTTTGTCTTTTTCTTCCACTCTTAAATGGCTGCCATAGGCCCACATTCCACTGGAGATTGTGAAAGCTCACTTTCCTCTGTTGTTACATCTTGACCTTCTTCTTTTGCATGATTGACTGCATTAGCAATTCATTCTTCAAATTTTGGCAAAGAATCACCTCCAATCAAATCATGACATTTGCACTTTTGAGGTTGATGTTGCATCCAAGTTTGATTCTCTTCTTCATATTTTCTATATAGAATATTAACGTACAAATAGTAAGATTAATAATATAAATGTGTAAATGTAATTTAGTAAATAAATTATTGTGTAAATTTTTTTTACCTATGCCACTTATCGAATGAAGTTGTGTTTTAAGAATATAGGCATGTATCGCACTTCTTTCTTGATGTGATAGCTTGAAGCAACATCCATTTCCTTCTAATACTTCACCTGCAACTCTTTCATCTTCATCATCATCCCATACACGTCGATTGACATTTTTAAAATCCTTCATATATTCTATGCAAAATCCCATGACCTCTTGCATTGAATATCCCTTAGACATGCTGCCTTCCGATTTTGCCCTAGTACAAACAAATTTTTTCAAAACCTTCATATATCATTCTATAGGATACATCCATCTCATTCTTACTGGGCCACAATGCTCTAGTTCATATTCTAGATGTATCAAAAGATGTATAGAAATGTTAAAGATTGTTGGTGGAAATTCTCGTTCCAATAGACAAAGGAATTCAACAACCTCCTCCCTCAAACTATCAAAGTTTGAAGGATCTAATACATGTAAACTCATTCTCTTTAATATTAGGCCCAGCCTTATAACTGCCAATCTTGGCCCCTTTGCCAAACTTGATATATTTACCACAATAGGTAAAATATTCTCGATTATGACATGATAGTCATGGGTCTTTTGGCCTCTTAAGCCATTAATGTTAGTTTGGCTTCTAATACTACTACTTACATATCCAGTGGGAAAGCGAGTCTAAGACAACAACTGTAAGAATTGTACACGTTGTTCCTTTGTCTAGACATTTAAGGAGCACTAGGTTTTCTATATTTTTCATCATCACATTTTTCAACCCAATGATTTCAATGAATCTTTAGTTGTCAAAAGTCTTCACGTGATGAAACAATATCAAAAGCACCAAAAAGAGTTTCTATAATAGCACAGGCTATATTTTTCTCAGTATGCATAAAGTCAACAGTATGCCTAATGGCTATATCCTTAAAGTATGGCAACTTATAGAATATGCACAACCGTTTTACACCGCTTTCACTACATGGATCATATCTACTACCAACAATCCCATGATTTTCAATAAATGACATTATTTTTTGTTCATTCTCAACAATTTAATCATTTGTTATTAGTAATGTTGCTTCATGATTCTCTTCTTGACCATTGAAACATGTTTTTTGTCGACGATATGGATGATCCTTTTTAAGGTAAGCACGATGTCCACAATAAATACACTTGTGCAAACTTCTTGAGTGCCTCACAAAATCCTTAAAGTTGCAAGCAAAACATCCATGATATCCATGAACATTGAGACCGGACAATGTGCCATATGTAGGAAGATCATGAATCATAAACAATAAGGAAGCTCTTAAAGTGAATTTGATTGAATGACCATCCCTTAAAGATTAAATTGCTTCAATTCCTTTCCACAATTCCATTATCTCATAATATAATGGCTCTAGATAAGCATTGATTGTATCTGAAGTCACACTTTTCTTTCCTGGTATAATCAATGATAGCATTAAGAAAAATGGTTTAGTTGCTAACCATGGAGGCAAGTTATAATTTATTAAAAACACTAGCCAAGTTGACCATTTAGTACTTTGATTTGAGAACGGGTTCACCCCATCTAGAGCCAAACCCAACCTTATATTACAAGAATCTTGAGAAAAACTAGGCTATTTGTTATCAAATTCCATCCACGTCTTAGAATCAAGCACATGTCGTTGTTTTCCATCAGTGCTCTTATTTTGGGCATGCCATTGCATAAGTTTAGCAATGTCTCTGCACATATACATTTAGAGTAATCATGGGATTATTGGAAAGTGGCGAAGAACCTTTCTAGTAACCACAACTGATTTCAACCCTTGTCTATACCTCGCTTCATGACATTTCAGACATTCACTCTCACTTACAAGATTATTGCAAAATAATACACAACCATTGACACATGTGTAGATGTTTTCATACCCTAATCCTAGCTTAGTGATTTGCTTTTTACATTAACTTCATTTTTTGGCAATGTGGAGTCAGGTGGTAACAACAAACTTAATAATGCCAATAACTGATCTACACTCTCATTTGTCCAACCATGCACCACTTGTAAGTTAAGAATTTGAAGGATTATTGTCAAATGACTTAACTTGCAATTAACATACACAGGCTTTAAATCATCCTCCATCGACTTGGTCTAATCATTGTCTAGACCCTCATTCAACATTCTATCAACTTCAAACCCTTCATCTAACATTTCTACCTCTTCATCTATGTTTGTTGCCTCTTCATCTCTCACACTCTATAATTCTATCATATCTTCATAATAATTGTAATCCCAAGGGCTTATACCACTATGCCCATATCTTATCATATGTTGAAGAATCGGGTTTCTTTTTCTCACCTTTCCACCACGACAGTCTTTACATGGACATGGATATTTGTCCATGTCCCTCTCATTGGCTACTCTCTCATCAAATGCATGGTATTGATCCGTAGTCAACCTTCGACGTTGATCCATCTGTAATGTTCTACAAATAGAAACAAAAATCTATTAGCAACAAAAATCTAGCTTTCGAATGCATTTGGTTTGGTAGAATTTCATCAAGTTTTGTGTGAGATATTGCATTTTTGGTGAGTGCAGGTCTAAACCCTACCTAGGGTTTCCAGGGAGCAAAATTTGATCATGGACAGAGTTTCCACCATCCAAAAATCCTAAAAGTTAGTGGAAAGCTCTGTCCCACGCCTATCCACATCCCTACAAGAGGACAACTCACGACTAGCACGTCTGAAGAAGATATGATTGATTGTGTGTGCAGATTTGCTATGAGACAGTCCTAAAACCCTAGGTTCTTTGTTGATTTGAATAATCTATGCACTATATGTCAATGGAGGGCTGAATAATCATAGTGGCATGTTGTTAGGGCCTGTACAAGCCTGGGAATTCATAAGACAAGTGTTCTTACCTTCATTTGGAGTCATCACCTTGAATGCACCTAGTGGCAGCAAGACCTAAATTGCATAAATCATTGTGTTAATCACTTGGTTAGGTCATGTACGTTTGGAAACCCCTAGAAGATGTTGTAATAGGTCTGAATAAACCAAGTTGGCCATATTCCATGTTGTCTTCAATGATTGAGTGTCACTAGGGTGTTGTTTCTATGTTTTAGGCTTAGGAGCAAATTGTCAAGAATGAACAAGGGTGCAGATTTGCATCAAGTGTATTGAAACTTTGTTTGGGATGTGTCAAGGTTATTGTGTGTGAGTCCTTCCTCTGCATCATGTTCTGCCTCTACATAAATCTCTGTGGTCAGGTTTTGTGCATTTTTTACTTGTAGGATTCTCACAACTAGTGAAAAAGGTAGTGTTCATGAAGGAATGGAAAAGATGTGTAAAGCCTTTGAATTATACCCATACTGTGCAATGGCATTGAGTCATTTAGCAAACCATTTTTTCTTCACAGGGTAGGATTTTCTTGTGGAACAATTGACCGAGATAGCTCTTGTTTCAACTAACCACCCTCTCATGAAATCTCATTCATATTATAATCTTGCATGATCTTATCATAGTAAAGGTGATTATGACACCACTGGCTGCTACTACATGGCATCAGTCAAGGAAAGCCAGAGGCCACAAGATTTTGTAGACAAGTTCAATTTAAGCTGGGAGATCTTAAGAGTTCTCTCTCAAATTTTAAAAAGGTTCTGGAGGTCCACCCTAAGAACTGTGAGAGATTAAAAGCTGTAGGCCATATATATGCTCAGCAAGGGCAGACAGAGAAGGCTTTGGAAATTTTAAGAAAGGCAACTCGCATAGATCCACATGATGCCCATGCATTTATCGAGATGGGTGAGTTATTAATATCATCAGACCCCAGTGCAACCTTAGATTCTCTTAAGACAACAAAGTCTCTTCTAAAGAATAGCAGAGAAGAAGTACCATTCAATTGTTAAACAAGATTGGGTCAACAAACTTTTATGGAGGCATTAGGAAATGGCACTTGGGTTGAATTCATAAATAAAAGCCCTAGTGCCAATTCTGCAGTTTTTCTTGTGCTCTTTAAGGATATGGAATTCTTCCATCGACTAGAAGAAGGTGGTGTTTTACTTGAGCTACCATGGGATAAAGTCACAACACTATTTAATCTTGCTAGGTTGTTTGAACTGCTACATGATATTGAAAAAGAAAATCTTTTATACAAGCTAATATTGTTCAAGTTTCTTGATTATGTGGATGCATATCTACGTCTTGCAGCCATGGCTCAGGCTCGGAATGAGGTCCAACTAAGCCCAGAATTGATTGGGGATGCACTTAAGGTGGATAAAAACTCATCAAATGCTTTATTTATGCTTGGCAAAATGGAACTGAAAATAGATGACTGAATTAAAGAAAAAGAAACAATTAAAGCTACACAAAGTGAATCAATTGCAAAAAATTCTTATCTTGACATTTCACTTGGAAATTGGAATTATTTTGCAGCTTTTCGCAATGAGAGGAGGGATTCAAAGGTGGAGGCACAACATCTTGAGAAGGCTAGAGAATTGTATTGTAAAGTATTGGCATAGAGACTAGGAAATGTTTATGCTGCAAATGGGGTAGCCATTGTGCTAGCTGAAAGGGGTCAATTTGATATTGCAACAGGAAACATCTTTGTTTAGATGCCTGATGTGTGGGTAAATCTAGCACATGTTTACTTTGCACAAGGATAGTTTGTGCTTATAGTGAAAATGTATCAAAATTGTTTGAGGAAATATTATTTTGGCACTGACACCCAAATTTTATTATATTTAGGTAGAACACATTATGAAGCAAAACAGTGGCAAGATTGTAAAAGAACATTATTAAGAGTAGTAGATTGTAACTACTGTAAGTTGCCAATCACAAAGATATAGATTTTGTGTTTATAAATGTAATGAGGCTTTTGAATTACCTCTAAATTCACTGCAAAGGGCCTCGCCGACTTCAAATTCGTTGCAACAAACTCTGAATTCCTTGCTTGCCTTTTCAGAATTCTCCAAGTCCTCTCCTCTTTATCGCCCATGCAAGTAGCTGCTATAACTCAAAATGCCTCAGTACGAAGTAGCTCTGGGAAAGTACTTTCATCTCTACATTCCTGACCTTTTGTGTTTCAGCGAGTCCACCACAAGCAGCTCTGAAGGGTCGGAGATATTCCAAGCGTGAAGAGCATGTTAGAATGCCTGCAAATGAAGAGTGTGATGGTGATGGTGATATTTAGTAAGGAGTTGGAGATTTGAGTGCAAATAGAAGGAAGATACAGAACAGGGTATGATGGCAATGCAGATAGTGAAAAATGTTGGAATGAACACGAATAGTGAATCACAACAATACATCCCACCAATAATTTCTTGAAAAGTTCTTTTTAAAATTTTGACTAATTTGTATTTGGGTGACTAACTATTTAGTCATTTTATTTCCGTGACTAAATAATTTTTTAGTCAATGACCAAATTAGTCATTTATTTACTCATTTATAGCTGAGTTGCAAAAAATTAGTAGAATTTAGTCATTTTTAGTTGTTGTGACTAAAAGTTTTAGTCACTTAGTCATTTATTTGCCAAAATTCTACTAGTGTTTATTTGTCTTCCAAATATATGCTCCTCCTCTCCAAAATTACACAATAATTTCTAAATGGTCTTCATGTTTCTTACTTATAAGATGGTGACATTTTCTCTTACACTAACGCATTTATGCTGGCTTTAGACAACTATGACAGTTTGAACCAAATCCATTTGCTCAACAATTTAATTTGTTATTTGCATATGATCCAACTAACTTGATAAAAAATGGCTTGGACCAATTTTACTCAATTGGGATTAAATTCAAAGTCATATTTTGGGCTCTAGTGCCCAGAAGTCCAGGAAGCTATTTTTCTCCCAAAAAATTATAGAAATTGTCATTAAATCAAATGCACCCCTACTTTTGGAGTAAATTCTTCAATCATAGGAAAACATGAAAATGTGTAGTGTCACTTCCACATGCTAAGTTTGGTTCCCCTTGATTCACAAGCCCACTCACCTCTACAGATTGGCATCCGAATTGGGTTCATGTGCAACTCACAAATGACTACAAAATCCCATGATTTTGATTAACACAAGACTCTCTCATATGGAACAATATATATATTTATTTATTTAATTTATTCTCTTCTAACCAGACTTACACTTTGTAACATCAATTATGAGGTGCTATTTAGATGTTATTCAAACTTACCTATAATTTTATAGAATTAAAATACATGTTCAAAGTTTTATAAAGTCACCAAATGTTGGAAATATGCAGCCATAAAGACTAATTCCTCATAACCCAATAAGAGATTAATGTGCAACAATAACTAGAAATCTACATGCAAAAGAAATAGACAATCATACCATCAATGGTGACACAAGATATACCCTAGGAAAACCCTCATAGAGGGAAAAACCCAGCCTCCAAAAGCATCCATCTCTCATGTATTATTCAACAATAAATATTACAATACATATGCAGGGATCACCTCTAAAACATCAAGCTCTCTACTTGCACTCCATGTGAACAAGCATGTAACCATACATCAAATGTCATGCTTCAAAACCTCACAAAATGCAACCTGCAAGAGATGCTCCAACCCAACCAACAAGCTCATAAGCTAAAAAACAACCAACCTCAACAACTACCCATGTGTTTTCTTTTATAGACATAATGTCACACAAATACAACATGTGGTATGGTAAAACCATCTATCCCAAAACCATGAGTCTACAAAACCATTGACCCCCACATTTGATTATTGGTACTAAGTTGTCCCAATAATCAAATAATTACAAATAAATAATTAACTACTCTATGTGTCCCACACACATAAAATACTTAACTTAATGTTACATACAACTTTTACATGTGGCACCAAATAAATATTTAATGTGGATAAACACATCACATGATGCACCACAAATAAAAATTTATTTTACATAATAAAATATATATCAATGTTATGCAAGGTGTACAACACACCTACTCCAACATTCTCCCACTTGTTGTATGTACATTGCATAAGGAATCAACAAGTAAACTCAAAACATCAAGGGAAACCATCCATATAACCATCCATGTGCTCCATGTGCTTCAAGATACCTGTAACAATAATCAAGGTGTCCACCATCTTAAACAAGAATCTCCTCATCCTCCATCATATCAAACTATGAAGGATAAGATACTCCAAAGAGATGCCACACTAAACTATCACCTAGAAGCAAGAAACCTACATCAACTAATATCCAAACACAAGCACCAAATCTAGTGGTAGCAAATAGGCTCGAGTAGTTGACAAGAATCAATCACCATAGCTGAAATAACAACCACTGCTAGTTTCTAATATAATCAACTAACCATACCTCCAAACCAAGGTATACAAATCATAACAAGTAGACCTTATGCCATCAACATATCCAACTCAAATCACAATGATAATAAGTCCCTGTATATACTCAATCTTGCATAAACAAGTCCTCCAAGGTAACAACACAAAGCATGTGATAACAAACCTCAAGACCCTCCATACTGCAGCATAATGAGAACATCCAACAAAAGAATCATAGACATCATAGAACTCCCACTACATGAGTAAATGTCAAATCTGAAAAATAGATCAAGGCATCCAAAGATCCACTAATAGCTCACTCACATAGAAGATGTGGCTAAATCCTCTATCACATAGTGTCAAAGAACACACACATAGATATGCAAAATCTGCAAACTAAATAGCTGCAACATAACTCTCCTTAAGTCCATATCTATCCCAAATCCTCCACATCATAAGAGAAAGAAATCAAAGAGACTCAAAAGCTCCATACACATTTCAACTCTAATGTCATGTGAACACAAATATCCAAGAAGAAGAATAAGACCAATCAAGAGAGAACCCGCAAATCATAACCATGTTCTTCTATCCACACTAATGTGTTATAGCTATGAAAGTATGATCTCCTTTACAACCCCAAAACAAGAAGCCTCCACAACATTCAATAACAAGATGCAAGCCTCTCAAACTAAAGGGTAGATCAAACTCATAACCATCCCAAAATAAGAATAAGCCCAAAGCCACTAACCATCTCCATAACACACAATGATCGCATAACAAATCAGGATAGAACATAATGAGATAACTAATCATAACCATGTATCTACTCCTCAAACAAGTCCTCACAACCATAATCCATGGCTCAAGACTCAAGCATGAGAAGATAATATACTAAGAAAAGAATGCATTTGAATAATAGGTGGGTATACCTATCAAATCATTCACCGTCGAGTGGACCAAGAGTGGGGATGATATTTCTCCTCCAAGATACACCAAGCCTCAAAGACTCTCTCCAAGAACAATCTCCTCAATAGGTCCATGTTGAACTCATGTCCAACCAAGGTGTAGGCTCCTCGATCTTGCTGCCAAAATCCTCATCAAAGAGTAACCATATCAACACATGTCTAATCCCAAGAGAACTCAAGCTTCACCTAAATCTCTAAGTATCCATGAGTACCTTCATGATCAATCCATGCTAAACTCCAAGTGCAAAACCGCACCATCATGAAGCTCCCAAGCACATGACCAATGTACCCAATACCAAGAGAACCAGCAAGATCATAGTCAAAGCTCCCATTGCACGTCTGCATAACCTATGAACACATCATGACATCGTGATCTAATAATCTCCTCAAAGGAAGATCACATGCACTAATGCACACATCTTGCCTTAAGAGAACCTGTATCATGCCAATAGTCTAATCTAGAATGAAGAGTAAATAAAGACACAATACCAACATCTCTAAACCAAGGATCAACATCTCCAAATCACATGAAGATAACCATATCCTGCTAAAGCTCCCATTGAGCTGTGATACTGAGCTATACATGGCAATACCATAAACATCAAACCATCACTATCAAAATCTCCCACTAAAACATGTAACCAATCTATCCATGACATCGTGATAACCATCTCCTACATGAAGATAATCCATGGCCCCAACACAATCAAAGATCCCACTGTAATGACATAGCTCCCAAAAGGTCAAGTAAACCATAATCTCCAAACCAAGAAGATGAACAAAACCTATAAACCAAACATCAATCCAACACAACCAAAATTGTACTTGTAAAATAATCACGTCATGCCATAGTCCCAACCAAACAAGGAACATCCATAACACCATGATCAGCACGTAATATACCTGCACCAAAATTCGATCAAGTCTCACACAATTGTACCATATAGTCAACAAACATAGGCCCCATATCATGACTATATCAAGTAATACCATCTCTCTATATCTCATAATGACAAGCAAACCAATGCAACATGTGACTAAACCAAGCAACAAATCAAAATCTGCATTAGCACTGAAACATCTATGGGCATAGACAACCCGCATCCAAGTCATATATGCAACATGTAAGCATAGACAACCTACAACACTGTACAACCTATAGATCTCACAATGCATCACGTAAACTCAACAATACATGTATAATGTTGTCAACAAAGGATAATCAGAGATAAACATGTAAGTCTGCAATGACTCAAACACCAAATCATCCCAGATTCAATTTTCCATTTACTCACAAACGTACCAAAAGTCAAAGGAAACAAAATAGTGATACAAACATCAAAATATCATCTCCAAACCAACTCCACTGCATATTGCTTAGAAATACATTTCCAACACCTATAAGAAGTCTAAAATTTGACTTTGTATGCACAAGTTATGCCTCGTCAAAGCTCAAACCGCACATTTGGATTCCAACAGGTAAACCACTATCAAAATGAAAAAATCTAGAAAAACTTCTAACACCATGGCATATTACGCAAAAAGAGCTTTCCGTTGACTATAAAAAGTTGAAAATCTAACTCTGTATGATGAAGTTATGGCCTCTAGAAAAAATCTACCCAGTTATGCTATGTAACCAGGCCCTGGTGGCCCTCTGGTGGTGATAGGGTGGCTAGCTAGTGGCCCACCAGTGGCAGCAATGGCGCCTTAGTGGTGGATTTCAAAATGGGTTTTGAAATGATTTAATTTTGTAAGTTTGACATTTTGATTTTTTTTTAAAATATTTTTAATGCCCCAAAGGGGCGACGGTGGCAACCGGGCTAGCTCGCCAGCCAGCTAGGCCATCAAATTGGGGGCTTTGAGCTCACTAACTAGGTACCTGTTTCCGGTCGGCCAAGGCCAACAGGACCCTACTAGGTTAGACAACTAGTGCGCAGGCCTGTCAAACTATGCGGCAGCCTGCTAGTGCAGGGGTGAGCGTACAACCCCCCAAAACAAGTTTTTATCTATTTATTTTAATTTTTAAATTATTAACCATAGACTTCATACTTGTACAATGCTGGCGCAGGTGAATATTTCACAAATCCTGACCTATACTGCGTAGACGACAACGACCACACGATACGGTACGAATCCGTACAACCGTAAAGAATCTCATGCCCTAGATTCCTCCAAGGCCCTAAAAATGGTCAAACTTTTTCTGTCATCAAACATAGTCATGTTTTATATAAAAATATAGGTTTTCACACCTTCTGGATTCAACCATGAGTTCTTTTTTGCCTAGGAAGCCTCTTGCAAAAGCTCACCCCTTGAAACCCTCATACAGAGAGCCCAAAATGAAAACCCACATGCCAAATATCCATGAAACCCTAGATTTGCAACAACCCAAGTCTGCAAACTGTCTTGTAACCCTAAAAATGTCTTCATTCTTTCCTGTAAAGCCATGGATTCCACTATACAAAAAAAATTCACTCATAGCTAGGGTTATCAAACAAGGATTTCCTCCCAAATCATGGCAACAAAGCTCTGATACCAAATGTTGGAAATATGCAACCATAAAGACTAATTCCTCATAACCCAATAAGAGATTAATGTGCAATAATAACCAAAAATCTATATGCAAAAGAAATAGACAATCATACCATCAATGGTGATACAAGATATACCCTGGGAAAACCATCATAGAGGGAAAAACCCAACCTCCAAAAGCATCCATCTCTCATGTATTATTTAGCAATATGCAGGGATCACCTCTAAAACATTAAGCTCTCTACCTGCACTCCATGTGAACAAGCATGTAACCATACATCAAATGCCATGCTTCAAACCCTCACAAAATGCAACTTGCAAGAGATGCTCCAACCCAACCAGCAAGCTCACAAGCTAAAAAATAGCCAACCTCAACAACTACCCATGTGTTTGCTTTTATAGACATAAGGTCACACAAATACAACATGTGGTATGGTAAAACCATCTATCCCAAAACCATGAGTCTACAAAACCATTGATCCCCACATTTGATTATTGGTACTAAGTTTTCCCAATTATCAAATAATTACAAATAAATAATTAACTACTCTATGTGTCCCACACACATAAAATAATTAACTTAATGTTACATACAACTTTTACAAGTGACACCATATAAATATTTAATGTGGATAAACACATCACATGATGCACCACAAATAAATATTTATTTTACATAATAAAATAATATCAATGTTATGCAAGGTGTACAACACACCTACTTCAACACTAAATTCAAACAAAATAATGATTCATTGAAGATTGTTAGTCCCCCGAGAGACTATGGTTTTCATCTAATGATATTTCCTTACAATATAAATTATGCAGTTACTCTTTGTATTGTAATTGTGCTTGACCAAAAATTAAAAGTTAAAGAAAATTTATAATGTACTTCATTATTATGGTTTATTGGTTGGAAAAGTATCATCCTGCGTGAAGAAAAATAAAAAATACGAGTATTTAAAAATAATGCCCTACCTCAACTTTAGGAATTGCTTATGTGTTAGGCATGCACAACATTTTTTATCTAGGCGGTGAGCTATCATCCATGTTGCAACTCATCTTTCATAGCCATCAAGTTTTATTTTTATTTTTATAGTTTTAGCTTTTCAAATAATTTTTTTTCCTAGTTGAAGTTTTCTTCTCGTGCCTAAAAATCTCTTGTGCACTTTGGATGGCCCTACCCTTTTGCATTTCTTAATTATTATAGTTTGGAGGTTTGGATAGTGTAAACTTTAAAGTTTGCTTTTGAGAAAGATGTGAACTTTATATTTTCCAAATTTTAAGTTTTTTTCTCTGTACACAGGTAGCAACTCACAAAAGGGTCAAAGTATTCATGGCAAGAGCCAAAGTGAGTGGCACTTTCAATGTTGCTTCTTTATATTGTGGAAGGCATGACCTAGATAATTATCCTTCAACTACAAAAATGTAAGAGTTACATGGGGTCAATACTCAATCTCTTGCCTTGTTTATCGCTAAATAATACCTATGCATCTTTTGTTCCTTAATTATTTGATGTACCATCCGTTGAATTTTAAGAAGTGGAAACATAATGTATATTACATTATTTGATTGAAATACATTGACAGATTCTGCAATGAATTTAGTTTACAGAAACTTCAGAAGTCTTGTTCTCATCATGTCAGGTCACTTCCTATACCATTATTGACTTCGGTTAAATAACTTATATAAAGATTGTTCCTTCGTGTATGGTTCTCTATTTTTCATTTCTCTATTTTGCCTTTGTTCTAGCCTAATGTTTTGGATGTAAATTAGTCATATTTCTACTTCAACATCTAATGTTTTGACCTACTGTTACACAACATTCACTACTTAACTACTTCACACTTGATAGTCATGGATCAACAATTACATAGCTAATTTTCTTCCTTTTTTTCACTGAGCCAAAATCCCTCTATACCTGTCCATGTAGCATGGCTGAAGCATCAACATTTTCTAGATTTGGTCAATGGTGATAGTGTGAAAAGGTTCATTATCTAACTAGTTCTCTTTTGACTAGTATACCTATTCACACCTTTAGCTTAAGTTCACTTAGAGGATAAGATTCCCTTTTGTCTCACCTCATGTGGACTCAACACATGTCTTCACACTTGTCTCAAGTGTTCAACATGTGTCATTCACTTTTGAGGGGTAGTCAGACTTAGAGCCCTATTGTCTTACATCATTGACCTTGCCTTTATAAGAAAGGCCTCTTTGTACATTTCATCATTCTTGTTGATAGTTATTTGGCTTTTTTGTGTGTAATTCAACTTTGTGAAAGTGTTGTTGATTTTGCAAGTGATCTTGGTTGCTCCAACATGGTATCAAAACAAGCTTGCGAGTCCCTTCCTAATTTTTGTTGAATACGGCACTAGGCCCTATCAAAAGTGTATCGTGGAGCCAAATAAACCTCACCGTTGAGTCCAAAAGGCCCAAATCCATAAGGATTGACTATCCAAAAATCAATTTTGGACACTGTCAATATTCGTAAAAAAATATTGCCCTTGGGCCTTGTACTTGCATAGTATGGTTGTACGATCATACAAAAATTTTGTTTGAAAATGCAATTTTTTTTAAATTAAATATTTGTAAGAGGTTCATTGTTTGGGTGAAATTTCTCTTTTGTGTGGTTATTTTTTGGCATTCGTTCATGGTTCATTAGTTTTCTGGCGCTTTCCAAACAAGGGTTTCTAGTTTTTTTGGCCTCAAAATTCTTCCTGGTTCGACCTGGCAACTTTCTCATAGCTAGGGCATTTTTTGGTGGTTGCCATTGAGGTTTCAAGGCTAGATCCATTTCTTGGAGGTTGTGGTTTTAATTTTGCAAATTTCAAAACACAGTCGCAGCTCCAACATATTTGCCAACGGTTTATTTTTTGGAGCAATATTTTTTGTAGGGGCTTATGCGAGTGGCTCCACTCACTATTCACCACCATTTGTAGTTGTATTTGGGTGCACCACCTCTTCTTCTTACAGCCACCACCACTATACCCACATCAGGTGTAGTCTTCACATACATGGTCATTGTTTTCTTCCAATCTTTGTTCTTGGTTTTCATCGAATCCAGGCTATGGTTTTTTGAGTCATTGTCTTCTGTCAATAGCTTGGTCACTGGTTTGCATCTTGAGGACAATTTTTTATTAAAGGTTTCAAGGTTGAATCTAACCTCAAAGGCCATCTCTATTTTTGAGTTGTGATAGAGGTCAAAACTCCTCCAAACTGCCTGCATGCTCCACAAATCTCCATTGGACCAGTCGCGGTCTTCAAGGTTTGGTTGGTTGTTTACTCCATTACAAAGGTTGTGGCTTCAAATTTGCAGGTCACCATTTTGGGAGTTGGGATGTGGTTTCAACTCTACTTGCAGGTTGACATTAACGAGGTATAAATAACCTCATTTCTTTAATGGATCAAATAGCCTTTTTGCACTATCCAATTCCCTAGCCTTGCCAATTTATTTATTTTTATAAGCGATATTTATGTATTTTTAATAAAATATTATACAAATCTTGATTTCCTAAATTGATTGAAACTGGCTTTTAAATGTTGATTTAATGGCATGAAAAGTTGGGTAACTGTGTAGGTTAATGCATTGCCTAAGAAGTGGACATTATACAGTTGTGGATGAGTGCATCGAAAGTTGGGGGCGCCAGAAATTTTAGGTTTGCATTTAATGAAGACTTTGTTTTTATTCTGCTATTTTTGTGGTTACTCAAAAGACATTATGACTCCACTTGGAGTCCTTTTTATGTTTAAAAGACAACAATAGTTAAGATCTTGAACTTTTCAATTATAAGACCTCTTCAATTGGCATTTTCCTGCAATCTGAAGTTTAGGAGTTTTTGAAGTAGTTTAGTTTTTGTTGTTGCTCAAAATATGGATATAAATAGACACTATGGATGAATGAAAATGAATCCTTTAGTTTTTTCAAAATCATTAGATCTGTGTACTTGCAATTATTATGAATGGAAATGATATTCTGAGTTTTAGTTTCTTTAAAAAATATGAAGATTTGAATAGAGTTCTCATGTGTTATTGAAGCGATTAAATGTGATTTGAATTAAGACAAGCTTCTCCCACAAACTGGCCACTCGTGAGACTATAGGATAGATAAGTATTTTCATTTCTGTGGTTTTTTTTATTCAGTTGAAGATAGTTTATGTTTAGCTTATGTTGTTAACCTGCATGGTGTGTTGTTTAAAAGTTAAAATCTTATGTACTATTGTTTGAAACTTTCTGTGTTCATTAGAAGTTTCCAGGTGCATCTGCCTTAGTTAGAATTATTGTTTTCTGATGGTTAGAATTTGGAGTGCTTGCAGCTTAGCAAATTGCATTTGTGAATTGTTAGCATAGAATTTATCTGCTTTCTAGTGTAGAATTTATCTGCTTTCTAAGTGTAGAATTTATATGCTTTCTAGTCTAGAGTTTTCATGCTTCTTAGTATAGAATTTGAATGCTTTCTGTAGAAGGATAAAATTACTGTTTCATTTCATGTACTGTTTCAACTTTTTAATAGATGTAGAAAACTGTTTCTCAATGAAATATCCAAACTCCCTATTGCAGACAACCTCTGACACTACCCCAGTTGATAAATTGATAATTTTCATCTAAAGTGTTAGGACCTTACGACAGCCTGTCATACATCTTCTTCAATAGTGAGGCATTTGTTATTATGTTGCAGGGATTTGATGCTGAGGTCGCTATTTGCAGAACTAGCAGGTCACGGTTTTATGTATCCTATCGATCTCTAATTGTTGTTTTACTTACAAGATTGGCATTCACATTTCTCTTTAACTGCTTGTGTTAGTTCAAGCCTGGTTGAATTCTCAAAGCTGCTTCACATTCTAGTTTCCTCCACATTCAAATCTTGAGCAAGGTTTTTTGTATTTCCAGCCACCATTGAAGCTATAGGTCAAAGTTTAGTTTGGTATGGTTTCAACAGTAGCAAAAATTTTGGTGGAGGGCAGTTCCTGTACTGAGAGAATCGACTATGGAAGCGGCAATGTCTATGATGGTGTTGGCAAATTTTATGGCCATGGCCACTCTTGGCTTCTATGGAGGCTACAATTACGATGGTGCTGACATTTGATGCTAGCAATATTTCATTTAAATCCAACATTTGATGTTAACTTTAATGTAACAACTAATTTTTATGTTATGTTAACATTGTTTTAACTTCTAACATTTTATGAACTACTTAAGTAAATCATAGCTTTTAGTGTTAGCTGCAACATTTATGTTACATATTCTATTAACCATCAGTGGTTAGTAAACCACCAAACCTATCTTTTTATGCCAGACCAAACCTCTGATTTTGCATAGTGCTTGCAAAGAGGGGTTTTTTTTTCTTTTTTCCATAACTTTCATCCACAAAGGCATTGTTTGGAAAATTTATAGTCAATGGAAAGATGGTTCTGCCAACTTTGTTGTGGCAAAGTTCTTTTTCCCCAAACTTGTAATTTTTTTGGATCATTTGCCTCCAAAGTCAAGTTTTTTGTTGTATTTTTTAACAATTTTTCGACAAGGTATAACTTTTGTCCACGATGTCGAAATTGAGCAAACTTTTTTTTGAAACTTATCAGAAAAATGCAAGGAATTCATTGGTACATGTAATTTTTTGATTTGGAATGCTTGTTTTCCCAAACAATTGCAAATCATCATGTGTTATAAATGGTCGATTTAGGCTTCCAAATTGTCAAAATTGTACTCAATCTTGTATTTTTTCTGGGGGGGTATATTTTACAGCATTATTTGTTATGGGGGGTTAAAATTTTCATAGTTTTTGTTATTTATTTGAGGTTTGTAAGGCATTCTTAGTCAATGTCTTCATTGTATACCTCATGACATTAAATCATTTCATCCTTTGTTGGACACTTGTAAGAACTCCAACCACACATTTGTTTGTAAATGCACTAATATAAAGTGCCAAAAACTAATTTTGTGTTCTTTTTTGAGGGATTTTTTGCACATCTCTAGTGCCTTTTTGTGCATGCACTAATTTATAAAGTTCCATGGGGGGTTTGTGCTAGTGCCTTGTTGTTTTCGATCACAATCTTGTCTGGTGAGTGTACCTCCACGACAACATTCTAGCCTCATCCATGTGTGGCTTATTTTTGCACAGCCTTTTCCAATTGTTTGCACATCATATTGGACCTGATGCTACATCTCTAAACTACTTATACACATTTTGGTTAATCTTCCAATACCTCTTCCTATCATCATTATGGGGGTATCACTTGGTTCTGGGAATGCTTCTTTTTCAATGAAGTATTGGATACATCACTCTCATTTTTAGTTGATCTGTGTTTGTGAGACTCTGGTATCTTTGTAGAGCACCACTTGTAACTTTGAGTAGTGTTGACGAGGTCATTCATGTAGTGTTATTTGTGTCTCTTTGATCATTGTACCATTTGTACTTTCAACTTCATAGATTGTGTTACCGTTTTGCCAGTTGTGCATATATAGTTTAGTAGTGTCATTTCAGGGAACTTGTGCAGTATTTTGTGGTATCCCTCATCTTGATCTACACCTTTCGAGGGTTTGTTGATTCTACCAGACACCAATGCTTCTTCAACAAAGTTTACAGTTTCTACATACTTCAGGAGTTCATCATGTTCCTATCTTTTAGCGACATCCTTGAGGAGGTTTATTTGTCCTTCTCATTCTCTCTTTTTGGAGAGGAGTTTTTCCCACTGGGTTTTTTCCCTATTTCTCCATTTGTGAGAGACTTTATTATACATGGGTACCTCATCAGGCCTTGTTGCAAGGACCCATCTTTTGTGTTCTCCCCAAGTATCACTTAAGGGGGGGTGTTAGTGTGAAAAGGTTCAATATCTAACTAGTTCTCTTTTGACTAATAGACCTATTCACACCTTTAGATTAAGTTCACTTAGATGATAGGATTTTCTTTTGTCTCACCTCATGTGGACTCAACACATGTTTTCACACTTGTCTCAAGTTTTCAACATGTGTCATTCACTTTTGAGGGGTAGTTAGACTTAGAGTCCTATTGTCTTACCTCATCGACCTTGCCTTTATAAGCAATGTCGCTTTGTACATTTCATCATGCTTGTTGATAGTTATTTGTCTTTGATTTTCTGCAATTCAACTTTGTGAAAGTGTTCTTGATTTTGCAAGTGATCTTGGCTACTCCAAAAAATGGTTGGCAAGGAGGTGTTAGCACCCCCTTCTATACTTCCAAATTGAGTTGAAAGTAGAATCTCTTCGCCATTATTTCTCTCTTATCAGTCATTCAATCTGCACATTTTTGTACCTAAAATGCACATCAGAGGACCTCAAGAACCAAGGGCTAAAGCATGGAGGTGCCTTAAGAGAAATGACTATGTGATAAACATTGGCACAAATATGATCTAGGATATTAGGATTATACCAAGCATATGTCGAAGTATGTTTGTTTGGTGCTTATTTTCTCTACATGCATAAAATAATCTCATAAATTTTTTAAAGATCACCAAGGGCACTAGGCTGTGTGAATAAAATATGGATTACAGTTGGTAGTCCTAGCAATGAATCCTATCAAAATATCTATTTCTAGATCTTGTCTCAATTGTGCAGAATTGTTCATTTTCTTCTCCAACAATTTTGGGGTAGCTTGACCAACAAAAACCCACAAATTGATATGGCTAAGAGATTCTCTATGAATCATTATCCAAGACTAATATTTGTTATCAAGTAATAATAATTGGGAAAGTGGGTCATCAATATTCAATCTCATTATAATTGCAAGGATTTCCATATGGGAATGCATAATTACCCAAATCAATTAAATTAAAATTAACATGGAAAGATCTAATAGAAATCTGATAAAGCATGAGAAGAATTACTATATGGAGTAAATATCTTTTTATTTAGATTATTTATAATTTGGGTTAGTGAGGTCTCCATAGAGCACAATAATGATCCCATAAACTATCCAAGCAACTGGGCATGATCAATAATTAAAAATCCACCACTTCTAGATTTTTTGCTTCATAGTTTACACCATAAGAAGTTTAACAATTATCCTCTAGTATTGGAAATGGATTCTATAAACTTAAATTCATTCATCTCTACATATAACAATATTTATCACAAAGGTTATCTAAATTAGAGGTTTGGCTTTAAAATTGTAAATAACACATAATTTAAACATATTAAAGAAACATAGACTTGGTGTCTGAGTCTAAGACAAAGTTACTATGTGATAGATTAAAATTTTTAGTTTCAATATTTTATGTGAGATCCTTTCCCCATATTCATAGAGAGGAACAGTTGATCTATTTTGAGGGGCAAAAAAAATTTCAATTTTTTTAAAGATATATCTTTTTTATTTTTTATTTTTCTTGGTAAATTCTTTTGACCAGAGCTATGAACCAGTGAGGCCATGATAAGGGGGACCTCATCCCCTAGCATAAACACCTTTAGCATGAATGCTTGCATTAATGCTGGTGGTTCAAACCCTCAAGCTCATTGGCCCAGTGGGGGCTTTAAGCCGCGAGCTCATTGGCCCAGTAGGGGCCCTGCAAGGAAGCAAGGCCCATGAGCTCATTGGCCCAGTAGGGGCCCTGCAAGGAAGCAAGGCCCATGAGCTCATTGGCCTAGCAGGGCTCAAAGCTTGCAAGCTCATTGGCCTAATGGGAGTTTGAAACTTGGTGGCATGGATAACAATGCCATGTTGTAGCCATCACACTGTGCCACGAACAACATTTGTTTAAAGATATTGTGTGAACAAAGAACTTATAAATTTTATGGTTTGGATGTAAAACATACAAAGAACAAAAAACCTACAGAGAACATAAATTGGCCATAAAACCTGTAGAATAAATTTAAAACCGAAATAAATATGCAGTAAATAATTTGTACTAAAAATTTTTATTATCGATTTGCCCCAGTGAGGGGACAAACATAGCACATTTACTACTATTCTCCAATTTTAGGGATAATGATAGTATAACACTGAAAGACAAAAACATAGGAAAAGGGGTAGAGAAAAGGACTTGTCTTTCACCAGTTGAGGGCACAAATGCTAAAGAAAACCCCTAGAAATATTTTTGCAGTCTCCAAAACTTACACCTGAATCCCTTCTACCCATTAAATGATTTGTAATTCATCCCAAAACAAGAGGAGAAACAATCTCAAGAGAAATCATTCTATACAACATAAAAATCTTTGAGTTGCCTCTGACATTCAAGACATACTATCGGATGGGTTTGTGGTAAGTACCCAAATGAAGAATCATTCCCTGTGCAATAACCCCATGGTGATTTCATGAATTTGATCTTTGGAAACATGGGCCTAGCTTCCAAAGGAAATGAATGGATGAAGTGTTGCTTTCAATAAAAGCCTTGTGAAGATTTTTTTTGATCTGGCCAAACAAAAAATATGTTAGTGATGATGCATAGAATTGGAAAGTTTAAAATGGATAGCTGTGTTTGATGCACATATGCAGGTGGTTCAAAATGGATGGTCATGTTCGATGCACATTAATTCAACATTACACTTGTCAGCCAACACACCAAGTCTGAGAAAATGACATCAAATCAACCTGAAAACCTCTTGAAAAAGGGAAAGCAAACAACAAACCAAATTTATAACCGCATGCTGACTAGTATCAGAAATTAATGAGTGTTTCTGGTCATACTAAATAGCTTGTGGGGGCAATCCCTAGTTTCGAGGAGCAAAGCTCCCGTAGAGAAAGCCTATCAGCTAAATATTCCAATTTTTCCTCCATGCATAATTAAATAATTCTATTATTTAGTTATCTAATTATTATTTCACCACTAATTAAATAATTTATTTCTTAAATAATTATCCCCTCAAATGCCGCCTTACTAATTACCACTCATCATGCATTTAAAGGCTATTAAATTGAAATAATTTAATAGAGTAATGAAGAGTTAACTACCCCATTTAGTATTTAACTACCTCATTACATCTAACCACCCACCTTCTCCAACACAATGACAAATCCAAAGAATATTTCAACAATTCTTTAATATTTGCAACCAAAAATATTAATGAGACTTTAATAATTTAACCATTTTCTCCCTCATTTAATCGCAATTGTTCATCTTGACTTCTAATCTTGACCATTGATTTAAAAAATAAAAATATATAATTAATCTTATTACCTTCAACAATTAATCCTTGAATGTGAAGTAAACTCATGCTGTTGAATTTTCACAAAGATTTATCTTGAGCAACTACATTTCTTTTGACAATTAAGAGAAAATTTGCCATTACAAAATGGGATTTATGGTAATAAATTTTATTGTTCATTCACTAGTTTAATTTCCATTTTCACTGCTCTATCTTGAGGTTTACGTATGATATTTTAGAATAGGCTTATGATTTTTATTGATTTTCACTTGCTAATGGTTTTTTGAAATTTGCATCTTCACATTCAAAGAGTAAAAAGATGCCCCAACAAACATATCAACAAGACAAATCATGATATGATGGACCATGGTTACCTTGGTAGAGTATGTTGTGAGATGAAAATAAAAAGAAATAGACAAACAAGAAAGAAAAAGAAAATAAAAAGACACACAAGGAGTTTGCCTCTCATCAAGTTGAAAACCAAGTTATCTAGATTGTTGTGATAGTGAGTAGCGATGTTAGATTTGGGAACAATATATCCTAGTAAATGATATAATGGAACTACAAACAAGGATTTTTACAAGAGGGAAAGACACTTGTCTATGTGAAGTCCTATGGGTGTGTGTGTGTGAGAAGTGGTTTTTCTAAGAGCGAATGCATGGTGAGGTTTTGTAGGGTGTGTATGCTTGTGAGTTCAAACTATTGAGGATAAAGTGATAATAGGGCACATGTCATAATGTTAAACTTTCTAATTAGGGGTAATAAATGTGTCTATCTAAAGCATGAGTCAAAATGTGAGGCAAGGCCTAACCAAAGGCAAAAGGTGCTATGGGTGGATAAATGCAGAAAGATTAGGACAATAAACATGAGTAAAACTATATGGGATAAAAAGGGTGGACTATACCTATATTTTCCACCAAGTACAAAGGTATTCCTAGATAATGGAACATGGGTGTTTACTCATGACACTTTCAAGTGGGTTTTCATTATGGTACTTTCCCAAGGCATCATAAGCATGGTTTTTACTAGAGGATAATTTTTCTCTTTATTTTTTTTATTTTTTTGATTTTTTTTTACTTTTGTGATGTTATGAAACCACTGCTACTAGATTATGCACAGAATTGCTTGAGACTTACAATGTTCATAGGTTCATTTATGTCTTGACCTTCAAGTGTTTCTAGATAATATTCCCATGAGCCATATTTGGTGATGATGACATAGGGACCCATCTAGTTTGGCTCACATTTTCCTTTTTTTCTCACGGTCCTAATATGCATTCTTATGATTTTCTTTGAGCACAAGATCCTTGATTTCAAATTATCTAGTCTTTATATACTTGGTGTATCTACGATGTAGTTGATTTTGATATGCCTTGAGGTGATTTAGCGCATTAAGGTGGTGTTCATCAAGAAGCTCTAGTTCATGCAGTTGTGCCACTCTGTAGTCTTCATCAGTGATGAGGTCATGCAAAGAGATGTGCGAGGATGGTAGCTCAATCTCATCTGGAAAAATGGATTCAGTACCAAAGATGAAGGAATAGGGAGTAGCACCAGTAGATGTATGGATGCTAGTGTGATATACCCATAGGGAACACATAGCTAAAGATGCCAATCATGACTAACATCATTGACAATATTTTTGAGGATTTTAATAAGGGTCTTATTAGATGCCTCTACTTGACCATTCCCTTGTGGGTAATAAGGTGTAGACGATTTGTGTTTGATGTGAATTTTTTCACAAAGAGCATGGACTTCATGATTTTAAGGGATTTACCATTATATGTGATAATGGAAACATGGATGCCATAACAATAGATGATATGGTTGAGGATAAACTTGGAAATTCATTGGCTAGTCATGTAAGTAAGAGGAATTGCTTCAACCCACTTAGTGAAGTATTCAATTGTGGTAATAATATGTTTATAGCCATTGGATGAAGATGGATTTATTTTTCCAATGAGATTGAGCCCCCATTTGGAAAAAGGCCACAAAGTCATGATGGGCTGAAGTGCTTGAGAAGGTGCATGACTAATATCTCCAAATTTTTGACATGATGTACATTTTCTAACATACTAACATGCGTCATGTTCCATGGTGGGCTAGTAATATCCCATTCTTAACAATTTTTCACTAGGACCATGCCACTAGTGTGCACTCTGAAGATGCCATCATGAAACTCTTTAATAACTAAGTTTTCTTCCTACAACCCTAAACATCATAACAAGGTACCATCATAACCCCTATGGTAAAGTGTGTCACTAAGGAGAGTGAAACCGGATGTGCATTGGATAAAAGATTTGTGTTGAGTAAATGAAAGGGTGGTGGGAGGTTTTTTTATATCACATATCATTTACAAATATTCTGCTCATACGAGCATCAACATGAGACCAATACAAGATCTTTACAAGAAAACACATTAGAAATCACCTATGGAAGACCAAGAGTCACTACTTAGAAATCCACTTTATTTAGAAACCACATCCACATTAGAAGCCAACTATGGAAGACCAAAAGTCACAAATTAAAATTCCATATTAGATGTCCCTATGGGGATTTGAACTTGGGTTTCCACAATGAGAACCCAACATTTTAACCAATTAAGCTCAACCCCTTGGATAGGCTGGGAGGGTTTGAGTTTGGAGGTAGGTGTAAATGTCATGATAACACAAGGAGTTGGGATCAATAATTTTACATATCATTTCTAATTTAGGGATGTCATTTGCTGGGATCATTAGTTGCTCAACCAAGAACTAAAATTTTGGTGTGTTTGCATGCATGCTAAGGAGAGAACCAATAGTTTCTATTGCATCAACTGCATTATTATTTAGATGAGACACTTGTTCAAATTGAATGTGAGTAAAATATTGCTTGAATCTTTCAACCATTCTCTTGTAAGGATGAGTTTGTCATCCTTAGTTTGATATTCATCATTGACCTATTTGATGAAGTCTAAGAATCACCAAAAACTGACAAGTGTGGATGTTCCATTGGACTGCAAGCTTGAGACTTGAATGTAATGCTTTGTATTCAATAATATTATTGGTGCAGGGAAAATCAATTTTGAATGATTTTGGTATAAGGTCACCATGTGTTGTGAGGAACAAGATGCCTACCCCTGAGCCATGGCTGGTGAAGGAACCATCAAAATAGAGTGTCCACTCAGGTGACTCTTGAAGGGCTAGTGTTGGTTTTTTCCCAAACTAGATGCTTACTCCCAGATTTCCCTACAAGGTAGCCATCAATGATCAATAGGATCTCTGGGCCAGGGGCCAACAGTGTAGGAGATAGACTCTATATTTTATCTCCTCTTCTTCTTCAGGCTCTACAAAACCTGGGGGGTATTCCCTACTTAGCATCCAAGAGGATATGCATACAAAGGCTGGGATGCTGACAGAAAGCAGATAAGTCCTCTTATAAGTAGACCAAAACTGTAAGATAAGAACAAAGGGGCTAGCTCTGGGCCTATATGCAGTTGTAGACAGAGGACTTGGATCCTAGAACTAATTCTATTGTCCTAATGGTTGTTTTGGAGTTTGATTTTGATTCATGTGTTTGGATGCAGAGCTGAACATGGTATGTAACATTAACACAAAGCAAGATTGGTGCCTATCCAGGGCCTGGAGTCAGTAGACATACACCTGTGAATGATCAACATGAATAACTAAAACTGGATTTCAGGGCGATACATGTGATATCTGCCTTACAAATATCTCCCAATATAGAGTGTCAAGCTATCTATACTTATGGTATCCCTATTGCAGTATACCCTTCCCAATATTCAATCTAAGAACAATTTAATCTACCCTTGAGCAGAAGTTAAGAGATCAGACATTCAACACAGGAATTCTATGTTCTAGAGTCTTAGACATTCCTTAAATACCTAGACTCAGAAGAAAGATACATGCAACACTGGAGACAAAATTAGCACAACACATGCAAACATAGCATTATTCATATAAGATTAACCATGAAATCAATGGATTCATGCAAAAACATGCTACAGGAGATACATAAACTCACAAGCTTTGCTGCACAGAGCAACCAAATCAGCTGTATTGCATTACAGAGCCCAATTGTTCAACCTTCAACAACCACAAAAAATGGTAACACAGTCTGCCTATATCGGCCAGAAAGTGTACCCACAGAAATTAATTACATGATTGACAAAAATCTACCAGATACAGTCCTTAGAAGGAATGGCACTCAGAAGTTATTGTTGCAACAGACAGGAGAGTAGACAAGGGTGGCCTCGAGCCCTGCGCCACCATCTGGGAGTCTTCCTTTACAATCGGGCAGTTTGATCGCTTGTACCCTTGCCCATACCTCTACACTGTTGCCATTAAAGGTCTCAACCACCCGCGGTCACCGAGAAATGCATCAACAGCGCATTTGAAATCTTCCCGCCAAAACACAACTCTTTGAAAATTCAAAACATATAGGAAAATAATCCCACATGCATACCACGGAGACCACTTTAGCATTTATAAACATAGCTGCATGCATAATAGGTGTCGAGCACTTTTGCCACGCTCGACACATGCTTCTCAGCCCAAAGCCCATCGCCAAGACCACTACCATCGTCCAATTCCACAAATCTCCTGCCGACCTCAGTTGTCTCACCGACGCCTACACCACATTACCCATCGGCCAGAGAAATACCATCGGCCAAGCACAAATCTCCTTCGCTGATCTCATCGGTCACGCCAATGCCAACCATCAACTCCACCATCGGCCAGACCACAACCATCAGGCCAGCCCTCTAGACTTCCACCAATAGTAAGAGTCTCGCCGATCGCCATATCACATACTCTCCTGTCAATGTGACCAACACCATGAGCCAAAACAATAGCTTCCCCGCCGATACGCCGAGTCACACCGACGACCATACAAAACACATTCGTCGCTGAGACATGGACCATCGGCCAAGCAAAATTGACGCTCATTGACAATACAACTCACGCCGATGGACCATGGCTTCACCTCTCCGTCGGTGTGACATACACCATTGGGCTAGCACTTGCATACATCTCCGATACACCATGTCATAGCGAAGCCTCTCGATCGGCAAGACCACAACCATCACCCAAACATCCCCAAAGTTGACCCGATACTTAATCTCACTCTGATGGCATTCACCATCGGGGTGACTCCCTTCATCGGCGAACCACAAAACGTTGCTCCCGATAGCCAAAGTCTTGGCGATGAACACATGAATCGCCCTCATCGACATGACCACTCCCGTCGGTGAACCACAAAAAGCTTCAGCCGATAGACCATATCACACTGATGAAAAGAAAACCTAGGGTTTGAACAAAGAAAACCCTCCAACATGCAGAAATAACCTCCAGGTCAAAAAGATCAGAATGAGTACCAACAACTAGAATGGATTTATCTAAAAAGTCAAGATTCAATGGTTGGGTATATGTGAATGGTGCTTTTGCCAACTAATCTACTACTACTTTCCCTTAATTACCTTTTGATCAACATACTCAATATTAAACTCACTAAGTAACATAACCCACTTAACCATTCGGCCTATTAGAGATGGTTTTGACAAAAGATATTTGAGCAGGTCAATTTTGGAAATAAGTTTAGTTTGATTATTGAGCATGTAATGTCTAAATTTCTATGAAGCAAAGACCACGAACAAACATGCCTTTTCCATGGGTCCATAGTTAGATTCATATCCAACCAAGGTTATGTTGATATAACAAATATCCCTTTCTTTTCCTTGATCATTGTGTTGTGCTAGTAGGGCTCCCAACGCAAATTGTGTGGCTAAAATGTAAAGAATCAATGGCTTATTTGGAATTAGTGCCATAAGAATTTGTGGATTGATGAGATATTGTTTTATCTAGAATTAAAACTGTGTTGACATGACTCATCATAGTGATAATCCACATGCTTCTTTAGTAGATGTGATAATGGTTGGCGTTTATCATCAAGTTGTGCACAGAATCTATGTATAGCATGAAGCTTTCCTTGTAGACTATAGAGATCTTTAAGATTATATGGTGGAGGGATTTTTGTAATTTCTTTGACCTTTATAGGATTCACTTCTATACCTCTTCAAGAAATGATGAAACCTAATAGCTTTCCTGACGTGAAACCAAATACACACTTCTTAGGATTGAGGCATACTTATAGAACCCTTAGTCTTTGAAAAATGTGTTCTAGAATTTTAGGATTCTCAGCTCTAGTTTTGGACTTTCCCAATAAATCATCTACATAGTCTTCCACAATATCATGAAGCATGTCATGCAATATTACTGTTTATAATGTCAGAAAATGTCCCCTTGGGGGCTTTTCCCTCAAAAGGTTTAGCTCCCGGGTCTCTAGTGTGCATTTAGGACATCTTGCATCATAATTCAACATCCCGATGGAATGAACCCTAGGTATCATGACAAATGGGGCCTAGGGGAACTCCTTGAACTTAACCATACCCAAAATAGGGGGGGGACTTGGGCACTTGCGCCCTATTCCTTTCCTATTTTGGGTCAGGCCCAAATTTCTAGTGTCAGTTTATTACCGTTATTTGGTCCCTAGGCCGACACAGTAAGTTTGAATTTATGAAATCTTGGTGGGAATGTTTGTAGTTGCATATAAAAGCATGTTTAGGAATTCATTTGTAAACTAGATTTCAACTAGATGATTAGTAGCAAGCTAATGTGTTCTAAAGGTGATTCAAGTCTTTCATTGTGTTGCAAGAGAAGATTTGTGTTATCTATGTGTTTGCATTTGCAGATTTGAGCATCCATCTCCTCATGGAATGAAGAGCTTCTTCCTCCCATGAGATCTTCACTACAAAGTGATATCTATTATGATTATTGACCATTTATCATTTAGTTTTTGCCTCTGCCTCCCAAGGCACACACTCTCTATCTGACAACAGTGTTTAGAAGGCTTGAATGTCTCTCTGGGGCTTGACTGAGGCAAGCCTCTAAACACCACAACCCCCTCTCAAAGTTTTCATGATTTCCGGTTACAAGTTGGAGTTGCAAACAAATTGAAGTTGCAGGAGGGTACAACAAAGTGTCAGGATTATAGATCAGTGAAAGAAATAGCTACCTGGACTTGGGTGCCTGCTCATTAGTCCTCAAAGTTTTGCAATAGGAAAATCTCTGATACAATAGATATAAGTTGCAAACCTTGTTTCTAGATCTCAATAAAAAGTAGGGCACTGGACTTGGGCACCCGCTCTTTAGTCCCTGACTTTTTTGCCTCAGAACCCTGAAAACAAGTGCACAATTATTTGTTATTTTACATCGATCTGCAGAAGTATTTTCTGTAATTCATCTATTTACTGTTGTATTTGCATAATTAGGGTTTTAAGGTACAACTGAGCATAAGAGAAGGAAATTTTCAATCTAATCATAAAAATCTGCATTTCCCTACATCTCAATAGTGACCTGGGGTATGATAGTACATTGCAACTCAACCCTAGGTCCTTGAGTGTAAGGGTGAAAGGAGGATATACACCAAAACTACCAAAAACCTAACATCCAAATTTTACCCTTTACATTTTTAGTGAACCCGTGTTATTGGACTTGTTAGCACCTTGATGAGTGTTTTGCTTCAGATTTACAGTGATTTTCATTCATTCATAGTATCATTCATCTTATTGCATTAGAAAACTTACAAAAAAATTGAAAAAAATTGCATGTTAGGGTTTTGCATGTTGCATGAATTAGTTTGAATTTCATAAAATTTCTAATTTTTGCATTAGATCTGATTTAAATTACAGAAAATTACAAAAATTCATTAGTTTACATTGCATTTTCATCATAAAATTGCTAGGGTTTTGTTGAAAATTGTGAATTTTGCATATAACCTAGTAATTCCAAAATCTAGGGTTTGTAGGTAAAATCTTGTTTCAAATTTTTCTACTGATTTTAGAGACTCATTCAAATTTTCATTTGGCTGTAGTCTTTCATTTTAGAACAAATTTACATTTAGATTTTAAAAATTTATATTTTTGCATAGAAAAAGTCAACAAAAACTAGCATTTTCATTAGATTTGCACTTGTATTTTAGATGTTAGAGCTTGGAAATCATTTTCAGATCTAAGACCATATAATTTTCATCATATATCAGCTTGCAAAACATTCATACAACATTTTGTGTCAAGATCTCAAACCTAGGGCTTCAAAAACATTGATTTTCACTAGATTTGGCCTTATCGACTCTCTAAATTTGCACCATAGGCTTGTTGTGAAAGATATTTTTGCACTAATTGGTTGCTATCAGGGTAATTATTTTCTTCCCCTCCTAAAAATATTCACAACACCTTTTTATCGGGCTCTTGTATTGAAAATTTGGTGAAAAACTACACATTTTTGCTATTTTTGCCCTAGTGTTTGGCCTAGTTTTCACTCCAAGTGTGTTGTAACAAATTTTATGGATTTAGGTGACTGATATCATAAATATTTTTTTCTTCACATCCTAAAATTCTTTACAACACCCCATTTTCTAGGTCTTGGAATTGAAAAACCGTGAAAAATTGCCTATTTTTGCTATATTTTCACTAGGGTTTGACCTTGAGTGGCACTAAAATCATGTTGTGACAGATATCTTGGAATTAAGAGGCTGTTATTACTGATATAATTTTCTATCCATCATCATTTTCCTCACAACACCCTTTGTCATACCCTTTTGCATTGAGATTTGGTGAAAAATCGCATGTTTTAGTGTATTTTCACTATATTTTGACTTGTCGTCATCCTAGATTTGCATGAGTCTAATAAATCACTGCCCTAAGAGAAAAATTCCTTTAAGAAGAATCATAAGACACATGGGATCTAGTTCTCTTGAAGAAGTTGGTACATTGAACACCTTCTTTACAAAAGGAGAGACACAAATGTTACAAGACATTACACCTATCAAAAGTACAATGGAAGAGCAAACTTTTCATGGTGTTGATGATACTATTGAGATGACAGGATATGTATCTGATGAGAAAATAAATAAACTTGACAAAGACCTAGCTGAATTCCAAGACTATGTGCAAGCTGAGAGGATCGCTGAAGAAGCTGTACCTATGATTCACCATGTAAAAGAATTGATAAAAAAGGGACAAGATGGTGTTTATGCAATCTGTGATTTAGCACATATTGTACAAACCAATATCATGCCAGTGACTGAATGTGTAAAAGTAATAAATAACACTTTGTCACCATCTCATACACAAGTATCAACACCTATACCAACTACGAGAATATCCACTTTTACATCCACAATCTTAACAACTAACGTGAATACTTGTAGTAATGCTACCATTAGTATTGGAATATCTAATGGCACTAATTACAAAGCTGTGGGATTTGATTATCAGAATCTAGTTTCTAAGGGGACCTCCTCTATGCATAATTGTTCTCAACCACCTATCTATTCCACTCATTTCCATCCACCTATTACCTATTCGCAACCATCTTCCACCTACCATTATGTCCAACCACCATTGACATATTCTTACCCTTTGCCTATCATATCTCAAGATCATTCAACTCCTCACTTTGGTTCCAACTCCTCGTAGCAAACCTCATCTCCCAATGATGCCATCCTAAACCAACTTTTACAGGGCATGAATGCTTTACAACAAAAGGTAACAAATTTGACAAATTCTTCACAGCCCAATATACCAACATATCATGCCTGTAATCCCCTTTCCTATGCAATCTTGAGAACTCCTAAGCCCGAGAGGTTTGAGACTCCTCGCTTTGAAAAATATGGTGGAAAAGGTGATCCTAATACTCATGTGGCAGCATTCACAGCTATGTGTAGTGATTTCTATTTTGAAGAGGATTTGTTAGCAAAATGTTTCCCGCAATCTCTCAAAGACACTACCTTAGAATGGTTTTGCTCTTTACCTCTGAATTCAATACACTCCTTTTCGCAGTTGATTGATCAATTTCTACAACATTTTCAAGCAAACATCGGACCCCAAGTCTCCTTAATTGACTTGGTTCACTGTAAGGAAGATCTGAAAGAGAAGTTAACTGAGTTTATTAGTCGGTATCAAGCTTTGTATACATAAATTTAATATCAGATGAAAGATGAGGATGTTTAGAAGGTGTTTATAACAAATTTACAACCTAATATTCGTGATAAGATACTCTTGATGAAGTATAACTCCTTTCAACATTTATGCACCACCCTTCATGATTACCAACTTTCATCTAGCCAGTATGAAAACCAAAACTCATTAGCTCAAGTTAGTCAATCCATGAGTGGATCATCACAAAACAACTTTAAGAGAAACAATAACAATAGGAGTTTCATCAAGATTAATGGACTGAATACAAACAACTTTTCTAATGTGTCTGCTATCACAAATCTGAAGAAGACATCATATCAACCAAGAAAGTTTACTCTGATATCTGAGTCCTATTATTCTATCATGAATCAAGCTGTGAGTAATAACATTCTGAAGCTTCCCTCGATTAAGCCTGTCAATCCTAGTAAAGCACAAGGACCTTACTTCAATGCTAACGCTTTTTATCACAAGGACATGATACTGAATGATGTATGCATCTTAAACATGAAATACAAGACCTCATTGATTCAAATATCATCCAAGTATCAGGTGTGAATGATAACGAAAACAAATCAGTTGCTCCGCTGAATCAGGATTTACAAATCTTTACTAATCCATTCCCTAAACATACTGATACCAATATGATGAAGAAGGTTTAGTGGAAATAGATGACGATGATTATTTAGACTATGATAATATCATGGGAGTGGATAAGAAGCAAGTGGATAATCCACCTTGTCCACGAAGACAAGGAATTTATGCTGAGGTTCCTCCTCCGTTATCCTTATATGGATTAGGAGATAATCAAAATGCACTAGAAAAATAACTAGAACAACTAATATAGACGAGTGAGAAGGTACAGAATAATTCCTATTACTGTGTTAGAAAGATTCAACAATGAAAACTCGCTAAAAATCGCAAAAGAGTAAGAAGACTGTCAGCAGTTGGAAATAACAGTGGTTCTCCCCCTCATAAGCAACAAAAAGTCTCACTTGAACAAGGAATTACAAAACAAGCATCATATGATAATAAACAAGACTTTCATAAGAACCACTCACACTTTGCAATCAACATGATCGAGTACCTCTCGAAGAGGTTCGCAAGTTCGAAAATCTGATACGAAGACCCTACAAGTAAGTATCTCTAAGCCTTTATCTCTCTCATGATGTGCTTCCCCCATGATGTGTTATGTGTTGTTTAGGCCTCCTAGGATGACTCTTAATTCTCTTGTAAGGTCTGGGATACTAGGAGACCACCTCTATTGTGACCTTCTATTTGTATCATCATTATTCTATATTGCCTCTCTCTATCTGATTTCATGGTTGTGTGTTGTGTCTTGCGGACATAGCATTGCAGTTGGTGACCTGGGGGCACCCTCCTACATGATTGTCCCTAAGACACTTGTTTCTCCTCTCTTATTTATGGTTTCCCTTCCTCTAGTGTTTCTATCTAGTGGGCGGATGACGAAAAATATTTATACTGATGCAGACCTAGCGTCCCTTTCGAGAGCAATAAAAAATGGACTTAGTTCCTGATATGACGATGGGGTTGTATATCTTATCTGATGCTTGGCTAGTGGAAGCACTTGTGCTTTCCACGTAGTGAGTTTGATGGTGTTCTATCTCATTTACAAATCGTAACAATACTACTGCTCCGTGCACTTTGTCTACCTTGAATCTTGCATACCTCAGATTTCATATGCATTGATGTTGTTTTTATGTAGACACTAACATGTTTCTTATAGGGATGTGTTTGTGGGAACATTTGGTGATCGTAAAGTACATGTCACCTCTGAGGGGCATGGGCTTTGCGAAATACTATGTCCCCTTGTGTGTTTTCTTCCTACCTTAACGTGCTTGATATCGATACATGATATCAACCACCTTAAGGTGGGGGCATATATAAGGTAAGCTGTCTGTTGTAGATGTTAGCAATGTGTTTGTCCTTAGGTGCAGTTTAAAGACCTGTGTGATGAGTGCATCCTGCATCCTGAGTTTTTTTGCAATCAATCAATCATGTAAGCCCTCTACAGAGGCATGATATCACATATATCCTTTTTATCTTAAGCCCTCTGTGGAGGTGGGGATGGTGTATTTCTTGGAGCAAATTGCATCATCCTGTCATTTTCAAAAGTCCTCTACGGAGGCAGGGAGTGGTTTTGTGACTAACTCAACCCTTAAGCGTGTTTTCAACGATTGTTGTGGCGAAGCCCAATCGTCGGTGTGTGCCTGTAATATGCCTGAGATGGTGCTGAACCTAGAAATAGGGACACTCCATCGCTTGTTTGCCATGTTTTCTCCGTGTCGTCAAAGTGTGTGTTTGGTCTGCTTGGTTTATTTGGCATGTTTGTTGCCCCATATGTAGTTTAAAGACCTGCGCGATGAGTGCATCCTGCATTTTGGGAGGTATTGTGTGTCTTGCATGTGTGTTGCCCCATATATAGTTTAAAGACCAGCGCAATGAGTGCATCCTATATTATGGGAGGTTTTTTTACTTTCTAGTACTTGCATTTTCATTTCATATATATGAGAAAAAGAAAAGAAAAGAAATCATTCCTATCTTCCATGCATTAATGTGTCTTCTATGCATTCAATGTATTCTCCATATTTTGCGTGACTATAACTATCTTCTCTGTGTTTTGCGTACTTGTCATTGTCTTCAATGTGCTTGGCATGTTTGCTGTATTTGTTAACCATACTTTAATGCATGTATTGGCCTCATGTTTATACATACATTAAAGTGGGGGCTAAATGTAATGTCAATAAATGTCCCCTCGGGGGATTTTCCCTCAAAAGGTTTAGCTCCCAGGTCTCTAGTGTGCATTTAGGACATCTTGCATCATAATTCAACATCCTGATGGAATGAACCCGAGGTATCATGACAAATGGGGCCTAGGGGGACCCCTTGAACTTAACCCTGCCCAAAATGGGGGGGAGGACTTGGGCGCCCGTGCCCTAGTCTTGCCCTATTTTGGGTCAGGCCCAAATTTCTAGTGTTGGTTTATGACCATTATTTGGTCCCTAGGCTGACATGGTAAGTTTGAATTTACGAAATCTTGGCGGGAATGTTTGTAGTTGCATATAAAAGCATGTTTAGGCATTCATTTGTAAACTAGATTTCAACTAGATGATTACTAGCAAGCGATTGTGTTCTAAAGGTGATTCAAGGCTTTCATTATGTTGTAAGAGCAGATTTGTGTTGTCTATGTGTTTGTGTTTGTAGATTTGAGCATCCATGTCCTCATGGAATGAAGAGCTTCTTCCTCCCATGAGATCTTCACTATAAGGTGATATCTATTGTGATTATTTAGCATTTATCATTTGGTTTTTACCTTTGTCTCCCAAGGCACGCACTCTCTATCTGACAATGGTGTTCGGAAGGCTTGAATGTCTCTCTGGGGCTTGACTGAGGCAAGCCTCTAAACACCACAACCCCCTCCCAAAGTTTTCATGATTGCAGGTTATAGGTTGGAGTTGTAGACAAAGTGAAGTTGTAGGAGGGTACAACAAAGTGTCAAGATTGCAGATCAGTGAAAGAAATAGCTACCTAGACTTGGGCACCTACTCATTAGTCCTCAAAGTTCTGCAACGGGAAAATCTCTAATACAACAAATACAGGTTGTAGACCTTGTTTCTAGATCTCGACAACAAGCAGGGCACTGGACTTGGGCACCCGCTCTTTAGTACCCGACTTTTCCGCCTCAGAAACCCGAAAATAAGTGCATAGTTATTTATTATTTTACATCTATCTGTAGAAGCATTTTCCATAATTCATCTATTTACTGTCGTATTTGCATAATTAGTGTTTTAAGGTACAACTGAGCATAAGAGAAGGAAATTGTCAATCCAATCATAAAAATCCAAGTTTCCTTACATCTCAATAGTGACCTAGGGTATGATAGTACATTGCAACTTGACCCTAGGTCCTTGAATGTAAGGGTGAAAGGAGGATGTACACCAAAACTACCAAAAACCTAACATCCAAATTTTACCCTTTACACTGTTATGGCTCTTTGATATGTTGTCCTAGTTTTCTTCAGACCAAAAGGCATGACTCGATAACATAATGTCCCCCAAGGAGTGATGAAAGTTGTTTTGTGTTAATCCTTAGGTGTGATTTGAGTTTTATTATAGTTAGAAAATACATCCATGAGTTGCAACAATTCATATCATGTAGCGAGATCAACTATCATGTCAATATTTGGCAAAGGAAAATCATCCTTTAGGCATGCTTTGTTAAGGTATCTGAAATCTATGCACATGTGGATTCCTTTGGGCTTCTTGTTTATAAGAATAATATATGAGATCCAATCAAAATAGTCAATGGGCCAAATGAAACCAACCTCTAACAACTTTTGTAATTCTTCTTTGATGAGGAGAGTGATTTTGGGATGCATTTTTATTAATTTCTACTTCATAGTTTTATCATCTAGATGTACAACAAAATCATGTGCCACTAGGAATGGAACTAACCCAGACATGTCAACATATGAATAGGCAAATATGTTTGTGAATCTCTTGAGTTTTGTACTAATGTTTTCCTTTTCTATAGTCCAATCTAAAGTTGCAGCCATGTGAGTGATGTTTTATCTTCGCCTATGCTAAGATCAATTTACATAGATTCTTCAACTAATGGTGTAGCCCCATCCTATAGGTACCTAGGTGAAAAAGGAAAGTTGATATCCTCATCCATTAGTTCTCCAAATGGGTTTTCTGTTGGCAAGAGACACTGCTATGATAAATGATTGAATGTTGTCATTGATGGCAACAAGGCAAAGGGATTCTACTGGCATGGCAAAGAGACTTTACTCTGGAAGAATAAATGACTAAGTATGAGAAGTATACAATATACAAAGGAAGTGACAGCATTTGAGATGGTATGCCTCCACCGTTAAAGACACTTGTATGCGGTTCATGTATGCTGTTCATATCTATCTAGTGATCACATGTTCCAATGTTCAAGTCCTGACTTCCTCCAGAAGTCATATGGTGAAATAGCTAAGTCTGGGTGAACAAAGTTAAGTTAGAAACAATGCACAGTACCAGAGAAAAAGGGTTTACATTCCTCCTCTATGGCATATTATGTCCTAAGGTTCTGAAGGTATGCTAAGAGGTCTATGATGAATGTTAGATACGATTTTTAGAGTCTCATATGGTCCGCAGTGGAAGTTATGTTGTGACAGTTGAATTGGTGAAGTGTGTTCTTAAGGAACAAGCTAACAGGCATGTTAGATCTATATGCGCAGAAGATATATTGTTTATACAATCAATCTAAGTGATCGAATGATTGGTGCCAACCCATATGCAGACTACTGTATGTTTGTTTGAGTCCGCATTGCTATTTGTGCACGAGATCAAGCCGATAAGGTACAACACTTGTATACATGTTTCATGTCTGCGTTGCCGAACTGATTATGAGATGAATCCTATTGTGAATATATATATTTGATGGATTTCCATGTTGGATAAATTGAGGAGCGGGATGTAGATGCGAATTCGATATGTGTATGATCTAAAATATTTTGCAGAGCAGAAAAGTATTAGAAGGGCAGAAAATAGAAGCAGATGTGAAGCAGGGCATAGAAACATGGTAGACATTATGAAGTCATTTGAATCTATATATTAAGTTAATTGGTACTGCACCTCAGCATTTTGTAGATGCACCTATAGCAGTCAACTCTTGGCAGTGAGCCAATCCTTCTTCTATCTTCTCTTCTATTTGGCAGTGAGCCTATTGCAGTGAGCATTTCTTTGGACAGTGAGTCCTTGGTTAGTGAGCCCTAAGGAAGTGAGCCTTCATTTAATTCAATATTGCTATCATAATATATTGTGAGCTAACACTCACCGTGGTTTTTCCCTTTTTGGGTTTTCCACGTAAAATCCTAGTGTCTATGTGTTATGAATTTGTGGTTTCTCTTCTTGTGTTTACTTTAGTTACATGCTATTAAATTTGGTACATGGATTAATAAATGTATGAATGAAAAGTTTTTCAAAATACTGATTCACCTCCCCTCTCAGTATTCTTTGCACTAAACAATTGGTATCAGAGAAAGGTTCCTTAGAAGAAGCCTAACATCTTGAGGAAGATTTGGGATAGTATACTCATGGCAGCTAGAAGATTTGGAAATTTCTCATATGAGAACAATGTTCAACTGGAAGAAGCTCTTATTGATCTTGAAAAATCTGAAGCAGAAATTAGGGATATGAAGGATAATATTCAAGAAGTTAATGAATGCATTCCAAAGATAAAAGAACAAGTCAAGAAGCTCAAAGAAAAATATAAAGAGGTTATTGAACAATTGATATCAGCAAATGAAACCCTGGATGATTTGAAAGTGGAAGTTGTAGAAAGAGATAAAGTAGAAGAAGATCTAAAAATGTTGGTAAAAAGAAAATTAGAAGAATGTGATAAACTTGAAAAAGAAGTTGTTAACTTGAAATCAGATTTGGAGAAAGCTAAGAGCTACGAAGAAAAGTTCAAGATAAGTTCTGCAAAACTTGATGAAATGATTGCTAGTCAAAAGAGTTCAGATGACAAGAAAGGGTTGGGATTCAAAAAAGGAGAAAGTTATAATTCAAGTCAAGAAAACCTTGAGATGAAGAAAAACAAAGGCAACCAGTTTCAAAATCAAAGAAGAAGACCTAGAAGACCTCCGGTCAAACAGCCAAATGCTCAAAGGTACCCATCTTTCAATGGCTATTGTTTTAATTGCAATAAGTTTGGTCATAAGGCTACTCAATGTAGAAGTAGAATGAATCAAAATACTCCATCATTTTCTAGTCAATGTTTCAACTGCAAGAAAATTGGTCATAGATCAAATGAGTGCAGAAGTCTGGCAAGGAATAGTTTTAACTATACAAGGAAAACTCAATCCTTCAATGGGAAGTGTTTTGCATGCAATAGATTTAGGCATATGGCTAACCAATGCAAATCAAGGATGAATTCAATCAATAGAAGGAATCAAGGACAGAGGAATGTGGTATGCTACAAGTGCGATAAGTTCAGACATGTTGCAAGATCCTGCAGATACAACAATAAGAAAAGAAGCTATTTTGCAGAAAAAAGGAAAATAGAGAAAAGAGAAGATAAAGGAAAGAACAAGGTTGATCTAGTAAAACTCAAAAAGCAAATGAAAAACGTCTAGATTAAAAAGGATGTGAATGAGATCAAAGATGGATGTGCACCAGTTTCTAGTGCAGATACTCCTTCCGGCAAGTAAATTGGGAGCTCTGGCTCAAGGGGAGCTGTATTGAAAATCCTAATCTCCTAGCCAAATGGTAAGTGCTAGAATCTGGCACAAATATATGATATGAAGAATTATATGGCAGATCTTGTGAAAGAAATCCTAGTAGAAAAGGATCAAATATGGAATACTGTAGAGAAATTTGGATCAACTGTGCCTGACAAAGAAGTGTTTGACATCTTTTTGAAAGATAACATTTATGATGTTTAGGTTTTGGCAAGCAAAGGTTAAAAGGATTATATCCAAAGGAAAAATCACTTTGCATTCAAGCTTTCAAGTGTCTAAGGAAAATAGAAGTGAAAACTCTAGTGACTACAAAGATTTCCAAGCGATTCAAAGCAAGTCAAATCGATCTCAAGGAAACCCTAATTCGACAAAAGAGGTATTTACAGCTTGAAAACCCTAATGTGAAAATTGAATTATTCTGGGAAAATGTTTACTCCCTAAGTAATCGAGATAGCAGAAAAGCCTCGCCCCAATTTTAAGAAACATTTCTTCAAATAATTGGAAAACGATCCTATAGGGGCATTCTCAATTACTCCACATGGAGTTATGCATATGGAAGATGTTAGAGCATACATTCATATCAGTCTAGAGGAATATGATCACATGAATCTAGGAAAATTGTACTTGGACGAACTGACTACTATGGATATTGTGTTGAAAGATGAATATAAAGTTCTAGGAGAAAAGAAATTAGACCCTTGGTTAGATTTTCCTGCAATCTTGAATGATGCATGGGTTGAGCTTATTCTAAGCAAAATTCATGATGAGTTTCTATGGCTTGATGAACCTTATATGATAACTAAAGAAGCTATCAAAGCTATAACTGGTATGAAAACCTCCGGAAGGGTTCTAGGTGTCAATAAAATGAAGAACAATGTGGTAATGCAACTAACATGAGCCAAATTTGATAAGAATGCTCTTATGATAAATGATATTAAGGATCTGGCTACCAGATTTGCATCAATGATAATTGGATACAAAATATACTTTTCCAACAAGAAAAATTATGTGTCTGCACCAGCCATATACACATCATATGACTTGATCAAAAATAATATAGATTATGACCTATGTGAATTGCTCCGGAGTGAACTAATGGAGAACTTGAAAAGAACAAAAGAGACTAATCATCCTTTCAAATATGGAACATTGATTCCTTGTCTACTCTTCTACTTCCTGAGAGAACTACCCAATTTAGGAAATATTGTCTGTCTTGATCACACACCAGTAGCCACTCAAATAAGAAATCACTTGCAAAGTTTTGGTAATGCAGACAAGAAGAACAAAATCCTATGGGAATATTTCAAGAACTTTCAAAAGAAAATATTATGTAGAATCCGGATACCTAAAAATGTAGTGATAAATTATGAAAAAGACATTGTATTCATGGTAGACAAAGACAAATGCTTCATGGAAGATGTGGAACCAAGAACTGTATGGGTCCCTGCATTAGGATATGAAGTTGCATAAGATGTTTTGACTGAATTAGCCGATGCACTACTAAGAAAACCTAATGATCTCAAAGAGGGCAAATTTGGGACATTCTCATAATTATCTTCCAGAATGTCTATGTAACCTGAGCAATCAAAGAAAATATCAGATGAACAAATAAGTAAGGCAAAACCTAAAGTAGGAGGATTAAAGTCCATAAGTGCTCCAGTAGAATGGACATCAAGCACTCCATAAAGGAAAGATCAGAGAACTAAAATGGAAAAACCAACATCTAGCCCTAGAAAAAGAATAAAGACCTCATCCATTACAGAAGCCACAACTAAAGTAGAGAAAGAAAAGGCAACAGAAGAGAAGAAAAGAAAGAAAGTTTCACTTGGTGAAGAAAAAGTGGCAAGAGACATTGCTGCAAATTTTTTGGAAAAGCAACAAAGTGCACAGATCCTAGACTTACCCGAGTCTCTACAAGGACCAATAAATTTGATTTCTTTGTCTCTGGTATAGAAATTCAAATTGGTATCAGCTATGCAATCCAACGCTCAGGAAGAAATGCTGAAAAAATATATATATATATATAGGACAATGAACTCATTGATGAAGCATCTAGTATTCTGGAAAAGATGATACCATCATACCCAAAAGATACATCAGTGTCATCATCTAATCAACTCAAAGGTTTGATAAATTATATAAGTACTTGTTTTGAGTTCTTTGAAAAATCTACCGACATTAAGGTTAAAAAGGAATTTGAAGATAAAAGACTAGTAGAGTTAAAAATCAAGTTAAACAGTGACAAAATATTGTTAGAAAATAGTATCAAAAATATGGAGAATGCAATCAAGGAAGCCTGTGATATATACAATTTTTTTTTGTCATGGCCTGAGACCACTAAGGAAATAGAAGAGAAGGTCAAAAGCACAAAGCTTCAACTCACAAATATTTCTAAGACCTTTAATCCAGCAATTGACTCAATCAACAACATAGAAATACAAGTTGTAAACATTCAAAACAACATAAGTAGTCTGCTCAACAAACATGAAGAAATTAAAAACAAAATGTGCCTACTAAGAAGGATGATAAGCTCTAAAATTGAGTTCATGACAAGTCTAGTTGCAGAAGCCTTAAAGGTTCAGGAAATAACTGACATGCCTATCAGCGTGAAGAAGGCATAAGATCTGGTATTCCAAATAAATGAGAACATCCAAATTTTGAACAATGCTAAAAATAAGTGGATTGGAGAGTTAACACAATTAAAGATTGTGTACAATGATACCCTTTCATATGCAACAAACTAATTTGATAGGTTACAACAGAGTATGACAGTTTTTGTAGTTTTGACACAATTTTGACTCTTATACATGCACCTTTGACATTGATGTCAAAGGGGGAGAAGAAGAAAAATAGAGTGCATACAGTAAGGGGGAGTAGACAAGCATTTTTCACTAAGTGTTGCCATCAATGCCAAATGGGGAGATTGTTGGCAAGAGACACTACTATGATAAATGACTGAATGTTGTCATTGATGGCAACAAGGAAAAGGGATCCTACCAACATGGCAAAGAGACTTTACTCTGGAAGAATAAATGACTAAGTATGAGAAGTATACAATATACAAAGGAAGTGACAGTATTTGAGATGGTATGCCTTCGCCATTAAAGACCCTTGTATGTTGTTCAGGTATGTTGTTCATAGCTATCTAGTGATCACATGTTCTAGTGTTCAAGTCTCGACTTCCTCTGAAAGTCATATGGTGAAATAGCTAAGTCTAGGTGAACAGAGTTAAGTTAGAAACAGTGCACAGTACCAAAGAAAAAGGGTCCGCATTCCTCCGTTGTGGTATATTATGTCATGTAGTTCTGAAGGTATGCTAAGAGGTCTATGATGAATGTTGGATATGATTTTTAGAGTCTCATATGGTCCGCAATGGAAGTTATGTTGTGACAGTTGAATTGGTGAAGTGTGTTCTTAAGGAACAAGCTGACAAGCATGTTAGATCTATATGCGAATAAGATATATTGTTTATATAATCAACTAGTGATTGAATGATTGGTGCCGACCCATATGAAGACTATTATATGTTTGTTTGAGTCTGCAATGCTATTTGTGCACTAGATCAAGCTGACAAGGTACAACACTTGTATACACGTTTCATGTTTGGGTTGTCGACCTAATTATGAGATGAATCCTATTGTGGATATATATATTCAATGGATTTCCATGTTGGATAAATTGAGGAGCATGATTTGGATGCAAATTTGATATGTGTATGATCTAAAATAGTTTGTAGAGCAGAAAAGGATTATAAGGGCAGAAAACAAAAGAAAATGTGAAGCAGGGCAGAGAAATAGGGCAGACAGTATGAAGTCGTTTGAATTTGTATATTGAGCTAATTGGTACTGCACCTCAGCATTTTGTAGATGCACCTATAGCAGTCAACTGTTGGCAGTGAGCCAATCCTTCTTCTGTCTTCTCTTCTATTTGGTAGTGAGCCTATTGCAGTGAGCATTTCTTTAGACAGTGAGTCCTTGGGCAGTGAGCCTTCATGTAATTTGGTATTGCTATCATAATAAATTGTGAGCTAACACTCACCGTGGCTTTTCCCTTTTTGGGTTTTCGATGTAAAATCTTGGTGTCTATGGGTTATGAATTTGTGGCTCCTCTTCTTGTGTTTACTTTACTTTCATGCTGTTAAATTTGGTACATGGATTAATAAATGTATGAATGAAAAGTTTTTCAGAATACTAATTCACCCCCCCTCAGTAGTCTTTGCTCTAAACACTAATGGTGTAGGCCCATCCTATAGGTGCCTAAGTGAAAAAGGAAGGTTGAGATCCTCATCCATTAGTTCTCCAAAGGGGTTTTCACCAAAGGACATGTCTTCATTTTCTTGATTTTCACTTTTTTCTTCATATAATTTGCTTTTTTATTTTCTTTTGATTTTTGCTTTCTTTTGATTTCTTTAACTAAGGAGCTCCTCCTATTGCCCAAAGTATATACATGTGTCTAAACCAATCTAAAAAAAGTTATTATGATCCCTTGATGGCATGTTATCTCAAAGTCCCATAAATTATGCAAGTGTTTCCTTATTTTCAAATGTATCTAATGATATGGGTTCTTGTTGGTCCTAATCAATACGATCGAGGTATTTAAGATCCAAGTGGATGCTAAGAATGGTGATGTCATTAAAGAGATTAGTTGTGGCAAGGTCTTTTGCCAACAACCTTTTTCAAACAAGATACATGGAATACTGGGAGGAGCTTGGAGGATGAAGAAAGCTCCAACTTGTAGGCAACTGCACCAATCTATTCTAAAACTTTATAGGGCTCATAAAACCTAGGTGCTAACTTTTGATGAGTCTTCATCTTCAAGGATAATTTCTTGTAGGGTTGGAGGCAAAGAAAGACCATGTCACCAATAGTGAAAGTGCATTCAGAGTGATGTTGATCAACCTATTGCTTCATGTGATTATGTACGATGTGTAGATTATCCTTAAGCGTGTAGAGAATGGTGTCACATGTGTGAAGGGTGGATCCACTACATGTACTTTTAAACTTCCAGATAGATATGTTTAGAGAGATGGTATAGGTTGACCATACACTACCTTATATGGTGTCATATTGATTGCAATGTGATAAGTAGTATTGTACCACAATTTTGTGAGTGGTAACAATTTGATCTAATAATGTTGGTGATCTAAATAAAATTAACATAAGTAGGTTTCCAATCACTATTGCCAATTTTAGTTTGGCCATCTACTTATGGATGATATGCAAAGCCCATGTTAAGTTGGGTACCATGGTGTTGGAAGAGTTCTCACCAAAAGTGGCTAGTGAAAATGGGATCATGATCATTAATAATGGAAGAAAGAATGGCATGAAGGTAAAAAATCCGATCCATGAATGTTTAGGAAATAGTGGAGGAAGTATAAGGTGGGATAAGGCACAAAAATAGGCATATTTGGAAAGGCAATTGACCACCACTAGAATGATTGATTTTCCTACAGACTTTGGTAGCTCCTCAATGAAATCTATTGAAATGTAGGTTCACACATGGATAGGAATGGAAAATATTTGAAGCTATCTTGGGGTGGTAACTATTTCACCTTTGTGGTGCTGGTAGGTTTCACATCCCACTATAAACTATTTGATGTTTGTTTTAATGCCTTCCTAGAAAAAAATGTTGTGAAGCCTTTCATAGGTTTTTAGAAAGCCATATGGTGTGGCATGGAACTCAAGTAAAATTTTTAGGTGCAAAGTTGATTGTGAGGCCAAGACCAAATGACCCTTATACCACAAATATGATCCATGCCATGAATAATTAGGCTTTAAAGAAGAGTGATTAGACACTTATTGGACAAGTTGTTGTAGATGACTATCTTATTGACACTCTTAATGTAGGTCATTGAGCCAAGTAGGGGTAGGCATTAATAAAGTAGCTAAAGTAGGAAGGTTTTCAAACTAAGTGATAACATATCTACTGCCACTTTATCATATCCCTTTTTGTAGGTGATCTTATTGTCATACCCCAACAACTTGGTGACCCACTTATATTGCTTTGGAGAGGAGACTCGATCATCCAAAAAATACTTGAAACCATGGTGATCAGTTTTAATGCAAAGTGCCTTCCCATAAGGTATGAATGACATTTGTTGACTTCATGAAGAATGGATAACATTGTTGGCAAGAGACACTATATGGATTCATGATTGTTGTCATTGATGGCAACAAAGTTCATCCCACACATCCGCAGGACATGGTATGTCTCTACCGGAAGTGAGAGTGAAGAATGTTGTGGTCTGGTAAACAAGAACAGAGCATATGGCGAGGTCTCGTAAACAAGAACAAAGCATATGACGAGGTCTGACAGATAGGTCCGGATCTCTCAGAGGAAGTATCCTGGTGAAGTGCGGATTTGGAGAAGTCAAGAGGACTACCTTAAGTGATAGATTCCAAGGATTTAGCCTCCGTTGATAGATGAGGAAAAAGATATGGATACTTGAGCATCAGGTTCCTAATTGACAGTATGAACAGAGGAAGAACTGATTGGCAGAACATCAGACATTATTCTGGATGTGTTACTGATGTTGGTAAAGGTTATGAAGGGATGAATTATGTTTGGCCGACATGATTAATGATTTCCACAAGTATATCCTTGATCCACAATACTTGGTAAGCAAGGATTCAGCCGATAGATCAAAGTTCGTGAAAAGATAGACTATTCTGGATGCTGACTTGAAGGGTGATGAAATCACTTGTGCGGATATATATACAAGATGGATTTAGTTGTGAGTGGTGTGGTTGTTATTAAAGATGTGCGAATAAAAGCAGAAGATCATAATAGAAGCAATAAGGAAGGTCCAGTATGTGAAAGGAAAGTAGCATAAGAGAAGAGGAAAGATGAAGTGCAGCAGATCAGTGTACTAAGCCTAACCGGAACTGAACTCCAGCATATGTAGATGTTCCAAATCAGTTCAAGTATTGTATAACACTCCTTTTGTAGACAGTGAGTCTCTTGTAGGCAGTGTGCCTCTTGTGAGCAGTGTGCTCGGGCAGTGAGCCCTAATTGGCAAGTGCCATTTTGTATTTCCATTCTTCTAACAGAGAATACAATCTTGGATTAATCACCTCGTGGTTTTCTCCCTTAACAGGGTTTCCACGTCAAAAATATTGTGTCATGTGTATCTTCATTTCATGGTTATGTTTTCTTATTTGAATTAATGTTGCATTGATTAATAAGAAAGTTCAGAAAGTAGAAATAATTAGGATAACCAATTCACCCCCCCTCTCAGTTATCAACAATTGGTATCAGAGCCAAGTTCCTCCTAACAGAGTCTAACAGCTTGAGGGAGATCTGGGAATCCAAATGGATGCATATGGTTTAAGGGAGCAACTCAAGACAGCCCTTGATGATCTTGAACAGTCAAACTCTGAAGTCAATGAATTAAAGGAAAGACTCAAACGGGCTGATGATTTCATGAGAGAACTAAAAGACAAATTAAGTCTCTCTATGAAAAAGAGAAAGGAGTTGCTTGAGCAATTGGCAAGTCAAGGTGAAGCAAATGATGCAAATGAAGAGCTAAAGGAGAAAACCAAGTTATGTGAAAAGTTATCAAAAGAAATCATTATGGTAAGACATGAAATGGAATCAGGAGTTATGAAGTTTACCCAAGAAGTTGAAGAGAAAAGAAAAACTGAAGATGATCTAAGACAATCCCTCAAAGAGAAATCAGAAGATTGCCACAAGATGGATAGAATTATCAGACATCTTGAATCTGATCTTGAAGATGCTAAAGATAATGAAGAAAAACTTGAGGATCAAACTGTCTCTCTCAAAAGGGATCTTCAAACAACAAATGAATACAAAGAGAAATTTAAGATAAGTTCTGCTTAACTTGAAGTTCTTCTTGGAAGTCAAAAGAGGGTAGATGACAAGTGTGGTTTGGGATATGAGAAAGGAGAAAGCTCCAGATCCGGTCAGAAGAATTTTGGATCAGAAAATCCAAGGAACAGGCCTAGAAGACCTCCGGTAAGATAGCCTAATGCTCAAAGATATCCATCCTTCAATGGATACTGCCACAACTGTAATAACTTTGGTCATAAAGCTAATCAGTGCAGAAAGAGAATGAATCAGACTAATTCATCCTTCTCCGGACAGTGTTTTAACTGTAAAAGGTATGGTCACAAATCTCATGAATGCAGAAATATGCAAATGAACAAATCATTCAATGGTAGATGCTTTGCATGCAATAGAATAGGTCATATGGCTAATCAATGCAAATCAAAAGGATATCAATCAAATATGCAAAGAAATATTGTTTGCCAAATTTGCAATAGATCTGGTCATATTGCAAAATTTTGTAGAAGCAAGAATTAGGACAAAAGAGGTCCGGTATATCATAATCAGAATCAAGATAAGGGGAAACAAAAAGTGAATGCAGATGAAGTTAAAAGTGAGATGAACAAGATTTGGGTAAAGAAAAGTACAAAGAATGTAGAGGTTGGATCCGCACCAGACTCTGGTGCTGATATTCCTTCCGGAAATTAAAAAGTGAGCTCTGGCTCAGGGGGAGACACAAAGAAAACCTTGTTCCCCCAGCCAGTCAATTTTGGATAGAATGAAGCAAAGTTGGGCTACAGAATTCATTGAATTAAAAACAACTTTTGCAAACATTCTTCAGTTTATGTGAGTATGTAATATGCGACTAAGTATAGTTAAATTTTTGAAAATTTTGATGTGCGGACCCTACCTTTTGCCATTGATGTCAAAGGGGGAGTGAGGAGCAGTGAAAAATGAGGAATCCAACTAAGGGGGAGCTCCGGAATATGTATATAAAAATAGAGCATCAGCCAAGGGAGAGCATAGTGTAAACACTTAGTCATTTTTCACTAAGTGTTGCCATCAATGCCAAAGGGGGAGATTGTTGGCAAGAGACACTATATGTATTCATGATTGTTGTCATTGATGGCAACAAAGTTCATCCCACACATCCGCAGGACATGGTATGTCTCTACCGGAAGTCAGAGTGAAGAATGTTGTGGTCCAGTAAACAAGAACAAAGCATATGGCGAGGTCCGGTAAACAAGAACAGAGCATATGACGAGGTCCGACAGACAGGTCCGGATCTCTCAGAGGAAGTATCCTGGTGAAGTGCGGATTTGGGGAAGTCAAGAGGACTACCTTAAGTGATAGATTCCAAGGATTTAGCCTCCGGTGATAGATGAGGAAAAAGATATGGATACTTGAGCATCGGGTTCCTGATTGACAGTATGAACATAGGAAGAACTGATTGGCAAAACATCAGACATTATTCCGGATGTGTTACTAATGTTGGTAAAGGTTATGAAGACATGAATTATGTTTGGCCGACATGATTAATGATATCCACAAGTATATCCTTGATCCGCAATACTTGGTAAGCAAGGATTCAGCTGACAGATCAAAGTTTTTGAAAAGATAGGCTATTCCGGATGCCGACTTGAAGGGTGATGAAATCACTTGTGCGGATATATATACAAGATGGATTTAGTTGTGAGTGGTGTGGTTGTTGTTAGAGATGTGTGAATAAAAGTAGAAGATCATAATAGAAGCAGTAAGGAAGGTCTGGTATGTGAAAAGAAAGCAGCATAAGAGAAGAGGAAAGATGAAGTGCAGCAGATCAGTGTACTAAGCCTAATTGAAACTGAACTCCAGCATATGTAGATGCTCCAAATCAGTTCAAGTATTGTATAACACTCCTTTTGTAGATAGTGAGTCTCTTGTAGGCAATGTGCCTCTTGTGAGCAGTGTGCTCGGGTAGTGAGCCCTAATTGGCAAGTGCCATTTTGTATTTCCATTCTTCTAACAGAGAATACAATCTTGGGTTAATCACCTCGTGGTTTTCTCCCTTAACAGGGTTTCCACGTCAAAAATATTGTGTCATGTGTATCTTCATTTCATGGTTATGTTTTCTTATTTGAATTAATGTTGCATTGATTAATAAGAAAGTTTAGAAAGCATAAATAATTAGGATAACTAATTCACCCCCCCCCTCTCAGTTATCAACAAACATCTCCTCATAGGTAGAATGATCAAGATTTTTTCCAGTTAGATCCTTACTAGTAAAGACAAGAGGTCACCTGTCCTACATGAGAACACCACCCAATCTAAAATTGAAAACATCACTTTTAATGGAAAATGTTTTGGATAAATCTAGCATAACAAGAATTGGTGTGGTGCACATAGCCTCCTTAAGTATAAAAAAGGTTGCTTCTACAATTGTAGACCATTGAAAGGAATCATTTTACCAACATGGTTGTGAGGGGAGGAACAAGCTTGCCATAATATTTGATAAAGTAGTGGTAATATTCAATGAGGCTTACAAATCCATGGAGGCTTTTGAGTGTTTTTAGTTTAGGCTAATTTTGCATGGTAGTAATTATTGTTGGGTCCACTTGAATTCCACCTTAGAAACATGTCCTGCATATTCAACCTCTTTTTGGCCAAAAAAGTATTTGTAGTGTTTAGCAAAAATGATTTAAAGAGCCTAGTCCAAGTGTAAGAGGTGTTCTACCCATATTTGATTGTAAATAAGAATATCATCAAAGAAGGCCAAGATGAACTTACTTAGAAATGGATCAAAATTTTGATTCATCAAGCTTTGAAAGGTAGAGGGTGCATTGGTGAGTCTACATGGAATTGACCAAAAAATCATAATGACCATCATGAGTGTGGAAAGTTATTTTGGGAATGCCCTCCTCTTTGATGTGTATTTGATGATAGCTTGATCACAAATCTATCTTAGAGAAGAAGCATACACCATGGAGTTCATATAATAGCTCATCAATCACCAGAATGGGAAATTTATCCTTGATGGTGACTTTGTTCAACCCATGAAAATTAATGCAAAGGTTCCAAGAAACATCTTTTTATTGACCAATAGGGCTAGGGAGGATTAAGGATTGGTTCTTGGCCTAATAATCCCTTGGCATAGAAAGTCCTAGGTTAATTTATTTATCTCATTATTTTTGCAAAAAAGAGTACTTGTAAGGGCATATATTTGGAGGTGTGGTCCTAGGTAGTAGCTAGATGACACGATCTTTGGTGTAGTGTGGAGGTAAACCAATAGGTTCTAGGAATACCTTTGAGAGGTGGAGTAAAACCTCTTGCAGATATGTGGGGTGGCTTGAGGTAGAAGATTCAACAACTTGGATAGCAAAAAGTTGTGCAATAATGCCATGAGAGCCCTTTTGAGTAACTTTTCCATGTGATGGGAGGTAATGAGACTCATAGATCCAAGGGTAAGACCTCATAGGGTATGTTGCTAAGAATTAGTTGTAAATTGCATCTAAATTTCATAAAAATCCCCTACGATATGACCAAGAGTGTGGAGCTATTATGCTCCCAACACAATGTCATAGCCACCCAAGGGAAGGGCAAACACATAAGACTTGAGAGTGTAGTCCCCCATGGAAATGTGAACATTATGGAACTTACCTTTAGAAGGTAAGGTTCCCCATTGGCAATCATTAATTTAAAGTTAGAATATGGGTGGACAAAACAATTTTCTTGTTTGACCAATATTGGGTCAATAAAATTATGAGTGCTACTAGAATCAATGGAAATTATGAGAGTTTATGTATTAAAAAACCCTTTGACCTTCATTATATAAGGAGTGGAGATATTATCTAATGCATGTATATCAATTTCAAATGCAAGGTCAAAATTTGGATCCTCAAGCAGTGGTTGCTCCTCTTCTTTGGATTCTTTGGCATCTTCCCATTCCTTTTCCTTGGTGGAGATTTCACATCAAACAAATACAACTTTTATTGTACACAATGATGGCTTGCTGTAATTTTTCATCACAATTGTAACAAAACCCATTTTTCACAATAGGATCACATCTCTAGTTTAATGAGATGTTTGATCAGTGTGGAGCAAGTGGTGGAGGTGTCAATAGGATGATTTCATGTATTAGGATTGAACGAACTAAACTTGGAGAAGCGACATTGAGCTGCGAGCTTATCTTCTATAAGTTTGGCTAAGCTCATGGCTACCACATATCCTTAGGTTTGAACATTTTCACCTCAACCCAAGTTTCCTCCTTGAGGCCACTAATGAAACAATTAGTAAAGAAGTCATCAGTCAACCCTTCAGTTTGGTTGGCTAGTTTCTCAAATTTAGTTTGATATTCATTAACAAAACCAAGTAGGCTCAATTTGGTTAAAGCTCATGTAAAGTCTTCATGCAGTGGGATTAAATCAAACCAAGAGAGGCTCTACAAATCTAGTAAAATTAGGTTCAATGTTAGCCTTCTTATACCAGTTGTACCATTAGATTAGTTATTTCTCCAAATTAAATGAGGCAATAGGTACCATGTCAACCCAAGGAGCTTTGTAGAGAGAAATATTATTTAGCAAGGTAGATCCAACTAGTAAGGTTTGTCCATCAAATTTAGGAAAATCAAGTTTTGGACCATAAGATAGGCAATAAAAGTTGAAGTCAGAATTAGATACCAAAATGACCATCTTGAAGAGAGGATTGTAATGGGATAAGTAACTAGAGAGGGAAAAAGTTATCGAGTTTTTTACAATTCTAGATCCTTTTGGGGTAAATCTACTCTTAGAGTTTCCCTACATAAGTTGCACTAATAGTTACATGCTCCCTTCTACTTTACTCTATTGTACACTGCTACCTATAATACTACACCTAAGATCTGACTACGGAACTACTAGAAAGATAGAACCCCGCAACTCACAATATTCCTAGAACCGAAGTCTTTCAAGCTACATGCAATAGATTCTAGTGGTGGTTTTATCCCAATTCTAAAAAAGATAGGGTGGGGGGGGACACAAGGGTAAAAGGATGGTTTCTAAATAGAGTGTTTGGTCTATGAGCCTATAAATATATTAGTCTAATGAGACCAAGTATAATGAGGACCATAACTTCTTGGGGCTAACCTCTTACCGGTGCATCATAGGTGACAGGCGACTAATGGCTTCCTAGGACTAAATTTTAAAAAAACTAAGGGGTCTTCCAATATAACCAAAGATACATGGAAGCTTAAATCCATATACAACATTGTCTAATGGCTTGTGTATTGGGGTAGTACCCTCACTCCATGACTCAAGTAAAACTGGTAACTACTTGCCAAAATGATAACTTTGTGTGAGTTTTACAACTACTGAAACATAGTTGATTACCCTTACAAAATGGAGGATAAAAAAGTCTTTTTTAAGGAAAAAAAGGCTTAGTGCCTCCACTTCTAGATACTACTTTATGATCACCTAGACTTGTGAAGGCAAGTTGAGAGCATATAGTAGATAGTTGTAAATGATGCTAACACTTACTCTTACAACAGAAGATGACTCTAGAAATAGCTTTGATACTAGATGTGAGGATCCTCCCTATAAAATATTAACCAAACAATTGTAACAAAAACACAAAAAAATTATTATATTGAAAATGGTAGATTCATATTACAATATCATTGGCCTCTTCAAGGGGGTAATCTCCTTTGAGCGATGCTTGATACAACATAATTTTATAAATACCTCTTGTACTCTCACAACTCTCTATTTATAATAATTCTAATTAAAAAACTATTACATATGAATTAGAAAGCATATGCATCCAATGCTCTTATTGCTTATATCTTAATACAAAAGTAATTAATTAAGAAAATACTTAGGATTGTGCATCCTAACATCTCCTTACCTTATAATTATTGCCAACTTACATTAAAATATATCATTTATTATGATTATTCATAGGGGATTTTTTGAGATAACTTAAATGTGAGAACCACCCTAGTGTGTCTAGATTATGTACCCTATTGGACCAATTATTATCTTGAATCACCTAGCCTTGGGTAATTGTGTAGGAGCTTATGACTCTTTTAATAGACTATGTTAGAAACTGATGTTGGATATGAGTAATTGAGTTAAATTGTTTATGATGTGGATGTTATTTCTAAGAGTTAACTATTTTATAACTCTTTTGATTCTTATATAACGAATGTATGTTTGGAGTTGTATTAATTGTATGCTATTAGGTTATGATTAGAGACGATTCAGTCACATAGTTGATTGTAATGAAAGAGAATGTCTATGTTAAGTGGGTTAGAAGGATTGATGTGATGAGTAAATTGAGATTCAATTATCATTGAGCTATAAATACTTCAATTCTATGGTTAATCACATTTCAAGTTGCTTCAACTATTTGTTTGAACATATTAATGGGTGCAAATGAGTGTGCAGGTAAAATTCCATGGCCAATGGAAATTTTGAGGTCTCAAGTAACCCCCTGTGTATAGGCCCAGTGACACTCAACCTAGTCCCTAAGGTGGACTAAGGTTTTGATTGATTTCTTTTGAATGTGAAATTGATTTTTTACTAAGATTTAATGTTTAAGTGTCCTAGGGTGGTGTAGAGGTGAGTTGGGTGGCGAGTTGTCATCCATGTGTCAAATTTCGTGCATGGGTTTTTGGGGCTATTTAAAAGTTGAATTTTGAGTTTTATTGTGATTATTTTATGTGTTTTAGGGCCCTAGGTCAAGTACCTATGAGGTAAGCATCTTTTGGACCACAAATCTTGAGTTTTAACTCATATCTGACCACTCCAAATGGCCTTGGGAGAAGAGTGGCGAGTTAGGGTTTTGGAAGTGAGATTGGTGACTTGTCACCATCCCATTCCCACTATCCCAAGTTCATGAATAGACTTGGGGGAATCCCAAAAGCCTCACATGTGTGAGCACACAATGTAAGAGCTTTTGGGAAGAGACCTCCAAGTACTCCCCACTCCCCAATGCTTCACACATGTGTGAGAATTTGTGGGGATGTGAGCTTTTGAGGGCGAATGGGAAGGTGACAAGTGTCACCTTCTCATTCAAGGGATTTATTTTTAAATCCCTATTTATCTCCCTCTTTAGGAAGAGAAAAGGGCTTTTTTTTTCCTTATTGGCTTGTGTTGGAGAGGAAGGAGTGGCTTGCATACTTGAATTTTGGAGAAGAACTTGGAGAAAGGACTCTTGAAGAGAGCTCCACCCACTCTTCATGAATCCCATGGAAGGCTTGGAGAGGTAGGCTCCCAAGCATCCTATTATGGATATTTTATTGTTTCTTGGCTATGTGATTTTGAAGTTGAGTTGTTAATGGGGTTGTGTTGTTAATAAATGGTTTTTGTTAAAGGTTTGTTTGTGTTGTTTATAGTTGGTATATGTGTTTTTTAAGGTTTTGAGAAAGAGGGTTGTGATGGGTTGGGCTCTTACTCTTGTTGAGAACAACCCAAGTATCAAGGTCGTAAGAGAAGTGTTTCTCTTTTCTCCCCCTTAGTGAATCTTGACATAGAGACAAGTCTTGTGAGTTTTTTTTTTGAATTTGGGTTTGGTTGTGGGTTTTGGATGAGTTTTTGAGTCAATACCATGTGTTGTGTTGTTCACAGGGTTCATGAGGACCTCCTAGCTTGGGGGTGGCTTGTAAGCAAGTCTAAGGTAGGGAGGTGATCACTCCTTTGGATTTGGATGGATTTCTTGTTTTATTTTGTAGGTTTTGTGAAGTAGAAAAAAGGAAGGAGTGAAAGGACTCCTATTGTGGAGTTTGAATCCTCATTAATGAGAAAAGCAATGTTTGATAAGAGTCTTGTGCTATATTTAAGGGTCTTCGGTAAAGTTTTGTTAGATGTGATCAAGGGAGTTTAGTAAGTTGTAAGATATGTGGTTTTTGAGTTGTTAAAGACCTCTTAATAAAATGGTGTTGTTGATAAAATGAACATCTTCATTTATGTATTTGAGTTTTAAAGTTGGAATATATCATAGTGCATTTGAATCCATCCTTAAGAAAGGAAAATGATTGTATATATATATATATATATATATATATATATATATATATATATGTGTGTGTGTGTGTGTGTGTGTATGTACATATATATGTACACACACACACACACACACACACACATACATATATATACATATATGTATATATACATATATATATGTATGTATACATATATACATATATATATGTATGTATATATGTATATATATACATACATATATATATGTATATATGTATACATACATATATATGTATGTATATATATACATATATACATATACTTCCTTTACCCTCTTGCTAATGTGTAAAATTATTGAAAAGAAAGTGATTAAATGTATTTAATAAAATGAAATAAGTTTATTGTAAGATATATAGTAACCCTCCTTCCTCACTTTGTGTATTAGATTTACATCATGGTCATTCCTTTGAAATGTTTAATGTTGAGAGACAAAGGAAAGATGTATCAGATTTTATCATGCATTTTGGTTGCATTCAAGGATCAATAAATGTATTCATGTTATTATATTTGGATAAAAGAGATTTGAAAGAATATACCTTAATTTAAGTTATCATATAAATAATTTACTCCTCTTGTATAAGATTGGGCTTGAGATATATCCTACCAAACTCTTGTGTATAACAAAAAAATAACTAAATAAATCAAAAGAAAAGAAGAGCATAGTAGGGTTAGTAAACACTATATATATATATATATATATATATATATATATATATATATATATATATATATATATATATATATATATATATATATATATATATATATATATATATATATATATATATATATATATATATATATATATATATATGTTTTATGGTTATCTCTATTTTCTAATAAAAATAGAAACAAAGAGCATATTTTAAATAAAAACAAAGAGTTACTATAGTTATAAATAGAATGCATATTTTGTTGTTGTATAAAGATGTATGGAAAAAAGATAGAGTTTTTCCTTTCTTGTTCAAGCAAATTGGGGGGAAACTTGGAAGCAAAATACAAAGTTTTTGGAAAACAATTAGTGTGGATCATATTGAAATAAAGGGGAAACATTGAGAAAGTTTTAGAAGACTAGAACAAACTCTTTAAATATAGAAAATAAAACAATGTTAGAAAGAAAACTATCTTAGCTAAACTAACTATCTTGGGAAAATGGTATTCTCCACGAGAAGAGATTTCCCTTCCTCCAAACCTGAAAAACAAATATGTTAATTGTGAGAGTAAGAGTTACTTTTATAGATATTTTTCTAGGGCGCTTAAGTTGCCCTAAAGGAGTTAGAGGAATCCCTTGGCTCAAGGATTATTTAATCCCACTTAGGGATCATTAATCCCGTTTTGACTAGATTCATAGTCTAGTGTAGATTATGTTTTGGAAGTTTAATGGAGTTAACCTTTAGAGAATTTATTTAATTGTTAGAAATTATTTTTCCAAACATAGTTATATTTATATTGGTAACTGTTAAAATGCATTGATTTATTGATTCCTAGAATCGAAATAGTTAATGCATTTGCTTGTTTTGAAAAGGGATTATTTTTCATGATTGTTTAAACATCAAATTTTAGATTTATTTCTACATGAAATCAAATTGATTCAAATTTATTAAATATTGATTTAATTTTCATAATATGTTTGGACATATTTTTTAGTTGAAAATTTTATAATCATAACATTAAATCGACATTAGAGTATTTTAAATTTTAGTTAAACTTGTGTCATTTTGCTTTAGACATTAATGCATTTGGATGCATTTAATTTTCTTCTAGAAACTAAATTAAATTATTTTCTTGTTTTATATAGTTGTAGAGGTTAATTTTAATTTAGTTATGGTTGAACTCGAGTTTAGGTGTTAGGTTTCAACTTTAGGGCGAGATCATTTCCACTACACCTAGGAGCCTTGGGAAATTTTCACCGTGGAAGGAGGCTCCCCTCATGACATTGTAAGTTGCATCGCCAAACCCTAATTGGGTTAACCTCCATTTTGAAGGGGTACGAAGGAGTTTTATACCACCCTGTTGGGTGAATATTTTGTCATTAACTTGCTAACGGCAAAATGGGTATATCAGCCACAGCTATGATGAGACAAAGTCTCTCCTCTCAGCAAGGGGAGGTTCCCTCTAATTACTTAACTTTTGCAAATCAAACAACTTATAAAATTTATGTACACTAAAAACTATGTTTGTGGTGGTTCCATCTCATCTCATTCTCTTTTTTCAGAATAGATGTTTATATTTCAAACTTTTGATAGAAGACTTATAAATTATCACAAAATCACAGAAACACAAAGTTTTCTGTTACCTCACTTACTACTTGTAAACGGAACTATTTGAAGTAGAATGCAACCCAAAGTCTTCACTCCTCTTCAAGATGATAAAAGTAAATCAAATATAACAACTTGCAGCACAAAGTCTCCAAACTATTGTATTCTCACAAACATGAACATATAACCCACAACTGATTTGATAACACAAAGATTATCAGAATCAAATTAAGAGCGCTCTTCAATCACTTGAAACAAACTCCACACTTCAATTATTATCAAATAAGATTATGATAGCAAGACGTAAGAACAAAACTATCACAACACAAATAATCCCAAGACAAAGATTGGAATTGAACTTGCTTTCTTGTATTGATAAGTATTTGAATATTGATTTTCTCAAAAAGCACAAAGTCTTGATTTGCTTCTCAATTTGCCAGAGTTTTCTTGCAATAGACAAAAGATAATATTTACAATAAAGGCCCCCTTTATTTATAGGGAAAGACCTTGAGAAAATTTAGGAAATCTACAACTACTTTGACTTATTCAACAAGAGAGTCCTATTTGACTTATGACTTCTCTTGTTTCACATGTAATTACATTTTGGAAAATTACATGTGTAGATGTCCAAAACAAAATTCAATTTACATAACATCTAAGAAAAACAAGCTAAGGCACTAGCTTCCTCCATCTTTTTTCCTCAGGAAGTTCTGATATATGGTTTGAACAACTGACATCTCGCATGCATCTGGTTTTGCCGTATTTTCAGAGATGGTGCGAGCTCGAAGAATTGAATCTTTCACTGCTTTTACCGCCTTTCATGCTTGTCTAAATTATCCTTCAGGTTCTCTAGAGTCAAATGTTGATCATACAGGTTATCCATTGAGAGCACAGAGGGAGCTTCCTCTTCAAATTTCTTTTGTACCATTTCTTCAAAAGAACTTATCATTTCCTGTGCTGTGAGGAAACTATGATCTTCCCTTGTCAAGGTGCAAGGAAGTTCTTCTAGCCGGTGTAGGAGTGTGACATCACTATCTTCACTGGCTTCTCGAGCTTGGCACAGATCTTCAAGTAGACTCTTTATTGTGAAAATACGATGAGCTAGAGTCTCCTTGGTCTTGAGATATGATTCCCTGTTGGTGATGACCCCAATGGCGATTAGATTCTTAATCTTGATCTTCTTCATATCTATCCACTCTTCTAGGCTCTCTTCTTGATCTTACAGCTCTTGTGAAAGTAGATCTACCAGATTGTCCAGCTCAGCTTTAGCTTTGTCCATTTTCTCCTTTCTTTCCATAGCAGTTTTTAGCAGAACTCGTCCTTGAGCCAACAACCGCTCCACTACATCCCCCACTATCTTGCCTCTAGCTTGGGCTTTTTCAACCTTCTGTATCAGGGGATCTTCCACTGTCATTGCCATTGGTTCTACTATCTCTGATGACTTTACTATTTTCTGAAGGACAGCGGCCAGTTGTCCTGCTTTTGCTTTGTATTGCTCCTTTTCCCTCTTGGCTTCATCATACTTTTCAAGTAGGGTACTGGCAGTAGTCTGGAAATCTGCTTTGACACCCTCATGAGTCACTTTACCAAGCTCAACCCTTGAGATGACATAATTACTCATGTCAAAAGTGTCAACTGTGGCATCTTCAGGAGGTTTGGCAATTTTAGCATATCTGATTCCCTTTTCAGTGACCAGCCTAGAAACAGTCTTAGGCTTCTTTTTCTAGTTCTTTGCTTTCACGGGCAACATCTTTTCAATGTCAATCTCATCAGGTGAGATGGCTTGCTTCTTCCTCTTTGGAGTATAGGCAGATAGCCATGGCGGAAGTACAGATGTGTTAACAGCTGGAGGGGGATCCACTACTTGCTTAGTTGTATCTATATTCGTGCCAGTAATAATGACAATTGGACTTGTGTTGGTAAACACAACACCTGTTTCAACAACCTTTTGTGATGCATCCAGAAGGTTCTCTAAAACAGTTTGTTCCCCAATATCAAAAGAAGGGGAAGATAAGCTTGGAATGGAACCAGAAGAATCAAAAATAGTTCCAAAGCTAGCTTTCATGGATGGAGGAGTATTGTCAGAAGAAACAACAAAAATGGGAGAAAGAGGAACACTTGAAATTGCTGGCAAACCATCAGAAACTAGAACATGAGGAAGAGGTGTAAGAACTTGTGTCTTGGAAGGAAGATCTTTCACAGGAGTCTGAGGGGAACCATCAACTTGCTCTACCTCTGTATCTTCATCTTCACCTTGTTCAACTTCATCAGATACCTTTGTCTTAGACCTTTGAACATTTTGTTCTTCAGTCTCAACATCTTCAATTTCCATCTGATCATCATTAGTATCTTCAACATCTGACTTAGTGGCATCAGAAGCCTCTGTGGTTTCCTTCTTCTTTCCTCCCTTAGATACAAATTTGATCTTTGGTTTGTGTATCTTGGAGGAGGAAGGGGCGTCACTCCTGTATTTAGTTTGGTTCTCTACCTTCTTACCTGTTTGCTCATGTGTTTCTTCTTCAGACCCTATAAGGAACTCTTTCAACTTAATTCCCTTACTTTCCAACCACAAGTTGGTGTTTGCCAGTATTGGTTGGAATCTTTTCCTGATAGATGTCTCCTCCTTGACTGACCATTTCACCTCTGGGAGAGGTGAAGCCTCACATTTCTTGCCTCATATTTGTGATCTAGGACATCCCCATCATCCTCCATTCTATCTGGAATATCAGCGAGTCCTAGTTCCTCAATTTGACTTAGGTGAAGCCTGCAGAAATCCAGTTTTCTAAGCTTATTTTGAGTCCTGAGATCTGCCCATATGTCTTCGACCATTGGCACATGAAAAGTTGACTTCCTCTTGATTTTATCTTGAACCCTTCTGAAGTCAAAATGATTTCTTTTCTTGTAGGTCTTCATGGTGACCAACTGCAACTCAGAGTCAATTATCTTTGCTTTGTTGGCAAATTGAACTGAGTACCTCCCAATTTTAATGGGAAACTTTATCCCTGACTTCTTAAGCTCCATCTGTTTGTTGTGTGCTACAATCAGTTGTCTGTAAAGCTCCATAAGAACAATGCGATCACTGGGATACCGTGGCAGCATGTAAGGGTAACCAAGATAGTATCCTACCTGAAGATATGTGAAGGTGGGAAATTGCAAGAACAAGCAACCAAAAGAATTTATGACCTGCCAGGCTTCATCTGAGACTCTGTTCTGAACCAGTTCACCATCCCACAAACACATGAAAACTGAGAAGAAAGCATCATTGATTCTTCTAAAATGATGAATTGACCCCTTAAGAGTGATTTGGGGGTAGTATTCATACACTGGGACCAATCTCCTGTCTCCTACTTGGGTTAAACCTGGAAAGTTCCTCATGCTTGCAGCAGCATAGACAAGATAAGAGGTCATGTAAAATTTGAAGGTGGTGTTGACCCTTAACAGTTGTTCATGCAAAGCATTGCTGATCTGTTCACCCCAGAATATCTTCTGATTACCCCGTAGAATCACCTTGATGTAAGTGTACATCCAGTCCTGGAATTTGGAAGCGGAAAGGAGTCCTCTGATGTGACTCAAGAGAGTAATCAAATCACACACTTCCTCCACAAAATCACTCCTGTGAAGGTCTTTTGGCCATCTGGTCAAAGTTACCCTAGGAATCTTAAACCATTTGCTGTTTATATACCTCCTAGCAGATTCCACGTCATTATCATAGTCTTGTTGACCCTGAGCAAAGTCAATCCGCCTGACATTTTCAATTGGTGGACACATGAAGATTTTGTCCATGAATTCTGCATCCAATCTCATGATTACATTTCACTGTGAGTCCATCACAGCTCTAGTATCCCTGTTGTAATGATTGGCCACTTGTAGAACAAATTCAGGATTGTGTGCACTGACTGGAAATGACGCAACCAAATGAATACTACTGTCAATGATTTTCTGCATAGGCTTAGAGGGATTTGCTTGTTTAGTTCTATCTACGAACTCGGCCAAGTCCACGTGCCCAATTTCTGTGTCTCTGATTTCATCAACATTTGACTGCATTGCCGTTACCAGAAAGACACCCTGGTACTTGTACTTCATGGCTCTGGACTTTGACAGAGATGATTCTGACATGAGCTTTGGAGAGAACTGTGAATTTGAACACCACGAACGTTGATTGAGAACTGCAAAAGGCCATGATCTCACAGTTAGGGGAAAAATTGGATAAACTAGGTCAACTGCATTTTGACGATCATGGACAGGAAAGCATGTAGTTGAAGGGATTGACTGCGCAAATCAAGGCGAAGGTGAAAGCAGGCTTTTAGTTTTGAAAAGTGAATTTTCCAGTGTTGGGAAAAATTTAGGAAAATGTGCTTGAGTAGGTGATTTCACCGCCATTGCAGGTTGGGAGAGACTTCAGGTGTAAAGGCGGTTGAAAATGCCGCTTTTGCATGTGTATGGGAAGTTTTGGTTAACATGCAAGAGTGGCCGAAATGACCGCTATTGCAGGTTGAAGGAGAAATGCCAACAGATGTTCGAGCGGTTGAAAACACTGCTCATGCAGGTAAGTGGTTTTAAACTTCAAGGGTTTTGGTGTAGGGGCAGGGTTTTGAACTGATGTTACATGTGAATTAAAACTCAAAGTTGACAGTGTCCGGTCAGTGATAAACGCTGACACTGCAAAGGGTATTTCAGAGTCTTCGGTGTAAGGGTGTTTAGGCGGTGTTTTCTACCGCTTCTACAGATAGCAAAGGCTTACAATGCTACATAGGCGGCAGAAATTACCGTCATTGCAGATGATGCTAGGTTTGGTCTTTGAAACATTTGATCAGGGATTTACAATCGATGGGTAAGAGATCGCCGAGTATGGGAGGTATCAAAGGTTTGAGCGGTAAATCCGCTGCTACATGCAAGAAACGAAACTGGTGAAAAAGAAACTCTAAACGAAAACTATAACAAAAATAAAACAAAAGAAAACCCTCCAAAACTAACAAAACCCCAGTAAAGAAAAAGATAGCAGTTAGAAAGCTCGAATACCAGCTTTAAAGAGTGGCACGAGTGGCCATTAATGGCACTCGGCGTTCAAGATTCTGAAGATCTTGAATGGGCGGGCATTTCGGCCGCTCCGACAAGTTAGGTAGTTTTAACTTATGCAACGGCGGGAGATTTGACTGCTTAAACAAGCTAGGTGCGCAAGACAATGCAAAGGCGGGAGATTTGACCACTCCGACATAAAACAACAAAAATTCAATTATATGTAATAGTGGTGTTTATAACCGCTTTTACATATGATTAAACAAACTTTTAAACATGCAATAGCGGTGTTTATAACCGCTTTTACATATGTTCAAACTTCAACATGTAAGGGTGGCTGAAATAACTGCCTTTACATGCCAAAAATAAAAAATTCTCTAACACTTGAAAATGACTAAAACTTGACCTTTTAACCAGTTTACGACTTAAACGATTCTTGAGAATATCGAGAAATCAATTCAAGGGAATGTCGCAGATGAGTTTGGAATGTCAAATGACTTCGCACGAGACTAAGGAAATTTTTTCTCGATTTGCGATCTTAGAGTGTAGATTCACCAAACGGACAAGTTTCGTGGGGGTTGTCTACAAAAACGAGCATAGCTGATTTTGAAAACAACACACCCGCATCTCACTTCCACCTCCATGCCTTTGTGTAGTGTTCCAAATGTATGTTGCATGTGCAACGATGTGTGTGTACGTTACACAATCGCGCGTGTAGCGCAAGAGTGTGTTAAGGTTGGTTTTTATAAAAAAATTATTAGTTCAAATTTCATGACCACATGTAAAATGTGGGTATGACGTTACAACATACATGAATTAAATCCCACAAACAAATTAAATACTAATAATAAAATTTAGCATGATACATTTTAAGATAATAACTAAAAACATTATCATCTTGTTCCTCAGGATATATTACCTTTTATATATTAAAAGGTGGGTTAGAATTATACTCCTCATACCTTACTAATATCTTGTTCTATGTTAAAATGGATGAGATAACTCAATTATGTTTTTGATATTAGTAAGTTGCAAACGAGGGTGCAAATCCCTATAACAATAGCCCCACGAGCAGCAAAACTAGCCAGCGGCCACAAACAACACAAAAACAACTAACTAACAGCCGATAAACATAACAATATAGATATAGAAACAAGTCTAGAAATAGAACCAAAAGCAAGAACTAATTAAACAACACATTCCAATCTTCTTTCAGGAAGTCCATCAGCTCCTCCTTGTTCACAATCTTCGCATCTTTGACAACTTGGTCCTGGTGCTCATCCTGGAGAATGGTAAAAGTATTCACCACCCTATGACTCACCTTTAGGCACATGGATGCCAACACCTTGACTTTGTTCTCCACAGCAAATAACTTAGTTGTAACTTCACTTAATTCCTTCTTAAGCTGATAATTGGTATCTCCTTCCCTGACACTATCAACCTCTTTCTCTGAGGTTTCAAGAATCTCCACATCCTTTTGGTCAGTATCATAGAAGGAGTTGTTCATCGAGTCGAAATGACTTGCACCCTCCTACTCAGGAGTTGACTTCACAACCTTAATCTCAATTTCCTCTTTTGGATCCTTAAGGTCAAAATTAGAGGAATAGTCCACAATTTTTAAAACAGGGGTCTTCCCCCCAGGAAGTCCACTAGATCTGTGAATACTTGGTCTTCTGGTAGTATTACCTTTTCCCTCAACAACCTCCTTAACCTCATCCATAATAGCTTCTCCCTGCTCATGGGATTTATCTATCCCCTCTTCCACAACCTGCTCAACATTCTTCACACCCCTGCCACCTTTCTTGCCCTTCTTTTTGCTTCCCTTCCCGGTGGAGGGTTGATCAACCTGGTTGCCTTTACACTTTTTACCTCGTTCCGAAGAAGGGTCATTCTTCAATCTGCAAAGGCCCTTGGCCACAGCCTTCTAGGCTTGTCCATGGGACCCAGCGACACCCCCTGAAGTTGAATCAGCCAGGCCCCGCCCAAAGGGGGTGGACTTGAGGGTTTTCTTTATGGAGGGACCTAGATCAGGGATCTCAATAGGATTCTGAGAGAGCCCAGGGGTAAAAAGAGGGTCTTTATCAACAAGGTTGAAAGATTTGTTTTTACTAGGGCTACCGAATTTAACACTAAGCAGGATATGATCCTTGGGGTCCTCCTTCTTACTGACCTCTATAAGGCAAGCTCTAATCGGCTTAGTAGGGCATAAAGTGAGGTGAAAGTGATAAAGCCTTAGGATTAACCCTTGATGCAAAGGGACCGCCACCACCTCTGGGTTGTTCTCACGGGCTTTCTTGGTTAGCATGATAGATGACTCTAAATAAGAGAGCAAATAGAAAGGGAAGTTCACTAAAACCTTACGATGAAAATGATTAAAGAGGGCAAAGTGGTAATTGTAAAAGCACCTATAGTGACCTTCAAGAGTGATGAACTTCATTAAGAGATAACAGACACAATCCCAAGGGATGACCAAGCTCTCACATTCAAACCCTCCTTGCATTCTAACTGGTTTCTCCCCTTCATGGAAGAATTTATTCAAACCCTCAGGATCCTGCACCTTGGTCTTCTTTTTCAGACGATTGCCCTCGCATCTTAGCCCTATGGATTTAGCAATGGAATCTTCTGAGACTTCAAATTGGACCCCACCCACATGCACCCTGCGGTCTTCATCCCAAGACATGGTGAATTGTATCAAGAGCTTCTCATTGAGACCATTCAAACATTCCAGAAAGGGCATTATTCCACATTCGTAGCAGATGCTCCACACCATAGAATCAGATTTGAACTCAACACAGGAGGTTGGCTCCATTCTAACTTTATCACCTCCCATGGCTCTACACTTCTCAAGCTGGAAATACAAAATGTAGGTAAAATACAGCTTGTAGGAATGAGAATCCTCGCCGAACTGTCTAGAATTAATTATCTATCGACCATTATTGTTACTACACTTAAATTTGCTTAAAATACCAGGATTGTCCTTCAAATCCCCATCTGTGTTCGAAACATTATTGCCAGCATAATACAACTTGTGTGGACTTTCAAAAACCAATCGAGCCATCGATATGTGAAATGACTCTTTGTGCCAACTAGGCAACTGCATGGGGGCCTTGCTTAGCTGTAACTTGCTTGCGTGGCACTCCCTTATCCAAGCAGATCAGGCATACATCATCGTCACCATGATAACAAGGACCTTTTCATGGCACCCCAAAAATTGAAGGTATAACATGAAATCCCAAGAGAGGCTAAGGTGATTGTAAGTCGCGGCCATAAATTAAATACAAAGATGAGCCTCCTTTTGGTTATTGCTTCTAATATTGCTAAGAATATTTAAAATACTCCTCCAACATCTAATGGGATAGAGATTATTCCCTATATTGGCTAAGGCATTTGCAATTTGGTTGCCCTTTCTATAGAAATGATTGGCCTCACATTCTTCCGAGATGAGAAGAAGAGATTTGACATCTTGGATTATATCCTCAACCTGCCATCCAACCCTGGCTCTACCTTTGACAACATCCACAATAGGTTTGGAATACCGGACCAGGGGGCATCCAAAAATCCCCTACCTTAATTACTATTCACAGAACGCTAGCAACGACACATGTCTAAATGGGAATCCTCTTGTTTAGAACAATCAAACAAATCCAACAATAGGTTATCAAAACCCACCTACAGGGTTATTACTATCAACCTCGCAATCTCAAAATGCCTTTCTAGGGACATATCTTGAGTATTTGAAAGAACCTTTGGACTAAAGCATAAGAAGCTTGCAACTACCTCGGCCACTGCTAGATCTCCCGAAGTTCAAAGGAGAGGGAGACCCAAATTCCCACATTAAAGCCTACACCACGGCCATAAGAGAACTCCTCCCTTGGGATGGGGTTGTAGCAAAAATCCTTCCAAAAACTCTTGAAGGCATTGCTTTGGATTGGTATTATTGTCTCCCAGAAGCTTCAATCCATTCGTTTAGACAGCTAATTGGAGAGTTTGTCATGGCATTCGACATGAACAAACTCATTAAAATAGGGATTAGAGAGTTCCTCACAATGAAACAAGAGCCCAACAAATTTGTAGCCCACTTTGTCACTCGATGGAGACAAGTCCTTTATTCTTCAACTAGCGCTCCAAACATGGACCACCGAGAATTGTGCGACCTCTTTTTGCATGCCCTTAACAAGGACATGAGGGAAGATGTTCAGAAATTGCCATATAAATCCTACGAAGAAGCATTGGAAAGTGCTTTGAGGATTGACCAAGCTGCCATCAATAGCAGTCAGAAGACTTATGATACCAATGGAAAACTTTAAACATCCAAAGGAATAGAAAAGACTACATCTAATGTGCCCCAAGAGAAGGATGTCAATGTCATAAAAAGCAATCTTGGTAATGACAAATCATGACAAAAAGGAAATCAAGGATCAAACTGACCTTCATACGACCCCAATACTTATTGTTGGTTCCACAAGACAAAGGGTCATGAAACAAAGACTTGTTATAGATACAATAAAGCTATCTCCAAACTTACTCTAAATCAACAAATAAACTTCCTTAAACTTCTCCAATCCCAGAGAAAAGACAAGGAACCTCAAATTGAGAAAGGGAAGGCAAATCAAAACAATTCCAATCACATAGAACTAAACCAAGAAGTGTTTGTGATCCATGAGGAAGAACAAACAGATCAAATAGAAAACATCTTCTCACAAGTAATAAACTTGTTGAGAGCCTCTCCCTCACATCATAAGACATTTCTGGAAGTGCTAGAAGTAGGATGTTCCACACAAGAGGAATCACCTCCTCTTACATTTGATGTTTCCAAACTACCCAAAAGTGAAGGAAGTAAGAAAAAGGATTCACCTTTATACATACAAATGCAAGTCGAAGAGGTCACTATAGAAAAGGTAGTGGTGGACGAAGGATAGGCAGTCAACCTTTTGCCGATGTCCTTTCTACGAAGGATGGGAAACAAAAAAATAGGAATCAAGCAATAAACTGCCACATTAAGGATTTACAACAGTCATGACATCCAAACAATTGGGAAAATCAGCCTACCACTCACTCTGATGGGTAAAACCATCTCCACATATTTCTATGTTATCAACTGAGAAACCAATTACAATATGATCCTTGGGAGGCCTTGGATTCATGTCATGAAGGCCATTACCTCTACTCTATTCCAAGAGATACATTTCCATCATCTGGGAAAGGTCATCGTCGTCAAAGCAGAACTTGATCCTTTCAATATCTATAGAAAGGAGCAGGAGGAAAAAGACAAGAAGTTGAAAATGCAAGAAAAATAGAAAGAGGAAACTCAAGATGTTCCAACAAATACAAGTGCTCAAAACATATCCTATCAAAGAATGGATGATCTTAGGGAATTCCCCTTTGATCTACATACCACTAAATCCCATGCACCATTTGGCTTAGCAGCCATTCCATGTATCAATGAATGGGATATCAAAAACCTCTTGGTTGGAACAATTGAAATCATCAAAGAAGGAGATGAAAAAGAAGAAAAACAAACTTCCACTTATGATTTTGGAGAAACATCTCATTCACAAAACCATGAAAGCTTGTGGACCCTACATTTTGACGGAGCTAGTTGCAAAATAGGGGCAGGAACGAGGATAATCTTGACATCTCTTGAAGGAAAATTTCTCCCCTTCACCTTCAGAGTAGATTTATTTTACACCAACAACATCGCTGAGTACGAAGCCCTATCCCTAGGAATCATGCTAGCCATGAGAATGGGAGTCAAGAAAATCTCTGCCTTTAGAGATTCTTAGTTGATAATCAATCAGGTTGTGGAAAATTACAAAACAAAGTTAGAACGATTGTGACCTTATAAAGAAACCATCAGGAAGTTAGTTTAGTTCTTTGATTTCTTCTCCATCAAAGCCACACCTAGGGAAGAAAATCAAGCGGTAGACTCAATGGCCACATCAGTCGTATTATTTTCGCCACATGCTCAATTGCAAAATTCACAATATATTGTCTCAGTACATGGAGAGTGATTATTGGAAAGCGAAGAATTACCAAATATCTTGAATTACGCCATGGGTCAAGAAAAGAGGCCAACTTGAGATTACACCGAGAACGACGAAGCCATCTTGAAATATCTACATGCTTATGATGGACTTCCAAGAGTGCACCACAAAAAAGGATACACACTCCTCCCTCATCCAAAGGACTATTTTGGGAATGAGAAAGAAATCCTTTAGATTGAAGCGAACTCAGATTTACCGCCTATCCCTCAAAATTTTGAGGAAGGACACCCATCCCTAACTGGAGATACAATCGACATCAATGTTGGAACACCCAAAAAACATAGGATGTTAAAACTAAGAGGAGAGCTAAATGATGAAGAACTGAAGGAGTACACAGAGTTCCTCATCAAATATTCTGATATATTCTCATGGGCATATTCAGAAATGCCAGGGTTAGATCCAAAGGTTGTGGTGCATAACTTAGTGACAAAACCAGATGCGAAACCCGTGAAACAAAAACCAAGGCCCATCAAGCTACAAATAGCTGAAATGGTGAAGGAAGAACTAAAAAAATTGCTAAATGTTGGTTTCATCAAACCTGTGGATTATTCAAATTGGGTGTCAAACATTGTCCCAATCTTGAAGAAGAATGGAAAAATTCAGATATGCCTCAATTTTAGAGACATCAATCAAGCTTGCCCAAAAGATGATTTTCCTTTACCATCCATCGATCAAATTGTTGATTCAACGACAGGATATGAGGTCCTTTCCCTCATGGATGGATTTTCAGGATATAACCAAATCAAAATCATAGAAGTTGACCAAAACAAAATGACATTTATTACCCCCTGGGGGACTTTTTGCTACATAGTCATGCCATTCAGATTGAAGAACACGGGAGTCACCTACCAGAGGGCAATGACACATATCTTCCATGATTATATCCACAAGATAGTCGAGACGTATGTTGATGACCTTCTGGCTAAGTTAGAACAAAGGTCAAAACATGTGGAGGATCTTCGCAAAATATTCAATAGGCTTCAAGAGTATAAAGTAAGGTTGAATCCTAAAAAATGTTGTTTCATAGTCACAGCAGGAAAATTGTTGGGATTCATCATCTTACGAAGAGGCATAGATGTTGACCCAACCAAGGTCAAAGTAGTCCTAAATGCAACCCCACTGACAAGTGAGAGAGTAGTAAGAGCCTTCTTAGGACAATTGGGCGCAATCAGATGATTCATACTAGATATGGCATTCAAAATTCATCCAATCAATCTATTATTGAAGAAATAAGTTGGCATTACTTGGACGGTGCATTGTCAAAACACATTTGAGAAAATGAAGAAATTCCTACTAACCCCATCCATGCTAATGCCACCAAAACATGACAAGCCCTTCATCTTATACTTCAGAGCAATCGATATCTCCGTAGCATGCATGCTAGCTCAAGAAGATGAAGGTGGAAGAGAAAGATCCATCTATTTCTTAAGTTGAACCTTGTTGGAATATGAGAAGAACTATACCCAAGCTAAAAAAGAATGTCTTTCCATAGTCTTTGCAACTCGAAGGCTACGACACTACATGTTGAATCAGGGAACTAAACTCATGATATGATTAGAGCAACTGAAGACTTTCTTAAATCAGCCCATGCTCTCAAGAAGAGTCAGCCGATTCATAACCTTGTTGAGTGAATTTGGGCTAACCTATGTCAACCAAAAAGTAGTCAAGGGATAGATAATACTAGATTGGTTAGCAGATAACTCGGTTCCCCAAGAGGAACCTGTGAATGAAGATTTCCCTAATGAAGAAATGTGTGTGGTAGATCTTGAGAAGTAAGCAACCTCGTATTGGTACAGAGATATTGTGAACTATCTCGCAAACAAGACTTACCTAGAAAATATGACCCCTTTGGGAAAAAGACGATTACGTGTCCTCACCACAAGATATGTTTTAATAGACGATGTGCTCTATTGAAGGGCCCTAGATGGAATGTTGCTTCGATGCGTTAACAAAGAAGAAGCATGAAAGATATTAGAAGAGTGTCATAGTGGAATCTGTGGAGGACATTTTAGCGGTCATGCCACAGCAAGAAAAATTCATAGAATGAGACACTTCTAGCCCTGTTTACAAGGGGATGTGATTAAGTTTGTAAAGAGATGTCTGAAATGTCAGGCTTAAACTCATGTTCACCACACACCAACAAGAGATTTACAACCGATCATTACCCCTTGGCCCTTTTCCACATGGGGATTAGATCTGGTGGGGAAGATATCTCCCCCATCAACAGATGAACATCTATTCATCATTACCGCGACAGAGAATTTCACAAAGTGGGTGGAGGCCATGCCTCTCACCACAGTGTCAGGTGCTGTAATAGCTAAATTCATATTGAATCAAATCATCTGTCAGTTTGGAATTCCCCAAGTGATAGTAACAAATAACACATCATCATTTAAAAACCCGCAAGTAAGAGAGTTATGTGAAAGGTTTCACATCAATCACAATTCTCCCTCAGTCTACTATCCTCAGGGGAATGGACAAGCAGAAGCTACCAACAAGACTCTGAAAGCAATACTGGTGAAAATTGTGAAAGATTCTAAGAGAGATTGTCATTTACAGTTGTACCCAGCTCTATGGGCTTATAGAACAAGTGTCAGGACTCCAATTGGAACCACCCCTTATGCCCTCACTTTTGGGTTAGAGGTGGTATTACCATTGGAAGGAGAATTGCCTAGCCTTAGAGTGTCATTACAAGGACTATTAGACAACGAAGAGTATAGAGTAGTAAGGTTGGCCGAATTAGAAATGATGGATGAAACATGCTTGAGAGTTGTTCAAAGACATGATTCTTATCTAGCAAGAATGAAAAAGCAATATAAAAAATTTGTCATCCCAAGACCCTTTCAAGTGGGAGATTTGGTGCTTAGGATAGACAATCTGATCGATAAAAGAGTAGGTGAAGGATGAAAATTCAAGTCCAATTGGATAGTGATGCAGAGCATCTAGGATAGCAGGACAATAGTCACAACTATGCTTTCTTGAGACAATCATAACATGACTTGACAGTCACAATATCCTTCATATGGTGGCCTCTATCAAGACACCCTCAACCTCATACAACAAACCAAATCATTAACTTGCCAAACATTTAACATCTTCCTTAACAAACCAAAAATATGCCAAACATACCTAGCTTCTTCCTTGGTGGCTGTCTCCAATGAAGACTGTCAAAAACAACAAACAACAAACAAAGAGGATTGATTCCTCAAAGAATCTTTCCATATCCCTTATCATAGGATCATTGCTAGATCCAGGGGCATCTTGCATCATTGGCATCTCACACATCTCCACTCCTTCATTCACCAACATTCATCTTCCTCAGTCACTGATCACCTGTTGATGTTGTCCTCTTCCTACTTCCCAATACAAGACTATTGATGGGCCATTTACATGGAAATTTCCACATTACACCATTCTCCTACCTCATAGCCTCCACAAGACATTGAAACAACTCAAATACACTCCATCCCACTGATCAAAAGTAGAAAAGATCAGTGGGATGAGGGTGGATCCATCGTTCTACTCAGGAGGAGCCCTAAATCAGGGTTTTGGGCAGTCAATGGAAAACTAGTGATTTCTTCCTCCTACCTTACTATCAAAACCTCAAAATAGATTCAAATCAAAGATATTTCAGCCCTCTAACCATCCAATGCATACATGGGTTAGGGCAAATCCATACAGGTACAAAATAATGTAGAAAAATAGTGAATTTCTGAGGTAAACAGCAGTTTAAAAGGCAGTTTGGTATTTGAAGATCATATCCTATCTTCTTTCAACTTCAAAGGCTCAAACTCACATCAATGGGTAGTTAGTCCATCAACCTTCACTTTCAAACATTCCACCTTCTACAACAAGGCCATACTGTACAATAGTACGGGCTCACAATGCATAAAAACATAGAAAATTTAGAAAAGGCAGAAAAACAGTGTTTTTCCTTCTTTCTTTCAGTTCCACCGAATATATCTTTTACAATGAACCTTCCTTGGCTTAAAATAAGCCTCATTATTTGCATGAGGTCATTTGGGGGTCCAAGAAACTATCCCACCATCAATTTCTTTCTTGAGTTTTAACTGCAGCCTTTGAAACTGTTTCTAGAAACTGTCTTTTTCTTCCATTGGCTATTTTGGTGTTAGAATGCTTTTAACAAGTGGTCTAACCTTGGACAAGGTATTAACAAACTTCTAAACCTTAGACATGCCTTAAAAGGCTTAAAAACATGAGAATTTAATTGACTACCTTATAAAAACATTAAAACTTAAAGTCATCTTGCAAACTACTTATGACTACAAGACTGTCCTAACTAGGACTTGCAACAAGACAATAGTAGAATCTAGCTATTTGGACATAGTCCATTACAAGAATGGAACTAAGCCTTATTACAACATGAAAAAGACCTTATTGAACAAAATAAGACAACTTGAAAATCAAGTAGAATCTCGACATCTTGGTGCTCCTGCACCATACTCCCCGGCATGATGAAAACTCTTGTCCCAAGAGTTAGGGGATCTACTCCAACCATTCTTCCATCTTGTTGGGATGTTCCTCTGACTGGTGATAGGAAACATGAACTCTCCAAGAGTTAGCTTCCTCCTTCTCCAACCTGCATGGCTCCTGTAAACAGTGTTAGAAACATAAAACCTATTGTGGTGTCCTTGCTTAGAACCTTGCTACTGCAATGCTTCAGCTCTTCTCAACTGGAGGTTTTGATTCATTCCTTCTTAGACTCTCTACTGTTTGTTTTCCTTCTTCTGGCTCTTTATAGGACACTCAATGTCCCCTACCTTAACATAAGTCAAGTCCCAAGCCTGCTGCTCTCTAGGACTATCATCCACTTTACTCTGTTGCAACTGTTGCTGTTGTGTGCAATCACCATGAACCTGGACATTCAGCTTCAATTTCTCCCCAAAACAAATAGTAACCTATTCCTTCTTCTCCTCACAAGGTAAAGGAATCAATTTGAACTTCTTACCATCTTTGTGCACTACATAGGTATTAGTATACCCATCATGAATAGTTCTTCTCAAATACTGCCATGGTCTACCCAAGATTACATGCCCACATGTCATAGGAATAACATCACATAAAACAGAGTCCTGATATGGACCAATTGTGAAATCAACATAAGCCTTCTTAGTGACCATTACCTGCTGCTCTTGACTCACCCAAGTGACATGGTAAGGACTAGGATGATCAAAAGTCTTCAACCCCAACTTATTCACCATTTCCCAAGAAACTAAGTTATCATGAGAACCTGAATCTACAATCAACTTGCATATCTTGCCATGGCTCAAACAATTAGTTCTGAAAATAGATACCTATGGTGGTTGCTGCATCTTACCTCTTTCCACCATGAGCATCTCTCCATCCATCATTGGAGAGGCTGACGACATTTCTGGTTCTTCTGGCTTCTCCTCCTCTTATGCCAAGTGAACTCTTGTATCCTTTCTCTTGTCAACACCATCCTTCTTAGGACAGTTGAAAGATGTGTGTCCCACTTCATTGCAGTGATAACATCTGCCTATGAACACTCCTCTACCTGATCCAAATCTACCTCCACCTCTATATCCACCTCTCTGATCTGTAGAAGTCTCCTTACCCTTCTCATTGTTGTTCTGAACTTCATTAGTAGATCTACCCCTACCTCTGTTTCCTCTTCCATAACCTCCTTGCCTTTCTTGCTTCCTCTTCACTCTCTCTTCAGCCCTGATGGCTAACTGAAAACACTCTCCAAGTGTTTTTGGTACTGCTAACCCAATCTCATCCTGCAAGTTATACCTAAGCCCATTAAGGTACCTTGCTACTTTCTCTTCTTCATCTTCCAGCCCACCTCTAATACTAAGCTTATGAAATTGCTCAGTATAGGACATAACATCTATGTCCTTCTGCTTCAGATTCTGTCTCATCCTCTTTGTCTGAATAGAGTAATCAAATGGAAGGAATTGGTCCTTCATCATATCCTTCATCCTACCCCAAGAAGTGATTTTTGATGCACCTCTAGCCACTCTTTCTATCTGCACACTACTCCACTAGGTAAGTGTTGTTCCGCTCAGTTTTGTCTTTGCAAACTTGATCTTCTTTTCATCACTCATCTCCTCATACTCAAAAAAAAATTTCCAGGGCACCTATCCACCCTAACACTTCTTCACTATCCATCTTCCCCTGATAGATAGGTAGCTCTATGTTTGCCTTAGTTCCACTTCCTTGGACTACCTTCAGTAATCTTACAAACTTGTTTTCTTCAGCATCTAACTCATCCTCAAGAGGATTCTCATCAGCATCCTCATCTCCTTCTGAATCATCTTGTTCATTCCCTCTAGGTTTTTCTCCAATGCTTCCAATCTAGCCAAGATTGTTGCATTTTCTCTTCTCACTTGCCTCAACTCTCTGTCTCTGGCAGCATCCTGTTCTCTTTTGTCCCTTAGCTCTTTCTCTCTTGCCTCTAAGGCTTCTCTCAACTCAGTATTCTCTCTTGCCATCTGGTTTTTAGGAGGCAACTTCACAACTCTCTCACAAACTCTTATCTTCTTCACAAGATCCTTTACTCCCTCAAGGACCTACTAGCTAGCTCTGATAGCACAAATGATGCAGAGCATCTAGGATAGCAGGACAATAGTCACAACTATGCTTTCTTGAGACAATCATAGCATGACTTGACAGTCACAATATCCTTCATATGGTGGCCTCTATCAAGACACCCTCAACCTCATACAACAAACCAAATCATTAACTTTCCAAACATTTAACATCTTCCTTAACAAACCAAAAATATGCCAAACATACCTAGCTTCTTCCTTGGTGGTTGTCTCCAATGAAGACTGTCAAAAACAACAAACAACAAACAAAGAGGATTGATTCCTCAAAGAATCTTTCCATATCCCTTATCATAGGATCATTGCTAGATCTAGGGGCATCTTGCATCATTGGCATCTCACCACATCTCCACTCCTTCATTCACCAACATTCATCTTCCTCAGTCATTGATCATCTATTACTACTATCCTCTTCCTACTTCCCAATACAAGACTCTTGATGGGCCATTTACATGGCAATTTCCACATTACATCATTCTCCTACCTCATAGCCTTTACAAGACATTGAAACAACTCAAATAGATTCCATCCCACTGATCAAAAATAGAAAAGATCAGTGGGATGAGGCTGGATCCATCGTTCTACTCAGGAGGAGCCCTAAATCAGGGTTTTGGGCAGTCAATGGAAAACTAGTGATTTCTTCCTCCTACCTTATTGTCAACACCTCAAAATAGATTCAAATCAAAGGTATTTCAGCCCTCTAACCATCCAATGCATACATGGGTTATGGCAAATTCATATAGGTACAGAATAATGCAGAAAAATAGTGAATTTCTGAGGTAAACAGTAGTTTAAAAGGCAGTTTGGTATTTGAAGATCATATCCTATCTTCTTTCAACTTCAAAGGCTCAAACTCACATCAATGGGTAGTCAGTCTATCAACCTTCACTTTCAAACATTCCACCTTCTACAACAGGGCCGTACTGTACAATAGTACGAGCTCACGATATATCTTTTACAATGAACCTTCCTTGGCTTAAAATAAGCCTCATTATTTGCATGAGGTCATTTGGGGGTCCAAGAAACTGCCCCACCATCGATTTCTTTCTTGAGTTTTAACTGCAGCCTTTGAAACTATTTTTAGAAACTGTCTTTTTCTTCCATCAGCTGTTTTGGTGTTAGAATGCTTTTAACAAGTGGTCTAACCTTGGACAAGGTATTAGCAAACTTCTAAACCTTAGACATGCCTTAAAAGGCTTAAAAACATGAGAATTTAATTGACTACCTTATAAAAACATTAAAACTTAAAGTCATCTTGCAAACTACCTATGACTATAAGACTGTCCTAACTAGGACTTGCAACAAGACAATAGTAGAATCTAGCTATTTGGACATAGTCCATTACAAGAATGGCATTAAGCCTTATTACAACATGAAAAAGACCTTATTGAACAAAATAAGACAACTTGAAAATCAAGTAGAATCTCGACATCTTGGTGCTCCTGCACCAGATAGGTCCTTACATGGTTAAAGAAGATGTTGGAAACAATGCCTATCTCTTGTGCGCAATAGAGGGACAGGAATTGGGTGAAACAGTCAATGTCTTTCACCTCAAGAAATACTATGTCTAAAAACACCAAAAAAATCATAAAACATAAAAATACAAAAAAGTTACAAAAATCAAAAAGTCAAAAATAGTTTGTTTCTTGCATTTTTGTATCATTCTGTTCATCTTGCATTACTGTGAATGACTTGCTCTTATATTATTTTGTCTTCAATAAGGAGTGTAATGTTGCCCAGATATACATCATCCTTTTAGGACCTAGAGATTCCCCATTTTCACAATCACCATTATCCCCCTTCATTCCCTGTGATTCTAATCAAAGCCTAGCTCTTAGCTTTACATTGATCCCAGTCTTATGAGTCAAGATGTTAGGTCTAAACAAAGTCAATATTCAAATCTACAGTGTTCAAAGGAAGCTTGCAAGTAGACCTTCCCAATTCTTCCCTAGTATTAGAGAAGTCCAACCAGATTACAAAAACTTTAGGTGGCGCTCAACCCCTTATCTTTCTTGGCCAAAAACGTCAGGAAGATCAAAACTCTGAAGGAAGCAATCTAAGATTCAAGTGAATAAAAAAATGAGTGATCAAAATAAGAGTGTCAAAAAGTGAGAATTGAGAGATCAAAGCATTGCATATCAAAGTTCAAAAAGCATTCATTTCTTGAAAAGTTAAAAATCTAAAAAATGAGAAAAATAAAAAAAGTGAAAAAGAAAAGAGAGAGAGAGAGAGAGAGAGAGAGAGAGAGACAAAAAAAGAGTGAAAGAGAGAAGGCTGTTGAATGTCTGTACTCTTGGGTGGAGACCAGTCTAAGATCGAAGCCTTAAGGATGACATTTTAACAGACAAAGAGACGTACAAAGCGCACACACACACACTAGCTGAGCAAAACCGAAGAGTCTAGTAGTCTCTAGGATCATCTTCTACCAATGGACCTTTGTTCTTTCCCATTTATCCTTTAGCTCGGGTCTACCTTGCTTGCCATTTATGATCTAAGTCTAGAGAACACCAATAAAATTTGCTACTTGTCTAAGTTGAAAGCTCGTCAGCTTGTCTTATCTAGACAAGGATCAGTATTTAGCCTTTAGCAAAGCCCAAAATCAAAAATGCTCCATTTTCATTCCCACTCCCCACATGAGTTTCCCTAAATCCTATCTCATAGCCTTCAACAGGTCTCTTATATTAGGACAACTCACAATCCCCTGAATCAAAAGTTGTATTTAAGAGTAGTCACATTGTTTGTCCCACATTGTATTCATGCCAAAAATTAGAAAAAGAGTCTCAAAGCAATAAAGTCAAATGTCATACCTCATGACATTCAGTAGAAGCAAATGTTTCATTTCAACATTTCTTGCATTCCTGCATTATCATATCGTGAACTGCATCTCATACATATGTCACAAAAAAATTACAAAAATATGTCATTGTTATCATACTTGAATTGTTAAAAGAGTTGAAAAGGTCAAACATAATCAGAAAGTTCCCAAACCTTCAAAAATGCACAAGAGACAAGTACAAGATCGATAGGCAAAAACCATAAAAGGATAAACTTTCATAGATACTTCCAAAGTTTACATACACAAAAGTATCAAAGAGCTAGGACAAAATGCTCTCAAGAGAAGTAGAGGCTTCTCATGCAAGGGGGGGCATGATTTCAAGAAAAGAAGTCAAGGGCCATTCCCTCCAACAAAACCCTTAGGACTTTGTCTCCTCCATCTACGAATACCACTCATCACTCCATGAGACCTATGAGAGTGAGGTGCTCTGCTGTGAGCATGTGACTGTGAAGGCCCCGCCATGCTAGCATCACGACATCCAACATTAAGGTGAGCCATCTCTCAGAGTACCTGATTCTCACCCTTAAGGGGGTCAACCTAGGTCTTCAACTCTATATTTATCTGGCATCCATGATAGATAGGAGCAAAAATGTCAGTGTGTCGCCCTGCAGCAAGGGGCACACTGGGATCATCTAAAAGGTGATCATGAGTCATCCTAGTGAAGGGAGAAGCTAATTCAACATTAATTTTGTAAACAAAATCCCTCCACTCTCCGACGTTACCTAAAAGAGCAAATCAAGAGAAGGGTAAGTCAGTTCCCCATAAAAAGAGAAAGGACAAGAGTACAAAAATAAAATAGACTAAACTTACATGGATCACCAGGTTGCTAATCAGGGTCAAATTGTCGCATCACCTCATCCAAATGAGGACGTCGAGGAACAATAGGAGGACCCTCGGGGATATCAGAAGCATCATCTGAATCATCAATATCATCAAAATCCTCATCCTCGAGAGGGACCTCATCTGATGAATCATCATCATCTAGAACGTAGTCCTCGTCAGTAGATTCTGAATCCACAGTCACAATCAGAGATTGGGAAGAAGTTCCCCTCCCTCCTCTCTGTCCTCATCTTGAAGCTCTAGTAATGAAGACTCCAGGAGTCAAAGGAGTCCAAATGACTATCCTCTATCCAATCTCACCCATCTCTTGGACTGTCTTATAGCATGTGGACACTGGGGGCAAGTCCTCAGGAATGTCCTTGCCAAACTGCTGTGAAACACGATCAACCCAATGGGCCTCAACTAGACCATTATTGTTTGAAAGCTCGAATACTCTGCCACAGTGCTCCCTAACCTCACCATCACAGGCCCAGGATCCCTCCATGTCACGATAAGGATCAAAGATCATGTCCTCATCAGTAAGAGTAGCAACAGTGGGTAAAGAAGCATCACAGTGACCAACATGCATCCACCTCACTGCTCTCGGTAAGCATTTATTTGGAAGCGGAATGAGCTTATGATAGGGCCTCATGTGCTTAAATATCCATGTCATGATCAAAGAAAAGTGGCTAAAAGCTAGAGCCCCTCACTGTGAAATACGATAGAAGTCTCTGTAAACCATGGCCAAGATGTTCAGTCCCCAAGCATAAACTATGCCCTCCTCGATATCATGAATGAATGGTGCCCAACACCATCTCAGATGGGCCAAGGCTTTGTCTCCTGACATCATCGATGCAATCAAACCAATCAGGAATCTCCTCAAAAGTAGGATGCGAAGCTGTTGCACAAATGTGAGTTAGACTCCTGTCTGATCCCTAGGGTGATTAACCCCCATGAACACAGACCAAGAAGCCTTGTCCTCGAAGGACTCACTAACTGGAAGAACTAAAGGCTGTCCTCCCACAGGAACCCTGAGTATGCGATACACATCATAAAGAGTGATGGTCCACTCTCTAGAGATCTGCGGGAACCTAAATGTGTTTCTATCCGCATCCCAGTAGGTCAAAATGTCACAACATATACGAGATACAAGATGAATCACATGCACATGGCAAACTCTAGCTAGGCCTGCCCTCTTCAAGATAGCACGATCCTCGGTACTTGATGAAGTAAACATCCCTGAGAGCCATCCCTGCTCTCGGAAGGCATTCCATCGGATATGCATGTCTTGCAAAATCAGAAGAGAACTCTAGAATAGACCTCGTAAACTTGTAAAAATCCCTTAAAATCATAAAACTACAGAAAAACCTTACACAAAAAAAGCATATAACCCTCAAAATTGCAATAAACAGGTGAATACAACAGCCAAAATATGTCAGATCAGAGTGAAACAGGCGTTAAACAACATGAAAATTCAGTCAAAATCAGCCCAACAGGGTTGGCCCCGGGCAACCCAGGTGTTTTTCTGAATCTCCCCCGGGCGACCCTGCTATTTTGCAGGATCTCCCCCAGGCGACCCTGCTGTCAGATAGGATCTCCCCTGGGCGACCCTGCGTGACAAAAGGGGCGACCCTAGAGGAAGATCCCTCAACCAAAAACTACTCTAAAAACTTCATTTTTTGACCAATTTCAGAAAATGAAAAACCAATCTTGCTCTAAACGATGAGACAAATACAATGCAACAGAGAAAATCATCAAAAATAGACAATTTTAAGAGATTTTTTCACAAAGTTCAAACTAGGGTTTAGAGAAGGGTTTTTCACTATTTACATACCTGATTCTCCATGGCTAAAGAAGAGGCAGCCATCTTTGCGATCTCCTCGACGATACCTTTCTAATGATTGCTCACACAAACGATTTTGTTGCTATTTCGTTCCGATCTCACAATTTGACTTGCTTTGTTTGCCCTTAGCTTAGTTTCATTTATGCATTTTTAGATTAGTTCTTTGCTTTTATGCATCTCTTTCGTGCGTTGTTTTGTGTGCTTTCATCCCTACAGGTTCAAACCGACAAAGGCAAACAACTAGTCAAACTTGAACGATCCATGGTAAGTTCGTCATTTTAGTTTTCATTATTCATTTTGATATATTTAAATGCTAGACTGATACTAGTTATTATAGGTACAAATTGCGGGAAAATTGACAACAGGTAAGGCCTAGTTCTGGAATGGTACCTACCTTTCATGTAGACTACCGTCCCTGAGGGGGCAAATATGTAAGCACAAAAATCATGCACAACCTCCACGAGGACCCCTATGATGATTCAAATCCTTGTCACGTACATGTAAGCATAAAATAATGTCCTTTAAGCAAAAAACCTCTTGATGATGTGTCCTCTTTCTTGCCTTGTGTTGTTTCTTCTTTGTCGATTTCTCTTTCTCCCCATTTGTGATGCTTTGCGACACTTGTTGACTTGCATTTTTTGAGCTTTCGACCTTGCTCCTAAGCCTTGTGAGTGTCTTGTAGGTGAGTTTTCACCTTTCCCCTATGTTTTTCATCATATGCACCTCCTAGAAGCCTTCTAGAGGTATCCCTATCCATCTCCCACTTTCTATTTTTAGTTCCTCTCAACCAATCCAAATCTCCCCCTATTATTTCCAGATCTCCCCTGGGAGATCCTGTAGGTGCAAGTGGAGATTTGGATTCTTGCACATGACTGACCTGTTGCCAGAGGTAGAATCCCTCCTTTTCTTCTCTTCTTTCATCTCCCAACCTATTTGTCTGCAAAAGACCTTGTCCAGCCCAGATCTCCCTTGGGTGACCTAGGGTCGCCCAAGAGCGACCCTACTAGAAAAAGGGGCGACCCTGCCATTTTTTCCAGCTATGGAAAAACTCGAGTTTCTCACTCATTTTTGCTCTGTTTTTGCCCATTTTTCTGCCAATTTGCATGGTTTTTGATGCCTAATATAGATTTAACTATTTCATGCACCCACACATGCATAATTAGCTTTATTTGATCTCAAATTAACTCTTCAATCAATCTCATGCATTCTGTCACCTCCATTTCCTCTTCAGTGATAAGCTATAATTGATTTATCACTCCATAGTTAGTTGAGTTCACTGGGTAATCAACCTTGTTAACTCCCCAATCATCCTTGTTAACTCATCAATCAAATGAGTTAACTTCTCAATCAATCCCATTTCTCAAACCTATAAATACACCCCTCCCTCAAGCACAAAGGGAGGCAAATTCATTGTGCAAACAACTCTTGTCAGTTTTTGCTCTCCAACTTAGCATTCAAATGCTCTTACATGACGAAGGTGTCTTTTGCTTTATTTGTTCAATCAAGCAACGTTACGTTGCTTCATTCTATGCCATTGTGCTCAACCAAAGCTCTTATTGAGCTCATACAAGCTTCATCAAAGATTCTTTTTTCTTCTTTGTGTCATTTTGTCGTTAAGAGGATCTCCCGCTACTTCAAAAGGACTCGAGGTTGCCAATATTAAGGATTTCTAAGGGTAGTGGAGTCACACAAATCTTCATTTCTCTCAGGTTCCTTCATTGTTTTATTCAATTTAATAGTAATTAGAAAACCAAATTTGCTCTTGGGAACAGTAAAACATTTCTTTTTTCCTTGATAATTAGATCTTGCATGTTAGATTAGTTGTTTTCATATTTCTAGATCTTGATTATTAGAAGAAGCATTTTCCTTTCTTAGATTAGATTACTTCTAAATCATCGAAAACCCAAAAAACACAGATTAAATTTTGCATTAGAAAAATCATGTTAGATTGCATACATATTTCCTTTTCATAGATTAAAAGCATTTTTTATTTCCAAAATGCTAAAAAAGCATAAAAAAGTTTTGCATATCATTTAGTTTGCATGCATATAGCAAACCCTCAACACCATCACAAGGTAACCATTGTTAAATGATCCAAACAAACCCTCGATACCATAATGAGGTAAAAACAAGTCAAAACAAAGTCAAACCCTAGGTCAACTAAACCCTAGGTCAAAACCCTAGATCTAGTTAAGGTTAGCAATCACACAACTACCTCTATCTTGGCTCATGAATGTGCCTAGGAGTGAGAGGAGAGTGGGTGAGGGCTATCCGTGACGAGATCCAAGAGATCCATCCATGACTACAATAAGAAACATTTGTTCTACCACAAGGAGACTCGTTCTTCCTCTTATTGTTAGAAGAAACTAGACAATGCCAGATACAACAAGAACTCGTCCAACGCATACAAAGATAAGAGGACATAAACAAATAGAACTATTTACCCATACAGAAGTAGAATCGAAGAAACCCCAATAGAAGAACAAAAACTAGTGACCCTTCGGGTCATAGGGTTATCTCAACTACAACTTCAATCGAACAAAGCATTCAACTTAGCACACAAGAACAAAGGCCACATGACTTGCCGACCCCTCTCCATGAAGTCTATCTCTCCAACAATCCAGACCCCCACCGTGTCTCACCTCCTCTCGACTGGCTACTTCCACGTGAGTGAGAGTGACGTGGCGGATCACCCCATGGCAAGGAGGGAAGGGTTCGTGTGTGTACCAAAATTTGGCTCGACAGCCCCAGGCAACCGGAGTGACGATTTTGAGCGTATAGTCACTAACCATGTTTGGTGGCATACCCTATTTCTCTATCATTGTCCAAGGGACCAAGGTACAGGGGTCTACAAACCTTGTACCCTCCCTTTATAATTTATTTGTTTTATTTTTTTTGAAATTTGCTATATAGTTTTGAACGAAATATTTTTCAAAATAAATTTTCAAAAAAAATAGAAATCTCATTTGTGCAAGAACTATTTTTTTTAGTTTAATTTTCAACTCTATAGTATGACTATATGATTGAACAAGGGGGAGGGGCATTTTTTCACTTCCAAGCCCTAGTGGCCAAAAAATATCAAATTTTATGTCAATCTTCATGTTTTGGACCTCCTGGATCCATGGTGAGGTATGTTTTGTCCCATGAGGTCATTTATGCAACTTCCCTCATCATATGAAGGACATCCAAGAAACCCTTTTTGGCAAATATTTTTCAAACCCCAGATATGAAATAAACACCACAAATCTACAAACCCCAAAACCACAACCTACACAAAACCCTCATACCTTGAAATGTCTCAAATATTTCCAGCATTTCCATGTATTCAACTTTGCATCATATCTACTCAAACAAGGGGTTAAACAAAACCAGGAAGCTCACACCTCCCTCAACCAGAAATATAGCTTTGATACCACTTGTTAGGAAATTATCAGGTTGATCAAACCATTTCCTACAAAACCCTATGAGAGAAAATGATGCATACAAGCTTATAGAATAACTATAATGCAAAGATCAAAAGATAAGCCACAAGATAACACAAGATATACCCTGGGAAAACCCTAAAGAGGTAAAAAACCCAGCCTCAGAAAGCATCCACATTCAATGTATTATTCAACAATAAAATATTATAATACACTTATAGACTCTCCATAAATACTTTTGAAGCATCAAGCTCCTCCAATGCATCCTCCATGTGTCCAAGCAAGTAACCACACATCCCATGCCATGCTTCACATATGCACTCACAAGACAAACTCAATACAATGACAACCCACTCAACCAGCCAACCAAAACCACTAATCATGTGCTTGCTTTTATAGACTCAAGATCACACAAATACAACTTGTGGTATTGAAAAAACCATGTGTCTCAAAACCATGAGAGCACAAAACCATTAACCCCCACATTTAATTCTTGATACTAAGTTTTTACTTTTTGGTACTAAGTTTTTCAAATATTAATTATTTATTTTATATATTCCACATATAAAAATAACTAACCAATGCTACAAGTGGACCTAATAAATATTTAGTGTGGCTAAACACATCTCCGGGATGCAAAAAATAAATATTTATTTTACATAATTAAGATATTTCATTACTTGTGCAAGGTGTGCAACACCCTTTTCCTAACAATTCAACATAATATCTCCAACTTGATATTCTAACGAAATAGAATACTCTAGACATATGCATGATGTATCCTTATAATGTTAGGGCTTAAATTAAAACATGTTCCACACACACAATGGGTACTCTTACCATTGAACTATTAAACTCCTTCATGGTTTGAAATGTGAATTGCTCCAATATACCCCTCAAGCCATTCTTTTGTGGCCATTCTTTTGTGCATTAGGATCTTAGTTTAACTATTATACTATGTTGAATTTTCAATGGACTAATAGGGACTCTAACCAAATAAATCATCAAAACCCATTCAAGACTAATGTGGGACTAAAGAAAAACTCTCCAACTCAAACAAGGAATAACCTTCTATCAAACTCTAATCAAATACTTTTCATTCAATAAATAATGCTTCAAACATGACTATAATAAAACTTAGACTTTAAAAGAAAATAAAAAACTCAATACAAATTTAAAGAATGGCATATAAGTCATGTCCATAGATATATGAGGCAGAGACTCAGACCTATTGGAGGATGGATGTATAACATTTGTATATATATATATGGAGATCTATCGGTACCGAGTATTCATGTGTTTTCTTTCTATTATGATGTATATGTGATACTCTATTTTTGTTATTCTTTATGTTTTGTTATCAATCTCTAGCTACTTGACTGAGGTATAACTGACTACAAAGACTTGACTGAGGACCAAACCTTCGGACCGGTATCCCTCTACATTTCTTGCTAACATTTGGTTCCATTGCCGGACCCTGGAAGAAGGTAGTAAAAGATTGAAGGGGCAAAATAGTTAGAAGAGTAGTGTAGAGTTTTGGAGAGAAGAGAAGGCTAGATTGGCAGAGAAAATTTTCAATTTTTGAAGGAATTTAGGTCTCCTTAAGTTTCTACCTCTGTGAGAGGGGGCATGCACTTAAGGGGATGGTGAGTGGAAAGGGGGTAGGGTCCGCAAGGACCTTCCAAATGATGTGACTCTTCAAATAAGGATTTCATGGGATATAAGAGGACTAATGGAACACCAAATCCAAAAAACCAATGGTGAAAGGGGAGAAGCAGAGGAAAAGAAAGATTGACGAAGAAATCAGAACCAGAATGGAGATAAAAAAAGAAGAGAGATTGAAGTAGACTCAGGAACGACAAGAATGTTACCATATAAGAATGGAAAGGGCATAAGAGATGGAAAAGGGAGGACAATAGAAGTTGTAGAAGGAAAGGAGGAAGAATTCAAAGCGTGCCATGGAGGGTGCTGTCAAAAGTGAAGAAGAAGACAAGTGCGTCATGGAGGGTGTTGTTGAGTGTGCCAATGTGGGTACTACTGGAGAAAAGAGGTCAGAATGAGAAGAGGTAGAGTGTATCATGAAGGATATTGTTGATCGTGCTACTGTGGGTGCCGTCGAAGAAGAATGTGGAAGGGAAAAGGAAGAGAGAGGCAAATTAGGGTTTATGTCATAGACTGCTGGAAACATGAATTAACACCATAAAGTTTGAAGATGGATAAGGAATATATAGAGGAGATAATTTGCCGAAGCATAAAGGAGATAAGAGGAGGAGAAGAAGATGCGGTAAATATTGAGGAGTTTTGTGGGTTTTGGAAGATTATTTCAATCATCATTGGATGCCGATAAGATGTCGTTCACAAATGGAAGAGTATCCCCTAATTTGAAGAGACACTACAAAGAGACACAACCCCTGGACCATGAGTCACTCCGAGTGCCATATAAAGTCAAAATAATATTATTTGAGAAATAAATAGAACTCTACTATTGTTTTCTAAATTTAATTACTAAATATGTGTTTTTTTTAATGTAAAATCTAATTCAAAATAGTAAACAAAGTATTTAACAAACATTTAGATTTAATAAGAAAAAGAAGCACGTGGTTAAGGTTCAACTCGAATAAAAATGAAAATGCTTAAAGGAAAAGGAGAATGGATAGAAAGTGTGTGCAATTCATCAATTGAGGAAGATGTAGATGACATTAAAGAAGGTAGTAGGAGGTTTTGATTTGTTAGATCCAAACTTTAAATAATGTGTTCTATGACAGTATTAGCCAAGATAATAACATGCACTACTTTGTCCCATTTGGTGTCTAGTCATGTGTTTATACACTAATGGTCATGTCTAAGTTGCACACTAGTGTTTTGTATGTTTGTAATTTTGTTTGATGTCATACATTGGTGTCTTATTCCATGTGTTTGCATCCTCTACAACTCTTCAATGAACTCACAACATGTTGTTTGTAACTAGAAAAATGGGTGCATGGGGTACATTAGGTGATTTGCCTTAGTTAGATCCCTAGGTTGATTAGTAGTAGAGTTGGATAAGCATAAAAGAAGATAGCAGGATGTTTTGAGTTGTTAGATCCAAATTTGAGATAATGCATTTTGTGACAATGCTATCAAAGATAGTAATGTGCACTATTATGTCCCATCTAGTGTATAGTCATGTGTCTGTACACCCATGGTCATATCCAAGTTGTGCACTAGTGTTTTGTATGCATGCAATTTTTTCTGATGTCATATATTGGTTTCTTATTTCATGTGTTTGCATCCTTTGCAACTCTTGGACAGACCTGCAACCTAGTGTTTGCTAGAAAAATGGGTGCCTAGGTGATTTGCCTCAATGATATCTCTAGATTGATTAGTTGTAGAGTTGGACAAGCATAAAATGTATGGAAGCTTAGGTGTAAGTGTAGATGGCTACAACAATAGTGGACTATGATGTGTGTTGTCTATGTCTTGTAATACTCCTTGCCTTAGTGTTATTATTATTAGTTCCTACTGAAGACATGTATACTAATGCATCTGTTAGGTTTTATTAATTTGTATCCAATCAACCAATGAGAGAGCATAATTAAAACAATTTGACTAAATTCCCTAATGTATTTTTTTTTTTCCAAATTTCTCTCAAAATAAAAATAATAATTTTATTTGTCATTCTATTGGATAATAGTTGTAAATAGTCTTATTGTTTGACGTAAGCTATTAGAATGTCAACGTAATGGAACAATTTTTTTTGCATTGATAACTATATCAATAGTATCTTTTTTGTCCACTCTTGCTAATAATGTTGTCCACTATTTATTGTTTGACGTAAGCTATTGAAGTGTCAATGTAATGGAGAAAAAAAATCTTCCATTAATAGTTATAACAATAGTATAATTTTTTTCTCCACTCCATAGCATTATAATGGGAGCATCTATTTTTTAATTTTAACAAAATAGGGAAAAAATGTGTCAAAAATATGCTTTCAGGGCCATGTGAAATTGCCCAAATTTACATTTTATCATCTCTCAAAGTTAACAAGATTGCATTGTTGATTTCAATCCATTCATAAACCCATTTGAAACTTTTACATTTTAATATTATAAGTGTATAGAAATTTATGTCAGATTATTTACATACAATTTTTATTTATGTCCTTGTTTAGTCAACAATGTTTTATTTACAATGAATCAAATTCAAACATTCTTTTATGATCAACATTGTCATAAAAATAAAATAACAAATTATAATAGTATAACATGATGTAATTATAGCTTTTGACAAATCCAATTATCACTATCTTCACTTCCAAACATACTTTAAATCAACAAATTAACGTCTCTTGTTATTATATGCATATAAGCCTACGTCCAACGTTGTTAGGAATTATTATTACTTTATAAAGGAGGCTTTGTTAATTTTTGCATCACTCTTTTCACATACGCCAAAACCAAAGGAAATTCCAACACATATAAAAAAGAAATTCATGAATACGTGTTAATGCGGTGAATTGTGAGTATTGAAGATGATTCGCAAACAAAACAAGTAATAATAATAATAACAAGAATCACCTTCATTCTAGTCAAACGGAAGTTTCCGTGATAATGATGTTTTCTTTATGCCCCATCGATCATCTCACATTAAAGGAGGTGAGAAATATGTTAAAATGAGGGTTAGGTATACTAGATACGTAAGCAAAACAAGAACAAGAATAATAATAATAATAATTTGCAACCTCCTCCAAAAAGAGAAGTCCAGAAGTTGAAGTATACTAGATACGTAAGCCAAACAAGAACAAGAATAATAATAATAATTTGCAACCTCCTCCATACAAGTAGCAATTGAAGGCAGTCTTCTAAATACCTAGGAAAACATATGTCCATGTTTTTCTTGTTTGAGTTTATTGGGTTGAATAACTTGCTTTCTAAAGCAAAAGTTTTGATTTTGAAATAGTCATGAGGAATTCTTTTGTAAGTGTTCAAATACACAATCTTATAGATAATCTAAATTAGTGATTTGTATTATTTTCTCTGTAGATTTAATTTGCAATTTTTAAATAAAAAATATTTTTTTTATTATTATTATTTTTCTATTCTTTGATAATGTGACATTTTATTGTAATGCATAACTATTTCTTGGAATTAGATATTAACTCCAATATCTAGTGCCCGTATATTTTAGGTAAATTTTTATTCAATATTTGATTTATTATTAATTTTTTATTTCATACTAATAGAAATTCAAACATATATTGTTTCTCTTTACCTATTTATCAAAATTATTATTTTTTTGTTAGAACATCAATGTGGAGTGTAATGCAAAATTAAAAAAAAATGATCTAGTTTACTATTTTCCTAATGTCCTAAATAGAGGTCTTTTTTGTAATGGACTTATATTACTTATAAAATAAATAAAAAATATTATATTTATATTATTTTGAAAGTTAATTTCAAGGGCTATGTACACGTAAAATCTCATCTCTGAGTGATTTTGTTTGACCCTAACACACATGATATAAAGTTGGCCATTTTGACAAATAAAATTGCAACATGTGGATAAAACAATAAAAGGTTGCTATAGGGGCGCCACATAAGTAGGTTCAATCAAATCAAGTTTGATCAAACCTACTTTGATTGAATCCCCTTACTATTTCTATAAAATATGGAATTGGCCAATTGTTTTGACACTTATGCTTATTGTGCACTAACTTGATAATGCCAATGATTCAAGAAGTGGAGATTGTTGTAGGATAATACAACAATGTCCACTTGTTGACTTGTTGAACTTATCGAGTTGGTCAAAAAATTACTCGAGTATGTTGTGCAATGTCAACAAATCTAAGGTAATTGAGGGTCTTGTTTGCATTACACATCATGCTTAGTTAATTTTTTGATCAAGTTGGAGATTTCTCATTTTGATATCAAGGTTAAGATGTGTAAGATAAGAAATGAATAATAAGTCATAATCCCAACCCTTATACAAAGTAAGGTAGATTATTTCTTGCCAATGGGTTCTTAAATAAGCCCTTGCCCCATAATTACTTCCAATCTTTCACAAGATTGTTCAATTCCACAAACATGTAAGTGTGTCACATAACAAATAGATATCAAAACATAAGAGCAATCTACAAGCTTTAATTGTTTAATGCCTTTTAAAGAAACACAAAGAATCCACTTGTGAATCTTCTACCTTGACTAGTTGCATTGGTAAATCTTAAAAACTTGTAGAGACACACAATGTATGAGAAGAGCACAATTTATTACTTCTTCAATTGTAGATTAAGAAGTCAACACAAAACCAACAACTTTTTCCTTAGATGAATGACTTGTAGAGAAATAATCAATAGGGATTGTAGGGACCTTTGCTATCTTAAACTTCTTTAGAGATAGAGGCATAAATGTCTCATAAGAAAAGAGAAATGCAGTCCATTCTCCATTGAAGAATAGTCACCATTACTTTCAAAATGTATACACTTCACATCTTTAGAAGAAACACATAGAGTCTAGTTGTAAATGACACATTTATAATGGTCATAGTTGTGAATTTAAAATTTTTTCATGGCAACATACTTCATGACAATAATATTCTTAATTACATCTAGACTCATATCAAGATGATTCGATTCACAAGTACAAATAGTAGCAAAAAACCTACAAGAAAACTTGAGATGGGGTGAATGTATCTAGGCTATCGTAGAAAAGTAAATGAATTGTTTCAAAGGAAACCTTGTTAGAATATGAGAACACAACAAGGCCTTTGGGAGACAAAAGCATGCTAAAAATAACATGCAAATCCTATTTGTGAAAACTAAGTTGGTAAAAACACAATGTTCCACGTGGCCCACTTTGGCCAATAGACACTCTACTAGCAAGCTCGGATCGAACCCATAGATCAAGGGAGCTTGGATTGAACCCCTAATGTCATTAATGATAGCTCATGGATCAGATCAGGAATTTATACTAGCTAGCTAGTGGTGGCGCTAGATAGTTGGTGTAAAATTCCTAATTTGATTGACTTTTATCTTCGAGCACACAAGGAGGTCTCTCACTCAGTTTGTAGGCAAAAGTGCTAAAACAATTGGGGATCCCCATCACTTATTGTCTTGAAAGGGGCTTTGATCAAAGGTGATTTAATTGAACCATATTTGATTGAACCTAGTCTTGCCACATGTGTGTTGACTAGGTCTGATCAAAGACAATTTAATCAAATCTATCTTTGACCAAACCTATGTGATTCATTTTGACATTTTTCATTTTGGCCTAAAAGTGGGAGTATGTTATTCCATCCTATTGATATCATTGTATGAAACAAACAAAATCAATGAAGGACTCCACACATATAAAGATATAATCCATAAGAAAATATTACTTTGATTAAGCTAGTTGGTTCCACCATTTACATGTAGTTTGGTCAAAAGTCCCACCATTAGAATAAGTTGCAAGTTCTGTCTATTCATAAATGATTCTTCCATTTGAAACAACACAAGAAAGAGTATAACAACATGAATCTACACCACAAACTAGATATAGGAATATTAAATCTTCCCAAGTTCTATTTTTTATATAGTTCATTCTCTAAAAACATACATAAAATAAAATTTGCTACACATGAGATATTTAAATGTAAAATGTCGTCCTTGTTTTTTTTTAATGTTTTAATTTTTTCGTATTGCATATAAATAGGATGATTTTTTTCATTTTTACAAATCAATGTAACAAGATAAATTTGCATTTTTGTTCTGCAAGGGAGGAGGAAATCTTTGAGAGAAGAATTTTCAAGTCATATTTTACAAAGAAGGAGATGGGAAACAAAAAGACAAGACAAAATAAGACTACACGAAACTTTTCCGCAAAAACTACAGAAAGATTAAATGAAGAAAGATTGCAAAAATATCATAAACAAAAATAAGGTATGCATATATTTTCTTTTCTATTTTTAATCTAGGTCATTTTATTTATGCTTAAATATATACATGTAGTAGGATGTCATTTAATCTAGGTCACTTGATTTATGCTTAAATATATACGCATTGATTTCATGTAGCTAGGATGTCATTTAGTTTAAGCCATTCCTCATTCTTGGCTATAATCCCCACCCCTCTACCTAGAGATAACTACCTACCTCTCTCTGTCCACCACTCTCTCTCTCAAGTTGCCCACTCTCTTTACCTCTATGTCTCCCTCATTGGGGCCTCCCTAGCTATCTCTCTCCCTCTCTAACTCTCCATATCCCTCTCCCTCTCTCCAACCTTCTCTCTCTTCTTACTTTCATACTATTTTTCTCACCTCTATCTTTAACAAGTGGGTTATGTGTTAGTAAACCTAGGAAGTGTGTCAAGCTTCTAATTTCAAAACATTACCAAAAGGAACCTTTTGCTTGTGGTAGCTTAGAGTTTGTCACCATATTTTATAGTTGAACCTCTTTAACTTAGCTACTAGATTAATTATCTTGTAAGCTAGAACTCCATTTAGAGCCAAAGGTTAGTCCTTAAAATTCTAGTCTCATCCTTCTTTTCATTACTGAGTTCTCTAGAAAAAATTGTATAGGAAAATTGTGCTCATCTTGAATGGAGATGATAGTACTTGTTGCACTAACTTGGAGAGATATATTTCTTTTATCTCATTTGATTTTCCTTGAATTCAAATTGAGCTTAATGAACTACACTACCTTGAATCCATGGTGGGGTTTCTCTTCGCTTTAATCTTAGGTCTATTTTGCTACATTATGTTGCTACTTATATAAGCTCTATCTTTTCTTTAGAAGTATTCTTATTTCATTTTGATCTTAAATATATTCCAACAAAGGATTGCGTGCTTTTTTAAATCATTCAATGCTCTAAGAGCTATCTTACCATATTATGTATAGGAGATTTCATATATATCAAATTGTACATCTTACTTGAATATTTGTGCATGCTTACACACTTATCCTAAATGATATAACTACCTATGTATCTTGTACTCATATTTTTCACTTGTGTGCATGAGTCCATATATATCACTTGTGGTCATAAATATTAGTTATTACATGTACATATATTAATTTTTATGGCAATTTGATATGGAGGCTCTTTAAAATATATCAAGACTTGGAACTAAATTATAAGTTTTCTTTAATATATGTATTTCCTTAGTGTGTGATACAAAAACTAGAGAAAACATTGATGAAGAACACATAGTTGATGTTAGCCCAAAGGAGGCCCAAGTGCAAACAATTGATGTTGGAAAGGGGTCAAGATCACTTCCTTTGACTAGTATGGATGAGCATATTAATCTATCTAAAGAGGTGAAGAGAAAAATTTCTTATAGAAATTTAGATCATTTACTTAAAATGGATATTGAGAAATTTAAACATTATGTTGGACAACCTAGACGTACTAATTGGAGGTCAATGAATAAAATTGCAAAGGAAATAATTGCTCGTTTCCATAATCTTGATACACTTGGGCAAACCCAATTGCTATCAATTGTACTTCTTAGTAAGGAGCTAAATGAGCCATTACAATTGTTGGGTGTGGATTTGTCATTGAAAAAGGGGAAAGGTTCACACCTAGAAAAAGATATTGTTGAAAATGTTAAAAAAGGTTTGGCTTCCATTGGGAAACAATCTCGATCTGCAGATAAAGTCCATTTCAAGAAGAGTGATGTTGACAGGTATTTTAAGTGAAAAAAATTCCAAAAAAAGACAATTGTCTTCATTTTCAACTGAGATTGGTTTCAGTAGAAAGACAGTAACAAAATATGTGAAAAGGAGAAAATTATTTGATGATAGTACCTCGGAAGGCAATTGAGCAATTATGTGTATAGCTCCTCGATCTGAAAGGATTCAAGATGTTGTTAGGAACTTGATCTCAACCTTTTGGAATGATAATACTTGTGCTTCATCAAATAGTAGAGATGTTATCAAACACAGAATTGGGCCCAATAGTTATGAACTACATAAAAAACATTGGCTAGACATAACGCAACATGAGATCTAATGTGAACTTTTGTAAATCAAATCCTCATATAAAGATTGGGCAAACAATGTTTGAAAGGTTAAGGCCATATTATGTGAAGACAAACAAGGTTTTTGAAACTTGTTGTTGTCGTTATCATATTGAATTTGATCTCTACTATCAGGTGTTTCAAAAGATTAGAGAAGATAGTGATAGTTTTGTAAATACACCTCCTAAACAGGCAAGTTAGTTCATAGCATCCATCTTATGTGATAAATCAGATGATGATAATGAAACTGGTCAAATAAACTGCATAAAAGGTCTTTGTGAAACATGTGGAAATTTGGCTAAAATGCCTTTGAGAAATGAAGATATTGACCCAATTAAGTTGGTAAATTGAAAGAGTTACAAGTACATAAAGTTTCAAACAAAAATTGGGAAAGAATCCACAAGGTTAGATTATGTAGAAGAGGAGATACCTATTGGAACATTTATGGAAATTTTTCGTAAATTGATACAACCAAGCATACATCATGCTTGTTTTGCTAAGTGGCAAGCACAATAGTTTCAAACATTAAGAGATACTTTCCCACCTAGAAAAGTTTTATCAGTAGTCGACTTTGCAGAAAATTACTCTTTTGTAAATCAAAAAGAGATTCAATCACAATATTACTTTTCAGAGCAGATCACTATTAAGATGCATGTGTGTTATCGGCATGCACAATTGGATTTGGATGGAGTTGAAAGTACATTTGAAGAACAAGTCATTAAGAAAGAATATCACTTTCATATTAGTGATGATAAAGAGCATGGCACACATTTTGTACAACATTGCTTTAAGATTTTTTTTTAACATTTGGCAAGTAGGGGTGTAAAAATTGAAAAACATTTTGTATGGTCAGATGGATGTGCGTCACAATTCAAATCATCAAGGCCATTTTATGTACTATGTAGATATCATCGAAACGACAATATACCACATGTTTGGAGTTTCTTTGAGAGTGGGCATGGAAAGGGTGAACATGATGGTGCAGAAGCTTGCATCAAACGTGCTCTAAGAAAACATCAAATGAATTATGAGGGGGATCATATAAATGATGCACATGTTGTTGTTGAATGGTGTAAGTCACACTTTGCATCAAATGAGGTTGGCACATCTTCAAGAACAAACTGATACATTCCACATAGAGTATTTTGGGAGATATCAGGTATGTATTGTTTGAAAATTTAATACTTTAAATATATATTCATATATGATATGTGTACATGAGTTTGTTTATTTTATTTTGAATTTAATTATTTCTATTATATTCATAATGTACAATATAATAAATTTGTAGGTGTGGATAGAAGATCAATGCATGGATGCAAGAGAGTAGAGAAAACAAGATCTTTGCATTGTGTCATGAGTACAAATAGCCAAACGTGGATGTTGTGCACTAGGGATTACTTTTGTTTTTGTTATGAGTGCATATTGGGAGATTGTGAGAATTGTGAGAACCAACAACGTGGATATGTCAGTGAATAAAGAAATGTGCCACTAGTTGTTACCAACACCTAAAACGAAGATGAAGATGAAAACTTTGAAGACATTCCTTTGATTTGAATTGAGTATAACCATATTTCAGGATTGATTAAAAAAGGTATGTGTACATATATATATAAATTATATAAGGTATCTCTAAATTTTTTAAGTTACAAATTTTGGACATGTAAATTTGGTGCAGGAGATGTTTTTGCAGTCATAACAGAGGCTGGAAATATAGAAGACGTTAGTTATTATTTATTGCATTGCACAGAAGAGAGACAAAAGCTAATAAAGCTAGAAACAAGTGATGGAATGTTGTTTCACATAGGTTTAACTTTATTTAATATATTTTTAAATAATTTTAAATTTGTTACATATGTACATGTCAAGTACCTTGAGTAATTGAAACATTCAATTTATATTATAATTTATGTTATGTCTTACCGAGCAATGAAAATGCTATACATGAACTATGTAGGTTACATTTACCTTGAAAATGTTATGTCTTACCGTGGAATGTTGTTTCCCACAGGTTCAGTGGTAGTGCAAGGGACATATCGCAAACAAGTCAAGATTGTTCAACATGGGATTCACTTTATTGATTATCAACCTGAGAACAAGGTATATCAGTATATCGACCTAGTAATTGATACCGGCCTATCTCTTCATACAATTCCACATTCATGTGGACGTTGTAAGTGGAGACTAGATAGTGATGATCATCAGAGACTATTAGATGTCCTTGAAGAGTGAGCTGAACCACTTGATGTGGTATGAAAAATATGGATGAAGAACATACAATTTTTAATGTTTTGAAGACCTAAATTCACTATCTAGATCTATGTTCATGTATTAATTGTTTTAAAATTTGTGCAAGTTAAATTAATAGTTCTTTCGTTAAACAAATTTTAATTTAAACATGTAGAACTCTTAATGTAAATTATCTCTCTATTAGAAGTCATGTAGAGAATGCCCTAGATTCTTATTCAAGCATGTGATATGATAATTTTTTAATGCTTTTATTTAATGATATATGCTCTTTGAACATGCTACAATACATACATATGCACTAGAGATGTCACAATATAAATTAAATTAAAATCAAAGTTTTCAACATCAATGCACAAATCATCACTAGACACAAGTGAAAGTATCAACCTATCATGTGATGACCTCACCATGATGGCCATGCAAGAGGGTAGAGTTGCCTCTAACCATGGTGATTGGGTACTATACCACAATCACCTTCTCTCATGAATTAAAACCCCTATGGAAAACTCTTAGAAAAAATTTCCAAAAGAGGTCAGGAAGTGTCAACTATCTCAGAATCATGCCTTTTACTAGTGAAAATCACCCTAGACATTTAGGATCACCCTTGTGTAATTCCCCACCTATGTTAACCCTTGCCTTGTCCAAGTCCTATGGTATTTCTTGGGTTAGATCACTTTTTAAAGCTAGAACTGACAAGTGCTTGGAGGACAATCTATGTCCAATGTTTGAGCATTGTCATGCTCATGTCAAATATGCTTATTGATCTAAAGTTTATGTTTTTATTTCATGATTGAACCTCTGCAACTTTTTTAGCTTCACTAATTTCATAAGTTAAGTTTGAATTACAAGTTATTGTTTTAGGTTCAATTTTATGAGTGAATTTAGTGAGTATATGCAAATTGATTAAATACACATCTTTTGATATCTAGGTCATGTTTATTGTAAATTATTTTTAATAAGATATGGTTATATGATTAAATGTGGTTGGGTTAGTGTCAGATTTTGATATTATGATGCAATTTCAAGATGTCCATAAATTCCTTGTTTAATTACATGTTTGGTTGGGTTTTATATGTTGTGCTTCAACTATCTTGTATTGTGTAAATACACCTAATGTGTTAATTGAGTGTGTAGGCATATGTTTCCCAATGGTGATTAATCAGGAGATGGTCAATTTGGGTAATTGTGTTTATGTTGTATGTACCTTGTCTTACTCAATTTGAGTTCAGAGTTGAGTCCATGTGTAACCTTTTGAAAGCATGATCTGAATTAATGTTGATTCTAGATCCATGTGTCATGAATAAACTTGTAAAGTGTGAGGTTTATTTGCATGCATGTTTATTTGACTCTTATTGTACTTGTATTTAATTAGTTTTTGAAATGCTTGATTTGAGAACTCGTAGAATATCTATCATTCTTGAGTTGAAATAATTTATTACTATGGCTTAGTAAAAAGGTCTTGTGCATTTATACATGTGCAGACATGCCGATTCCATTGGATAGACTAGTGAAAGTTTCATGGTCATTAAGTACATAGAAATTTATCAAATTACTCTACTCCAATTTATAATTTATTTTATGTGGCATATATCTATTTACACTTTTCATTTTCAAAATCATAAATTTACTATTTAGATTAGATTTAATTACTTTTTGTTTTCTATCTTTGTAATAAATTTGTTCTATACATTATTAAGTAAAAAAGAAAGAAAATTTAACTATATTTTAAATTATGATTTAAACCAACTTAGGGTTAGTTCAAAAATTTAAAAAGTAAGAAAAAGATCCAAGTAAGTAGCAACCATAAAGCATTCAAAATAAACATAAACACAACTACTAACCAGATTTTTAGAAAAATTAAATGATCTACCACCTATTGGTAGCTAGATCACATACTACAAACACAACTAACATGGTACTACATAAGTGACTAGATATAGAAGTCAACAAATAGCTACTATATACTTAACAACTAGATGTTATGTTCAACAATTAAGATGGTACTGCACTCAACAACTAGATATCGAATAAGCATGTGATAGTCCCTCTAACCATATCAAATTATATCTCATGTCAAACATATAAATATTTATGTCCATGATATAAATGTATTGAATCAAACATGTAATCAATTCCATTTTAAATTATGTATCATCATTTAACATAAATCATGTCCACAAAAGTATCATCAAACATGCAAATGTCTACAAACATGTGGACATAAATATATATAATCATCAAACACATGTACAAATGTAGATAGAAATGTCCACAAACATGTGCTGCAAATGTAGATAGAAATGTCTATGTAACATGTAGAAATGTCCACAAACATGTGTAGATGAAAACATGTAGATCTAGAGAAATGTCTGAAAACACATGTAGATAGAAATGTCCTCAAACATGTAGAAATGCCCACAAACATGTAGAAATGTCCACAAACACATATGCATATATAGATAGAAATGTCCATGTAAACATGTAGATAGAAATGTCTAAAAACAAATATCTAGAGAAATATCTAGAGAAACATGTCTAGGCAATGCTGGTAGCCTGGTCATCATGTTGGCTGTGAGTTGAGCGACCCTCTGACTGAGCATCCTGCTCTGATGGATGCACTGCACCCTAGAGATAGTACAACACATGTACATAAAAGTGTACAAATTATGTTAAATTAGAATAATGTTAAATATATATGTACATGCACGGACAAATTATATGCAAGCATGTAAGTACATGATTTAAAAATATAAAAATCACATGTCCACTAACATTACTAGCATCAGATGAATCACGCCTGTGTACACGGTCTGTCCCCAAACTAGGTGTAGCATGAGCTAACCCCTACAATATATATATATATATATATATATATATCTGTGTGTGTACATTAGGACTCTATCTAGCAAAGTAATTTAACTTAATTTAATTTAAGTTCAAGTTTAAATCATGCATGCATGCACATACGCATGTATGTATACCTGTGTATCAGGTGGTGTAGGATCCGCTGCAATGATCGTATTTGATGCCTCCTTAGCTATCTCCAGTAATGAAGAGTGAAGTGGACTATGCAGGTGAGTTGGCATCGAAGAGCCTGAATGTAGAAGCATATCCACATAACCTAACGATCTCATATGCAACTGCAACTCCTTAAGTGGATTTAGGGAGGGCTAGGATGTCTGATGCTCAACACTTGCAGGAGGGATAGGTCTGTCTACCTCTGCAGCAACTGAATGATTTGTGGGTGGATTAGGATGTGGAGTACTATCAAGCACCTGATGAGAAGGTCTCATAGCCTAACTAGATCATGACTCAGTCTGTGAATAGAAAGCTCTACCCACATGTCCTATAACCTCATGTAAAGGGATACAAAGCTCTGATGCAATAAAAGCATAGGACCATCTATGTCTATGGATGAAGGGACACCCGCGATAAGATAAGGATCAGTAGTATGATCTGATGGTCTAGATCATCCAGGATGACTCATCAAATATATTCCTACATGATCAGAAGATATAATAGATGTGGCAGCTGCAATATTACCAACACTATCGATTGCTTCCCTTTGGGAAGCAATGACGACCTAATTAGAAACAGGGGCCAGGGCTGGGGAGATAGCAGGCATCATCTCCCTAACCAATGCCCTATAAGCTGGAACCTGTCGATTTGCTTGACAATGGGCATCTCTGTCAGTAATCCTGCCCTGCCCCTAACCAAAATATGTTGGAAAATCCAAGTAGTTGACCTTGAGGCCCATATGCACCTCTCCATATAACTGTTGTGCAAAATATAAAAGAATTTGGTTGTTATTGGGATAACGACCATGAGCAGCAAGAAAACATGGATATATCAATGGGGCCATAAGAGGGTCTACACATCTAGTAACTTAGTAGCCCTTCACATTAGGCCTACCAACCTAATATGGAAAACATTGGGATTTGATGGTCTCTTTTGAGACACTAAGCTGAACAGAAGCAAGAGAAACATCACCAGTCACCTCTTACCACATCTGGACAAGAATAGTAGCAAGAGTATCACCTGAATAAGCATGGGTACCTCTGAGAGTCTTCCTAATGTGCTGCAAGCTAGATAAAATTTATTGACAGGTGTCCCTATAAACCCTTGTTGTGTTGGGCTCAGAAAGAACACCTCTCAATCTCTGGATCTCAGTATCTTTATGAGTAAATATAGAAGGTCTAGGAGGTGGTGGTGCATGTGCCATGATATATCTCGACCTAAATTAGACATCTAGAGATACATCATGTGCATGTAGAAATTCATAGTTCTCACGTGTATAAATATATTATATATAAATAAGAAAACAAGAAAGAGAATAAGTAGTACAGAATACACACAATATACAATACAATAACATTTTATAAATTTTGTATGCCTTAAGAAAGCAAGGAAAGTACATATTATATGCCTTTGTTTGAGTATGTTATTTATGAATCAATTTATTTACTATATACTACATTTGAAATACATGCTCAATATTTTAACATGTTATCAAAGCCATAAATTATCTCAAATCTTTTATCAACTAGAATTCTTGTAAGATTTTGAAACTTTATAAAGAAAAAGAGATGGTAGTAGAAGGTGTATATGCCTAAAAATGACATGACTTTGTCTAAATAAATATTTATAATATTTATTTAAGTCTAAATTCTTCTATTAATAAATAAACAAACAAATTTATTTATTTGATTCATATTTCCTCCAACAATTAAATAAAATCCTTTATTTAATTAAATTCCTCCAAATCCTCCAACAAATTAAATAATACCAATTATTTAATTAGTTCTTCCAAAATCATTCTAAATTAAATAATACCAATTATTTAATTGTTTCTTCCAATAATATCTTCTCTAAATTTAAATAAATCAAATATTTATTTAAGTTGTCCATTTCTTCTAAAAATTGAATTATCTCTAAATATAATTCAATCCTTGTGCACATGCAATTGCATATTCCAAATATTTAATTGAGCTAAAATATCTTCTCATCCTCATGCAATTTCTATCTTCTAGTTCTAATCACTTAATTGATTAATCTATTTTGTTAATTGATTAATCTTTTTAGTTAACTCATTCTTCTATTTTATTGATTCCTCTCATGCAAAATAGAGCAGGACACATGTCTTCTTCCTATTCGTGCACATCCTCTCAACCGTTCTCAACCATTGATATTCTTATTCTTTCCATATCATTAATCTTCTCTCTCACAAGTCTATAAGTACAACCCTTTTCCTCCATTTCAACTATCCAAGCTTTTAGTAAAGTTACTCTGAAGGAATCACAGCACGCCTTTGGCACCAAATTCCTCCATTGCTTGTGATCACCCTTTTACCATTGCAATTGTATTGAAGAATCTCTTCATTGCAAACCTATCATAGCCATTCCCACTTGACATCTTGGAAAATAGCAAAGAAGTGCACCTTTTGAGGGCCATATTCATACACAAGATCATTTGAGATAGGCGACCAATGGAAGCCATGAAGTAAAGAGGTTTGCAAGGTTTGAGTTCTTTGTTTGTTAAATCTTCTTTGTTTCTTATTTCATTGAGTTATTGGGTTATTTGATACTATTGATATTCATGCACAATTTCCCTTAATATTTTTGGCACCCACTGTGGGGCCTTGCCCCAATTTAACCCAAAAACTAAGTTTTTGTGTGTTAGGTTCTGTACACAGGAGGATTCTGTGCATCTGATCAATTCTAACATGCATTTGAGCTCTGTTTCAATAATTCCGGTCTTTCAGCGCATATACCCCCTGAAGCAGGACATCTGTTCTCTGTAACGACGCATCTATTATTTCTACTCATATGTCTTATGTCTCTACGCATCTGAGCTCTATTTTTGTGCTTTTTTAATTCTACGCATCTAACCTTTGTTTCAGCTTATTTGATCTCTATAGCTGTGCATCTGATTTTGACAGTGACTTTTTGAGTTGTTCCTTGTGATTTTGCTAATGTTAACACTTGTATCGCAAGAATATTCTCTGATCTACTTGCAGGTTAGGGCCTAGTTTAGTCATATAGCTGCATTTGTTAACTCATCTTTAGATTTAATTAACCAAAGGAAAGTAAATGGATGTTCATGCAAATCTCATTTAGCTCTAACTAGGAGGATTGTAATTTGATCTTGTTGCATCAACAATTTGAATTTAGTCCCAATGCTAGGAGGATAAAATTAAGCCATTGCTATCTTTCTTTCAAAGTTAACAAATCGCGTGTGTGCCCAAGTAGCTAACTCATTTAGTCTTTTTTTTTAATTAGGGGAAAAGAATCATTGTCTTTCGTGTTTTCAAAATGATAGTAGGCCTATTCTCTCCTCTCTTTTGGGTGACCAAAATACCAAACCTATCATTTTGTATGTATTTCCTTTAGAGAGGCCTGCCCTTGGATATCCTCTCGTCCAAGTGGGAATGACCTTAAGTGGTAACAAGCTAAAGCCAAACTCTACCTATCCACTATAAATAAATTATCTTTGGAGTGAAAGCTTCAAACAATGAGTGTTGTTAAGTTATACTGACAACCAACCTCCCCCAAAACCCTCCAAGGCATAACCCTTGCAGGCTGGGAGACTCCATAATGGAGAGTAGTGATGCCGCATGTATAACCACTTGAACAGTTCCACTTACTAATCATTCTTTGTTTTTAGTATCCAAAAACCCCTATAAATCGGTGTAGGGATTATCACCTCCCGAAGATGCCTCAACTGGAAATAGTGAGAATTTAGTTTATATTGTCCTAGCCAGCCTAGGATTTGTACTTGTTTTTTAGTCAAAAAGGGTCCAAAAATAAATTACAAAAAGAATTCAAAATCATGAAAATATTCTTTGTGTTTGTTGTGTCTTCTTGCCATAATTGAGAAATCAGATAAAAAAATTGCAACCAAGAAAACCAAAAACATCAAAAAACATGCCAAGAAAATTGTAAAAACAGTCAAGAAACTAGAGCTGCGCATCTGTGTCGACCTGCTGTGCATTTACATTGACTTCCTATGCATTTGTCATCTGTTACTACACTTTTATCATTTACCAGAGCTGCGCATTTGCATCGACTTACTACGCATATACCTTCTTCTTCAGCGCATCTGTAGCTGCGCATCCAAAACAGTGAGCTTTTCCACATCTTTTGAGAGAAAATTTTTAGCATTTCTAGGGGTACCCATTTCAGCCTTGTTCCAATTTTTGAGATCAGTTTTACCATGCAGTTGCTTCTCCCATCCATTTCCATAGCATACCCTTTTTTTCGTCGATCATCTCATCCACCTTTTTACCACGCCTTCCCATAAACAAGTCAAAGTATCTATGTCAGATTAGTGCAAGACCTTTTTTAGATCATTCCATATTCAAGTAACCCTAGTAAGTCTCCACTATTAAGGATCAATCATCCTTTTCTCTCAAAACTTCACTAGTGGTCTTAGTGCAAGACTAGTCTCTACATAGTAAACGGGTATCGACTATCCTTACTTGTGGCTATCGTTTTGTATCGAACAACTTACTTGGAATCATTGATCAAAAGAGTCCCTTGTTTGAATCTCATCACAAGTATCCTCTTCTCAACAATCTCCACCAACACCTTACCAAAATCTCTAGTTTCACCCAACACCTTTCCATGTCACCTTGCATGGTCTTAACTAGATCCCAAATGCAAAAACAACTTAAAATGGCTGGAACATCTGATAGAATTCTTTCCCCTCACGACATCGATGAGGAAATCTCCCATGAGGACTTCCAAGGGGCCCTCCAAGACTGGAAATTTCAACGCATCATGGACAAAGTGCTCAATGAGGACCCTCAAAAGTACTTCACCCAAGGACTTAAACTGCCCCAGACTTCGATCTTAACAAATTAAGAGAAACCGTAGTGGAAGAAACTCACGAGGACCGCACAAGTAAAGATAAAACCATTGGCCTAGATAAAGGAAAGAAAGTCACAGACCCAAATACACCTATGGAAGCATTGAAGAAACAAGTTAAGGGCCTAACACAGAAATTGGTAGATCTCCAAATGGGGACACCCACTAAACATTATTCCTTGGAAGACATCTCATTGTATCCCTTTGACAAGAGCTTAAAAATGATCCCCTTCCCCTTTAGATTTGAAGTACCAAAATTCAACAAGTACAAAGGAAAAGGAGACCCAAGAGATCACATTAGGGAATTTAGCACCGCATGTCTAGAAGTAGCTCACAATGACACCTTCCTAATGAGACTATTCCCTAGATCTCTAGGTGGACAAGCCATGGAATGGTTTTCGCAACTTCCCCTGGGTATCAAAACTTTTGATGAGTTAGTAAACAAGTTCGTCACACACTTCTCATATAACATTGAACATGAAGTTTCCATGCTTGACTTATGCAATACAAAGCAAAAGAGTGGCGAATCATTCGCTGCCTTCTTACACAGGTGGAGACAACTTGCGAGCAAATGCTCATATCACATGCCTGAGAAGTAGATGACCGAGATGTTTGTCCACAACCTCAACCCTGATCTAAGTTACCGGATCCAAATTCTATGCCCTAACTCATTTACGAAAGTCATTGAGATAGGATTATTTATTGAGAAATCTATGATCGCCAAGGGGCAAATAAAGTTGTACAAGGACACCCCTAAATCTAACTACACCATGGACAAGTCAAAGTTTTGGACAAAGAACAAAAGTATTGTCAATGATGGAGGAGTTGATACCAAAGTAGCGGCTCCCAAACAGCAACCAATCTTCACTCTCAAAGGAGAAGTAAGCAATGCTACACCAAACAAAACCTTCCCTCATGAGCAAAAACAATGGTTCACCTCTGCTCCTAGACAAAAATTCACACAACTAGGGGAGTCCCAAGAGTCTGTGTTAAGAAAGTTATTAGCCAACAATGAGATCACTCTTCCCACCACCAGCAACTATGAACCTCAAGTAAAACCTCGTTATTGGAAAGATACTGATTTCTGCAAATATCATAGAGGAAGAGGCCATAAGACCAATGACTGTATCCATCTGAAAATGTCATTCAAGACATACTTGACCAAAATCAGCTAGGCACTAAAGAACATACCTCTGACGAGATGCATGTGGCATACAAGGATCCACTCCTCAACCATGACAGGTCATACAACAACAACAACATAAACTAACACAATAGGCATAATCAAAATAACGGACACAACAATGCTAACTATGCAAACGTGCCATTCGATTATACCGTCAAATACATATCAGAGCACATCCCACAAGTCAATGTGGTCACATTCAATCAACAGTTAGGACCCAACAAAACCGATTGTAGCATCATCACCTGCAGTGGTAAGGTCACATTAAACATGCTTCCTCTAAGGTCATCACCTTCTCCGTCTAACTCCCCTAAGTACAATGTCATAAACCAACTCTGGAAAACTCTTGCCCACATATCTATCTTAGAGTTGTTGTGTCTATCTCCCTCCCACAAGGAAATTCTCAATAAAGCCCTAGTGGAAACAACCGTGCCCACAAACCTAGCCCAAGAGAAGTTTCAAGCCATGGTAGGACATCTAACCTCCTCCAATGCCTTATCATTTACCAAACAAGATGACCTATTAGTATCCTAGCCTCATAACACACCCTTGCATATCGTTGCCTTCATTCATAAACACCATATCGAAAGAGTTCTCATTGATGGAGGAATCGGTTTAAACATTTGCATGCTCAAGCTAGTCCTTACATTGGGGTTCTCAAAAACTGTAGTGGATCCTAGGAAAAAGATCACTATTAAGGCCTATGATGAAGAAGAAAGAACTACTAAAGGAACAATGGTGTTACCGATACAAATTGGACCAGTGATAAAGGACGTTGTTTGCCAAGTCCTAGACTGCAAGGAGCTAACCTATAACATCCTCCTAGGTAGACTCTGGATTCATGCTATGAAAGTTGTGCCTTCTCCCTACCACCAATGCATCAAATTTCCTCATAACGGCAAATAGATCACCATCCAAGGTGATCAGGATCCTTTTCAGCATTGCAACTCTATCCGCCCAAAGCCTGATTGCATAATTCCCAACAATAGAGCTTCCACATCCCCCATCTCCCAGCATGATTCTACCTCCGAAGCTTCCTTTTCCAAGCCCAAAGAGAAGAAAATAACAATCAAAGAAACAAGGGTAGGGGGATACTCCATCGAGCACAGCCTCAACTTAGCCAAAATGCCTCTATCTCCAAGATCCTTTGGGTGACCTACACCTTTTCCAAAGCCATCTACTCCTCCTGAACCTCCCACAACTCCCTTTGTAAAATGGGAGACCCTATCAGATGAAACTAAAGAAAGAGATGTCTTGCAATGGCTCTACACAAAGGAAGATAACACACAACAAGAACCACCTAAGCTCCCAACGAAAATCTATGGGCGTGGTGAGTCTATCTTACATAGAATGGGTTATGAAGGACAAGGTCCCATTGGCATAAGAAAAGAAGGAATTAGAGAACCCATCCAACCCTCCTCATCCTCATTGGCAAAAAATACAAGAGGGCTAGGATACAAGGACAAAGGCAAGGCTAAAACCAATGCTTGTTTTGTGGAGTAGATCAATACCCTCCAAGAAGACAGTGACACAGAATCTAATGAATATGAGTGGGAGGAACTCACAGAGCACTCCTATGAGGACAAATGAGTTGACATCGTTCAAACCTATAGCCCCTACCGTGAGGGACAAATGCTAACGCATAGACCATTAAAGTGTGATTTGCCAACTCCTGAGAGTATGACTTTCGAGGAAGGTCAGAGGTCCATCACAATAAACAATCTAGAGGAAAGTACCATCCTAGATCCTATCCCTACTGATCTGAATCCTAACCATGTATCCATTCAAACCATCACACCCAATCAAACAGATCTATCTTCCGATCCCCTCCCCCTTGTGCATCCTAAAATTATTGATTGGGATTTACGAGGAACCCCACAACTAGACATGTTCCAAAATGATGATGCCTATATTGACTACATAGAACTTAGAGACCACCTACAGGAGATCATAAAGCTAGCTTCGCCATTGAACTCAACACTGTGGCTTGTTTTGGAGAGGGTGCCAAGCCTTCCAGTCGTAAAAACATAAAAATAAAAATAGGATCGAATGGTGAAAACTGTTCCGTGACAGTATCAGATCCCAAAATAGTAAAAAGAAAGGACACATCAGATGGTGAAAACACCTCTAAGGCACCAGATGATGGAAGGCTAAACACTCTCCCCAACGACATGTACTAGGAGAAGTCTCAGATTGTTGTAGAACCTACAGAACCTGTCAACATTGGAACAAAGAGTAATACTAAGATCATTCACTTTGCAAAATCTCTATCTCCACCAGAAAAGACCAAATTTGTACCACTCTTCAAGAAAAAGCAAGTCAACTTTGCTTGGTCATACACAGATATGCCTAGTTTAGATCCAAATTTGATCCTACATCATCTTCCACTAGATCCAAGAGTCAAACCAGTCAAGCAGAAGCTCAGGAAAATGCATCCACACATTGCATTACTAGTAAAAGAGGAACTCAAGAAACTGCTGGATGTAGGGTTCATTAGGGCAATATACTATCCATAGTGGGTATCCAACATAGTGCCAGTATCCAAACCTGATGGCAAAGTCAGATTTTGGAATGATTTCTGAGATCTAAACAAGGCTTGCCACAAGGATGACTTTCTGTTACCTAATATTGATATCATAGTCGACTTGACAGTAGGACATACCATGTTATCTCTTATGGATGGCTTCTTTGGATACAATCAAATTAGGATAGCACCAGAAGACCAACATAAAACAACTTTCACTTGTCCATGGTGCACCTTCTACTGGAACGTCATGCTATTTGAGTTAAAGAATGCAGGGGTAACATATCAATGTGCTATGACCACTATCTTCCATGAAATGATGCACGTCACAATGGAGGACTATGTAGATGACATCCTTGCAAAGTCACTAACAAGAGAATCCCATCTAGATGTACTAGAGAAGGTCTTTCAGAGACTAGAACACTTCAAATTCAGGTTGAACCCGAAGAAATGTGTGTTTTGAGTCACCTCCGGAAAGCTCTTAGGCTTCATTGTATCAAGAAATGGGATCGAAGTAGATCCTGCCAAAGTCAAAGCTATCATGGAAATGCCACCACCAAAGAACATCACTCAACTGCGGTCTCTACAGGGCAAGTTACAGGCAATTCATCGGTTCATCTCACAACTGGTAGACAAGTGCCAACCTTTTACTCACCTATTACACAAAAACATACCATTTTGGTGGATGAAAAGTGTGAGGAAGGATTTTGCAAGCTAAAGGAATACCTCATGAATCCACCTATTCTGATGCCACCTATCCAAGACAAGCCTTTGTATCTATATGTATCGACTACGCCAATAGCTCTTGGAGCCCTATTAGTACAACAGGATTATGAAGGCAAAGAAAGGGCTATCTACTACATCAGTCGCACATTGGTAGGCTATGAATTGCAATATTCCCAAATAGAAAGATCATGTCTTGATGTAGTTTTTGCTTCCCAAAAACTATGACATTACATGCTAGCACATTCAATGAAGCTTATTGCAAACATAGATCCACTAAAATACCTATTAAGCAAAGCAGCTCTAATAGGCCGCCTAGCCAAGTGGGTAATGTTGTTAAGCAAATATGACATCGAGTATGTAGAAAGGAAGGCTATCAAATGTCAAATCATTCTCGATCAGTTAGCAAAAGCACCATTGCAGGATACCACACCAATGACATTCAAATTTCTAGATGAATCCATATTCAGTGTCACAACACACTCATGGAAACTCTACTTTGATGGATCCTATACAAACCATGGATCGGGGGCAGGAATCTTGTTGGTCACTCCTCACAGTTGAAAGGAAGCTAGGTGTGTAGAAATTGCTTCCTACACTAATCTAATGAGGAGAGATGTATGCAAATTCAATTTAATTCTTACAACTACAGCAACATAGAACATCTAACAGAGATATTGCAGCAATACACATACACACAGAAAGTAGACAGAAGAGAGAGAGACAAGATATATGTGGGGAAAACCCTTACGGGTGAAAAATCCCACACTGCAAAACACAGCTCAAATGTATTACAGTAAACAATAACAAATTACAATACAGTTTCAGAGCCAATGCTCTTTCAGGAGTCTTCGAATGTCGAATTTGGAGATATTCTAGTAGCATAATAGCAGCTGTAAAACACACTACTTATCTCCCATCCAAGCACCTATTTTTAAAGAGTTTACAAGGTAAATATGGAACCTTCTAGAGATGGGTGTCCACCTTGGACTCATGCCCCAAAACCCACACCTAAGGACACTTTTCCAACATCCCATCCCAATGTGGGCGCCTTGTCCCAAGATAGACTATGACAAATGCTCTTACGCACCTTACAACTGTCATAGAATCTGTCATAACTAACAACACTTACAGCTGTAAGAGAATCTGTCATACACTGACTACAAATATATTATTCCTCTTACAACTTGTCATAACCTCCCTTGACCGCCCAAAGATGCCTTTCTCTCGTGCAAAGATACTCACCGACACTAATCATTAAATAAAAGTTAGTTGAGATTTTGGGGACATTGCCCCCGAGCCCCCACGGGGGCGCTGCCCCTCGACCCTGCCCTGTACCGTGACAGGGAGCCCGCCAGGGGCGCTGCCCCCAAACCCCCATTAATTATTCAAGGGGGAAACTGCGGCTACCAAAGTCACCAAAATTCATCCTGTTGCATGTACACAAGGTCCCGACTATGCCAGCTCAACATGGGATAAATAAATACAACATTAGGAATTTGCAAAGGTTGAGACACCTTAATTCTCAACATTCTCCCACTTGTTGAACATCTTGCAAGGACCAAAATCAATGACATGATTTAACTGCTAGGGGCCAAGAGGCCCATAGACTCTGAAAATCATCTGAACTTCTCTGTGCCCACTGGTTTCGTTAATGCATCTGCAACATTCTTCAAAGTATCTACCTTCTCTAAATTTACCTTTCCATCCTCAACCATGTCTCTCATGAAGTGAAACTGAACATCAATGTGCTTTGTTCTAGCATGGAAAGTTAGATTCTTCACAAGGCAAATTGCACTTTGACTATCACAACTGATCGTGATCTGACCTGCATCAACACTAATATCTGAACACAATCTCTTAAGCCAAATGGCTTCCTTACAAGCATGAATTGCTATCATATACTCAGCTTCTGTCATGGACAAAGCAACAACAGGTTGTCGTGTACTCATCCAACTAATAGCACCACCAAATAGTGTAAACACATAAGCACTGGTGGATCTCCTACTGTCAATGTCACCTGCCCAATCTGAATCCATGAATATCAACAGAATGAGGAGGTCCTAAAACATTACCATGATAGCAAATGGAATACTCGGAAGTACCCCTCAAATATCTGAACACTCGCTTAACTACATCCCAATGAACTTGTCTAGGATTAGCCATAAATTGACTAAGGACTCCCACTGCTTGGGCAATATCTGGTCTTGTGCAGACCATAGCATACATCAAACTGCCAACAACACTAGCATAAGGTACTCTGCTCATGTCCTCCACCTCACTAGGAGATTTTGGATAATCCTCAACAGACAACTTTGTCCCAAAGGAAACGGGAACACATAATGGTCTATAATCTGCCATGCTGAACCGTCCAACACGGTCTTCACATACTTACTCTAGCTTAACTAAAGTTTTTTGTTGGTTCTGTCTCTTCTAATTTCCATTCCTAGAATGTACCTGGCTGCCCCTAAATCTTTCATTTCAAACTATGCTGACAATTGAGATTTAAAATCAAAAATCATATTTTTACCCTTCCTAATGAGCAACATATCATCAATATACAGTGCAACAATGAGAATATGATCACCATCAAATTTATAATACACACAGTGATCCAATTTCGATCTCACAAATCCAATTGACAACACAAAGGCATCAAACTTCAAGTACCATCTCCTAGGGGATTGCTTCAAACCATACAAAGACTTTTTAAATTTGCAAACCAAATTTTCTTTACCTTTCACCATGTAATGCTCTGGCTGTGACATGTAGATTTCTTCCTCCAAGTCACCATGAAGGAAAGTTGTCTTCACATCCATTTGTTCTACCTCCAAGTCATAAGCTACTGCAAGAGACAACAGGAATTGAATGGATGTCAGATTTGCAATGGGAGAGAAGATCTCACCATAATCTATACCCTCCACTTGTGAATACCCCTTCGCAACCAATCTAGTGTTATACTTCTCAACACTACCATCTACACCAAATTTCTTCTTGAACACCCATTTGCATCCAACGGGTTTCCGTCCAGCAGGCAAAGGCACCAAGTACCAAGTTTGATTCTTTTCCAAAGAAGCCATTTCATCCTCCATGGACTCCTTCCAGGAACCTGTATCCTTCATGTCCATAGCCTTTGATACAGTTCTAGGTTCATCACTATTAGTAACCAAAGCATAAGCACAACTAGAATCAAGCAATGCAAAACCAAACCTTTCAGGTTGCTTTCTTATCCGTGTAGACCTCCTCAAGAGCTGAGGTTATGGTTCAACTTCTTCATCTGAGCTTTCAGAGCTGCTAGAGCTCTCCTCATCATCAGGTCCAACATTGTCTTTTTGTTCAGTCTTCTCAGGGGTAGCAGGAAACTGAACAACATCCTCTTTCTTTACTATTTCTTCTAGCTGCAAAATAGTGGAAGAAGGTGTAAGCTCTATGAAGATGACACTTCTGCTATACAACACTTTTTCAGCCACAGGGTCCCAAAGCTTGTATCCTTTCACACCGACACCATAGCCAATGAAGATACACTTAACAACCTTGTTCTCCAATTTTGACCGCTTCTCCCTAGGCACATGTGCATATGCCTCACAACCAAAAACACGAAGATGCCTTATTGAAGGCTTTCTACCAGACCACAACTCCATGGGTGTCTTTCCAACAAGAGCTGATGTAGGAGATCTATTAACAAGATAGCAAGCAATGGCAACAGCTTCACCCAAAACTTTTGTTCTAGGCTAGCTCCACTAAGCATACTCCTAGCCTTCTCCATCAGTGTCATGTTCATCCTCTCTATAACTCCATTTTGTTGCGGGGTGTATGGAGTTGTCTTATGTCTTTCAATCCCAAGATCCTTGCAATACTTATCAAATTCTATAGAACAGAACTCACCACCGTTGTCAGTTCTTAAACATTTAATCTTTTTACCAATCTAATTTTTAGCAAAGGCCCTAAACTCCTTAAACTTGCTATATACTTCAGATTTGCTTCTGAGAAAATAAATCCATGTCCTTCTACTGTAATCATCTATAAAAGATACAAAATATACAGACTTTGATAACGAAGGAACATTAACAGGACCAAACACATCAGAATGGATAAGGTCCAACACACCAGAAGACTTATGAGAACTCGAGTAAAATTAAACACAGTTTTGTTTTCCATAAATGCAATGTTTGCAAAATTCAAACTCAAGATTACAATCATCTAACCCCTCAATGAGGTTCTTATTTTTCAGGGTATGTAGACCCTTTTCACCAATGTGGCCAAATCTCTTATGCCATAACATTGTCTTTTCAGCAGGAAGTTTAACTTCCAATGCACGATTACAACCATCAAGACTAGAAACAACAGATTTCTTCACTGCTCATTCAGATGGTGGGGATGAAGTGACTGTTGCTCTCTTCCTTGAATAAGAAGAACTATTGCATTGTGAAATGCATGCTTCCAATTGAAACAGAGTACCTCTCCTAGTACCCTTAGCAAGCACCATAGCTCCTCTAGTCATCTTGCATCCTTCTTTCAAAAAGACAACTTGCACACCTGCATCATTCAAACTACTTACAAAAAGTAGGTTCCATGCTAATCCTAGGATGTACATAACCCCAAAGATCCCCTTCACTTGACCATTAGGGAATCGGATAGAGACTCTTCCATGACCAACAATCTTCAGATGAGAGTCATCACCCAGATACACCTTTCCACCATCGAACTCCTCATACTTAGTGAACCAGTCTCAATATGAGGTCACGTGGAATGATGCACCAGAGTCGATTAGCCACACATCGTCAAATACATGGGATGCCAAGGCTGCAATGAAAGCATCACCGTCATCTTATGACTTATTGGAATCTGAATCAGGAGCTTTCTTCTTCTTCTTCTTCTCCTCTTTGCATTCCTTTCAAAAATGCCCAATTTTTCCACAGTTCCAACAAAGAGCCTTCGACTTTCCAGGAGATTTGGATCTCCCACGGGATTTGGATCTACCCTTCTCATCTTTCTTATCCTTCTTCTTCCCTTTCTCCTTGGGTCTTCCACGAACTACAAGGGCCTCTTTAGTTGCCTCAAAAGAATTTCTCTGCATTTCTTCAGACAACAGTGAAGAAACCACTTCTTCCATTTTGAATGTAGATGTGGTGCTTCCAATAGCCCTGACAAGATGATCCCATGAGTCCAGCAAAGAACAAAGCAAGGTCATACATTGATCCTCCTCCTCCATCTTTACACCAATAGATGTCAATTGTGCAACCAGCATTTGAAAGCATTCATATGTTCAGCAACGGATCCTCCATCCTCCATTCGAAGAGAATACAACTTCTTTCTCAGAAAAAGTTTATTAACCAGGGATTTTGCTTGATACACATCCCCTAACTTCTTCCAAAGTAGTTTTGTAGTAGTCTCCTCATGGACATTTAACAACATAGAATCAGCAAGACTAAGTCTTATGAGACCTTTATCCTTCCGATCCTTAAGATCCCACTCATCTTGTGACAGTGCAACTGGTTTAGTTGCATTAACACTTTCCCAAAGGTCTCGGTCAATAAGCATGTCTTCCATCTTGGGCTTCCATAGCTCGAAATTACTGCCATTGAACTTCTCCACTTCAAACCTTCCTGATGTGGTTGCCATCTCCTTGCTGCAATAGAAATCAAAATACTCTACACAGACTCCCACTCAACTTAAGATCAACTCAAAAAACCCCTACCCAACAACTAAGACCAAAACTGGCCAGGCTCTGATACCAACTAAAAGGAAGCTAGGTGTGCAGAAATCGCTTCCTACACTAATCTAATGAGGAGAGATGTATGCAAATTCAATTTAATTCTTACAACTACAGCAACATAGAACATCTAATAGAGATATTGCAGAAATACACATACACATAGAAAGTAGACAGAAGAGAGAGAGAGAGACAAGATATACTTGGGGAAAATCCTTACGGGTGAAAAAACCCACACTCCAAAACATAGCTCAAATATATTACAGTAAACAATAATAGATTACAATACAGTTTCAGAGCCAAAGTCACCAAAATTTATCCTGCTGCATGTACACAAGGTGCCAACTATGCCAGCTCAACATGGGATAAATAAATACAACATTAGGAATTTGCAAAGGTTGAGACACCTTAATTCCCAACAACGGTAACACCATACCTAAGTCTTACCATCTGCTATTCCCATGCACAAACAATATAGCAGAGTATGAGGCCTTGGTCATTTGTCTCAAAATGGTCACAGAATGGAAAATAAAGGAGCCACATGTCTACAACTACTCCCAACTGGTGATTAATCAAGTCAACGATGACTATCAGACCAAAGATGACAAGTTAATACCATACAAGCGAATAGTAGATGACTTTAAATAGTACTTTGTGATCATCTCCTTTGAGCAGATGCCATGGCAACCATTGCCTCGCTCCTCGAGATCCCAGAGAATGAGTCATGGTATGTGTTCTTGGTGGAGTTAGCTATGCAACCAGCTTATGATATCCCTAAAACACACTCCATTTGCCTCTTAGTCGAATTTGATTCACCCTTGTATGGTAATATTTACACTTACATCAAGGATAACACCCTACCACCTGACTTGTCTACCAACTAACGCCGAACCTTCATTCGCCAAACCTCCCGTTACACCATTATCACCGACACCCTATACCAATGAGGTCTGGATGGTACTTTACTCTGATGTTTAGAACATGAAGAATCTTAAACTACCTTACGAGACGTACATGAAGGAATTTACAGAACACACTCTAGCGGTCCTTCTTTAGCTAAGAAACTCATGCATTTAGGATACTATTGGCCAAACATGGAAACTGATTCATATCAGTTTGTGTATAAGTGCAAGCAATGCTAGATACATGGTAACCTCATTCATGCGCCAACTCAAGAGCTCCGACCTTTAACGACCCCTTGGCCCTTTTGTCAATGGGGACTCGACCTTGTGGGCAAAATCCACCCTTCATCATCCAACGAACACAAGTTCATAATAACCACCACTAAATATTTTACCAAGTGGATTGAAGTCATTCCACTCACAAATGTCATAGAAAAAAAGATTGCCTCCTTCATCCTAAATTACCTCATTTGCAGATATGGAATTCCCTCATCCATAGTCACGGATAACAAAAGACCTTTCAAGAACCAGGATGTCCAAGAGCTTTGTGACAAATTCAAAATCCAACACCGTTTCTCCACCCCCTACTATCCACAAGGCATTAGCCAAGAAGAGGCATCCAACAAAACAATCTTGAAAATCCTCAAGAAAACTGTCAACAATGATGGCCATGATTGGCAGATACAATTGAATCCCGCTCTGTGGGCCTATCGAACCAATATACTCACTCCCACAGGTGCTAACCCATACTCCTTTGTCTATGGATCAGAAGCCATTTTGCCCATCGAGCTCGAGTTACCATCTTTAAGGGTGTCGTTAAAAGATCTTATCATTGATGAAGACCATAGAGTTTCTAGACTGCAAGAGTTAGAGCTATTAGAGGAGAAGAGACATAATGCTTTCAATCATCTCAAAGCCTATCAACAGATAATGTCACAAAGCTACAATCATAGGGTCCATCCAAGGGTCGTCAATGTTGGTGATCTAGTACTCAAGGAAAACCCCCACAATCAATAGGATCAGAAAAAGAAAGGTAAGTTTGAACCCAACTGGCTTGGTCCTTATGTAATCATTGTTGCCTATGGATCAGGGGCATATCAGTTAGCAACATCAGAAGGTGAGTTGTTTGATGACCCAATCAACAGTATGCATCTTCACTGGTTCTATACCTAAGAGAACCCCAATGTAAGGGGGGCAAAAATTTTAAAAAGCAAAAAAAAATCAAAAAATCAAAAAAAGCAAAAAAATCAAAAAAGTGGAAAAATAACAAAAAAATTGTCCTTTGGTGAAAACCTGGCAAATAGGCACCTTGGATAGGTACCATGATGAAAACCTAGCAAATAGGCATCATGTGTGCTTTTTTAGCTTTCGTGCAAATAAAAATAAATGGTGAAAACCTGGTAAATAGGCGCTACTTGTGATAAACTGCTTCCTCCATCTTTGGGAAACTAGTCACCTTGTGTCCTTTCCTCCTACCATCATCCCTCATCCGATCCATATCTAGTTCACAATAAAAACCTAATGATAACCTATAATGGCTTGATACTCTCTCTTTTATCGCCTTATCAACTAAGGTCTTATCCAGTATCCTATCCACATTGTCATCCTAGCATAGTGTCTATCGTCAGTATCATAGGGTCTTGATCCCGAACTACACTACCTCTGCGTCATCACATAGGCAAGGCCATTGTCAATGTGCCCCCGAGGCCTCCTGTCCATCCCATACCTTTTCATCTATCCTCTAGTCCATCTGCATCCAAGTCCAAGTCCCAAACTACGTTGCCTCTACGTCGTCATGTAGGCAAGGCCATTGTCAATGCACCCTCGAGGCACTAGGTTAGTCCCTTAGGGTTCATTTTGCCAGTAAGGATTGTGGAGACTTTCACCAGGCATGCAAGCACAGCAAAAGCCTGCTTTCCAAAGCAAAGAAAAAACAAGAGAAAAATGATCCAAGTGATTCTATCTAAATTATGGCAAGAAAGATACATCTAATGCAAGATTGTTTTGTTTCAATTAGTTGTGTCTTTAAGGTCTTCATTTTTGCTATCATGTTTCCTATGCTACTTAAGGATGCCAAAAGCTAGAGAGGCTATGATGGGGGCATGATTATTTTGTTTGTTTGTTGCTTGTGGGTTTATCTTTAGTAATGTGAAGCCTTGTCTAAGGACATGATCAACTCAAATGATCATCGAGGACATCAGAGGACTAACATGAAACGGGTACAATCCTTGTCTATTGATATGCAAGAAATACTCAGGTCTTCTCAGTTTAATTTATACCTAGATGCTTGTATTAACTTGCTAAATCAAAATCCATGTAAGCAATGCTTAGGTCATCTCGGTTCAATTATACCTAGATGCTTGTATTTTCTTACAACATTTTAAAATCCCAATGATGAAATAAGCACTTCAAAATACTTGCAACATCAATATGACAAATATCCATATCCATATCCATAACGTATCCAATCACATTTCATATCCATAACGTATCGAATCGCATTTCATATCCATATCCGTATCCATATCTAATTGCATTTCGTATACCATCCATCAATAAAGATTATGTTTGCAGTGTCAGAGTTTACAAAAGCTTGTGAGTCCTTCAATCAAGTCATTCTTCTGTCAAAGTCACATTTCTATCTATCATCGTGTCTTTCATCGAGTCAATCCAAGCAGTGATCCAAATGCAAGTCCATCCTTAGTCCATACCAATCAAGTCAAGTCAATCTTGTCAAATTATCCAATCGCAATTAGTGGTCTTGATTCTAATCTCGTTGTAAACCAACTCAATCAATCATAATTATTAGTGGGATTCATCTTTCCCATGCCTATCGTGTCACTCTAGGGATCTATCGTTCCCCGCCATGATAACACTATCCTTTGTGTTGATCTAGGGATATATCATTCCCCGCAATGAAAAACACTATCGTCAATCATTATCAATTAATCATTAGTTTACCGCTTGACAGGGGCAGTACCTTGTTTGTTCTTGTATCATTTGTGCATACTTGCTTGCTTGCTTGTGTGTGTTATCATTTTATCTTGTATCACGTATCATTCAGCTCTTTCTTCATCCCATTTTTCTTCTCACTTCAACCAATTTTCTTCACCCTAACCATTAAACCAACCTTCTTCATCATGAGATTGTCTGTCTCATGTCCTTCTACCTTTTCTTCCCATCCAATCTCCCGAGGGGGCATCCTACCATCGTTAAACCTATACCAGGGGCAAACAAGGCATGTATTATTATCAGAAAATCTATTCTTTAAAGCAACGTGATAAAACACATTGCATCAAAGAGGAGCAAAATGTATATGCCTAAAAATGACACAACTCTGTCTAAATAAATATTTATAATATTTATTTAAGTCTAAATTCCTCTATCAATAAATAAACAAACAAATTTATTTATTTGATTCATATTTCTTCCAACAATTAAATAAAATCCTTTATTTAATTAAATTCCTCCAAATCCTCCAACAAATTAAATAATACCAATTATTTAATTAGTTCTTCCAAAATCATTCTAAATTAAATAATACCAATTATTTAATTGTTTCTTCTAATAATATCTTCTCTAAATTTAAATAAATCAAATATTTATTTAAGTCGTCCATTTCTTCTAAAAATATAATTATCTCTAAATGTAATTCAATCCTTGTGCAGATGCAATTGAATATTCCAAATATTTAATTGAGATAAAATATCTTCTCATCCTCATGCAATTTCCATCTTCTAGTTCTAATCACTTAATTGATTAATCTATTCTGTTAATTGATTAATCTCTTCAGTTAACTCATTCTTCTATTTTATTAATTCCTCTCATGTAAAATAGTGTAGGACACATGTCTTCTTCCTATTCGCGCACATCCTCTCAACCGTTGATCTTCTCTCTCACAAGTCTATAAGTACAATTCTTTTGCTCCATTTCAACCATCCAAGCTTTTAGTAAAGTTACTCTGCAGGAATCACAGCGCGCCTTTGGCACCAAATTCCTCCATTGCTTACGATCACCCTTTTATCATTGCAATTGTGTTGAAGAATCTCTTCATTGCAAACCTATCATAGTCATTCCCACTTGACATCTTGGAAAATAGAAAAGAAGTGCACCTTCTGAGGGCTATATTCATACACAAGATCATTTGAGATAGGCGACCAATGGAAGCCACAAAGTAAAGAGGTTTGCAAGGTTTGAGTTCTTTGTTTGTTAAATCTTCTTTGTTTCTTATTTCATTGAGTTATTGGGTTATTTGATACTATTGATATTCATGCACAATTTCCCTTAACATAAGGCATTGGAGAATCATAAAAGCTTATAGATCAATTCAATGATTAAGGTTTTAATATATATGAAAGCTTATAATGAAGGTGTTTTTGCTAAAATATAAGGACTCGTTTTAGTTGATAAAAAAAGTCAAGCCTCCACAAAATTTTTCAGCAAGTGGGAGGTAATATGGATATATGGTAAAGTTTTCTTTTGGATATTATATAATTTAATTAATAATGTGATTCTACACATGTTAGTGACTCAAATATAGAAAAGGATGCTTTGGATTAATTGACTTAAATGTGTGAATCAAGAGATAACTTAAATTAGTAGATGATACATACAGTCTACACATAAAATTAAACTATTTTCAAAATATCTATACATATGTTGAGTTATACTTACAAAACCTTATTTATACCTCTATAGTTGCATTAGGATGGCCATGTTGAACCAATTCTCTACACTTGATGACTGATATGTCTCACCAACATCATTGATAGTGTCAACTTTAGAAGTTGTGGAACAAATGTATCAATGTATACACACCTACATCAGAGTAGATAGGGATGTTGTGTTGTGCTTGCCTATCAACATACAATTTCTTGCTCCTAACTTGTTGAGCTCACTTATCCCTGGTGATTTAAGCTCGTAACACAACATCCCTAGATCTCTGATGTAGGTGTGTATGTTGATGTTGTTCCACAACTTCCAAAACTTAGACACTAGTTATCACTGATGTTGGTGAGACATATCAGTCATCTTGTAGATAATTGGTTAAACATGGCCATCCTAATGCAACTATAGCTCGGTATAAATAAGGTTTTGTAAGTATAATTCAACACATAATTATCTATTTAAAACAATTTAATTTTACGTGTAGACTGTGTCATCTACTAATTTTTAAAAAAATATATGTACTTACAAAACCTTATATCTATACCTCTATAGTTGCACTAGGATGGCCATGTTGAACCAATTCACTACACTTGACATGACTGATAGTGTCTGTAGACTTTGAAAGTTGTGGAACAAATGTATCAATGTAAACACACCTACATCAGAGTAGAGAGGGATGTTGTGTTGCGCTCACCTATCAACATACAATTTCTTGCTTCTGACTTGTTGAGCTCACTTATCCCTGGTGATTTAAGCTCACAACACAACATCCCTCTCTGATGTAGGTGTGTATGTTGATGTTGTTCCACAACTTCCAAAACTTAGACACTAGTTATCACTGATGTTGGTGAGACATATCAGTCATCTTGTAGAGAATTGGTTCAACATGGCCATCCTAATGCAACTATAGCTCGATATAAATAAGGTTTTGTAAGTATAATTCAACACATAATTGTCTATTTCAAACAATTTAATTTTACGTGTAGACTGTCATCTACTAATTTTAAAAAAATATGTACTTACAAAACCTTATATTTATACCTCTATAGTTGCATTAGGATGGCCATGTTGAACCAATTCTCTACACTTGACATGACTGATATGTCTCACCAACATCATTGATAGTGTCTATAGACTTTGGAAGTTGTGGAACAAATGTATCAATGTATACACACCTACATCAGAGTAGATAGGGATGTTGTGTTGCACTTGCCTATCAACATACAAGTTCTTGCTTCTGACTTGTTGAGTTCGCTTATCCCTGGTGATTTAATCTTGCAACCCAACATCCCTCTCTCTGATGTAGGTGTGTATGTTGATGTTGTTCCACAACTTCCAAAAATTAGGCACTAGTTATCACTGATGTTGGTGAGACATATCAGTCATCTTGTAGAGAATTGGTTCAACATGGCCATCCTAATGCAACTATAGCTCGGTATAAATAAGGTTTTGTAAATATAACTCAACACATAATTGTCTAGTTCAAACAATTTAATTTTACGTGTAGACTGCGTCATCTACTAATTTTTTTTTAAAAATATGTACTTACAAAACCTTATATTTATACCTCTATAGTTGCATTAGGATGGCCATGTTGAACCAATTCTCTATGCTTGACATGATTGCTATGTCTCACCAACATCATTGATAGTGTCTGTAGACTTTGGAAGTCGTGGAACAAACGTATCAATGTATACACACCTACATCAGAGTAGATAGGGATGGTGTGTTGCACTCGCCTATCAACATACAATTTCTTTCTGACTTGTTGAGCTCGCTTATCCCTAGTGATTTAAGCTCGTAACACAACATCCCTCTCTCTGCTATAGGTGTGTATGTTGATGTTGTTCCACAACTTCCAAAACTTAGACACTAGTTATAACTGGTGTTGGTGAGACATATCAGTCATCTTGTAGAGAATTGGTTCAACATGGCCATCCTAATGCAACTATAGCTCGGTATAAATAAGATTTTGTAAGTATAATTCAACACATAATTGTCTATTTCAGACAATTTAATTTTACGTGTAGACTGTGTCATCTACTATTTTTTAAAAAAAATATGCACTTACAAAACCTTATATTTATACCTCTATAGTTGCATTAGGATGGCCATGTTGAACCAATTCTCTACATTTGATGATTGATATGTCTCACCAACATCATTGATAGTGTCTACTTTGGACTGTGGAACAAATGTATTAACATACACACCTACAGCAGAGTAGATAGGGATGTTGTGTTGCATTCACCTATCAACATGTACAATTTCTTCTCCGATGTAGGTGTGTATGTTGATGTTGTTCCACAACTTCCAAAGTAGACAAGTTAGTTATCACTGATGTTGGTGAGACATATCATTCATCTTGTAGAGAATTGGTTCAACATGGACATCAGTTATCTTATATTTGAGGTCTTGAAAGAGTTCAACATGGACATCAGTTATCAAATGAAAGTAGACCCACTCTTTTGAGAACCTTCCTTTGCCCACCCTTTGCCCATCCTTTTTATATGTTTCTCTAGCCCTATCTCCTTCCTAACCATTAGCTTCCTTTTATCCCTTTTGTTTTACTACTTAGACACGGTAGGCTATATGCTAGAGTAGTTTTTTGTTCTATATATCATTTAGTTAGTTCAGTGTTAGGTGTAGTTCATACAAGAGGAAGCTACCCTTATCTAGAGGTTTTGACATAGTTATTCAAAGAAAATGTTGATGTGTAGGTTCCCTATCTATTGGATCTTCTCAAACCGTGCCAATAAAAATAGTAAGCACAATAAATTCACATTTTTGTTATATCTAGTAAGTGAGGGCTATGTATTTAGTCCATATAGTTGAATCAATTAATTGAAGTATCTATTTTTTGTGTTTTTGCACTAGCTAGCTTAGGTTTCTTGTTATGTAAGTAGTCAAAGCTCGCTTTATTTTTAGGTGTCCAATGTATTATGAGATATGTGACAGGTTTTACTCCTTCTGAACTAAAGAGAAATTCATGGCTCTCACTAAGATCTTATTCATTATGAGGATCAAAGATACATGTACACTTGTATTCATTAGAGACATGGCCCAACATAATTTTGCATTAGATTAATAGCTCATAACTTGAATTATGATTTTTCTTTTGAAATTTTTTTGTTAAAATACATTTTTCTTGCAACTTCCCATTAACCTATTTTGGTTACTACAAATGGACATTATTTTAATATACATTTCAAATTTCAAAATTTTCATACACATTGTAGTAATCTAGTAGACATTTTTTTATTTTCCTATCAGATGATTAAAGTCAAGTAATATATATATAGGATGGCCTTAAAAGGCATTAACTTTCAAAGTCAACTTTTTATCCTTAAAGCATATGTTAGGCGTGCACATAATACTACATTTGATAAAGGATACCTTGATCATAAGTTCTCTATTTTATTGTTGAATATAAAGTTGTAAAGAAATAAATATATTTTATTTATGCTTTAGATAAATAATATAGGCTAATAAATAAATGCACCTCGAATTAAACACAATTAACCTAGATTAAATCAAATCCGAATTGATAAATTCTTTTCATATATATAACAAGGTTGCAAGTGCAATTGTAGCAATATATCTCTTCACATAATACTTGGCATGTACAATAGACCATAATACTTATTCTATACAATCTCCTCATCAAAAAATGCAATCAATGGCACAACATAGAAGGAGAGGAAGATCAACTTTACCTACACATGAGATCTATTCAAGGGTTTTCACTAAAACCAAGTGTTGTTGTTCCCTTAATCATATTTAATGATCTATGTTTTAACAAAATACAATTTGGCAAAGCAGATAATATATAGTTCAGAAGAACACAACTAGTGCTAGTTGCATCTCACTCCACTTTACCTACATGTGAGATCTATTCAAGGGTTTTCCTTACAGCCTTGATGTTGTTCCCTTAATATATTTAATGATATATTTTGATGAAATAGAATTTGGCAAAGTGTAAGTAGATAGATTAAAGCTACCAGAAACTCTCAATGAATTTTGAATTGAGTTAGGAGGTATAAATAATATGTGACCTGTGTATAAAAAGAATATGAGTATGAAACTAAGACTAATCATCCTAAGAATAATAAAGAGAACATTAATATTGCGTTTAAATGTAGTGGATCTATTTAATAAAAGAATTAGGAATTTAATAATTATAGGTAAGGAATTGTTAAGAAATTGAGATATTTAATACCAAGTGGCAAGTAGATGTGTTGGTAGCACTCCAAAATATATACTAAATCTCTAGAGAATGCACATCAATTTAAATGCAAGGAACTTAGGGCGGTTTAGACTAACAAGAAAGACTCATGATCATGCTACAAGTGGTTTTGACTAACTAACAAGAGAAAACAACACTTCTACACTTCTAGATTTGCTATGCCAAAGAGGGTATTCCTAGAGATATTTATAGGACAATCAAAGAGAAATAAAGAGAAAATGGTTAGATAGATTAGCTATGCCCTTTGCACTATGAGATACTCCAAATATTTTTCATTAAGCACCCCTTACATTGGCTTATTGGTCTTACAAATCAAAGATCTCTTATCACTAGATTAATATATCAACTTACACGTGCAACTAAAGATGCAAAAATAATTTATATCCCCAAATGTAAAACCCTTTATAGTCCATACTTCATATGTAACTTGGAAATCCAAAACATGAATAACTCTTTAAAGGTAGATAAAAATGCAGGCTCTTAAGATATAAGGTAATGGTAAATGTCAAATGAGTCTATGCACGCTGGTAGGATCTAATATACAACAATTTTATGAGGACAAAGAATGATATTCAATATTCAACATGACTAATTTACCAAAGAGGACCAATATTTAACTTCATTGGCAATAGATTCAAGTCTTTAATAAATGAGTAAATACTTTTTTAAATATGATCTTAAGAGAAAGATATGAATTGATAGAAATAGAGAACTAGTATTACATTCAAGATCCCATCTGTCTAGTTGCAATTTCATTTAAATGCAATTCAAAGAGTCAAGAAACTTCACATAACTAGACATTATTTAATCATCCATAAATGAATAATTAATCTCATATGCTATTTTGAAAAGGAATTCTCAAATAATTTCAAAATATTTTACAAGTGTTACAATAATTAACTAATAAAAATAAGAACAAGATAGCAAATATAGTAGGACTAGGGATGATTTTATTATCCCCTAAAATTCCTTGACAAATATGGAGACATTTAGATCATGGAGTGGATTTCCTCTTAACAATGGGCACCTTCTCCATATTTTACAAAATAAGGAATAACACAAGACTTCATAATTGAATTATAGCATTTAACACCAAAGATTATATTAAACAGAGGAAAACCTATAAAAATTTGGCCCATGAGGTCCACATGTTGTAACAATCTAGAATTTGGTAAAAGATCATCCAACCCAATTGGATAGATAGAAATTACATTTCTACCTAATGATTTTACCATAGAGATCTACTACAATAATAACACATATTCCAATCTAAATATTAACTTTTTTTAACAATGGGTTCAATTAGGATAAAGTCAATACATTTAAATTATACAACTTTAAGGTCTTATATATGTTTTGAAATGGCAAGAAATGTGTTTTTTAGTGGGTAAATTGTAGTAGGATTCTTATTGAGAAGTTTAGTTTGATATTTGTAAACTTGCTATATGGTTGCTACCTGCTTATGAATTATTAGAGAATGAAATGTGATTTAGTGTGGTCACAAGCCTTTATTTAATTAAAGACTTGTGAAGGGTTGCTTCTTAAATACTCATTGCAGGTGGTTGGGTTGTGATAAACCATTCTAAATTAATAGTTGTTTAGGTTAAATCCCTCAAAGGTTGAGTTACACTTGTTATGAGTCTTGTTGAAGTCTTGGACTTGTCTTGTGTGGAACCCGCATTGGCTCATGAGATAATTATTATATAAAATTGATTAAATTCACATTGGTCACCCTTAGTGCTATGAGACAATTAGTACGATTGAGTTGAGGTTAAGATTTCATTGCAATCATAATGATGTTGCACACTTAAAGCACTCTTGGGGTCATGAGGATTGATCTAATTCTCAAACATTTACAGATTCCTAAAGACTCATTTCCAAGGTGTTTTTATCATTTCAACCTTTTACTACAACATATATAGATGCTTTCCAAGGCCAATTCTCCTTCTAAATCCCATTCTAGAAGTCGTACCCAACGGGCCCCTGTTCAGACTGGTTTGGAGGGTTCCCATGGGGGGTCTCAGGTGGAAGCAGTTGTGGGCCTTTGCAACTTAAAAGCAACACTCCTATACAAGGTAGAAAAAAATGTAAAAGAGGGATTCATGTGCTGAGAAAAGGTAATGGGAAAAGCTGCAGTAAAAGTGTTGAGAAGGGTGGGAAGGTTGATCAACAAACTTAGGGGATGATGGATGAACAAGAAAACTAGTTGGAAGAGGAAGTTGAGGTGATGAAGGAAAGGGCCAAGGGAAAACAAGGTGCTATCAGAAGACCTAATACCAGAAGATCCTCCAGACTTGCAGGGGATAAGTCCCAAGTTCTAAAGATTGTGGACTACTCTGCTGCCTCTGATCAGGAGGGCTTTGTGAAGAAGGTGGAAGTTAAAAATGTGAAGACTGCCTTGGTTCAGGATCAGGAGGGACCACCCAGCCATTTTGAGTCCATGAATAATTCCTTCTATGACACCAACAATGAAGACACAAAGATTCTGGAAACCCTAGACAAGGAGGTAATGAGTGCTAGGATGGAGATGGACAATAAGAGACTGGAGAAGGAATTGATAGAGGTTAAGACACGTCTAGCAGCGATGGAGTCTAAAGTTAAGATGCTGATCAATCTGGTGCTAAAGTCTTCTTACATGGCTGTTGTTGCTCTCTTAGTTCTATAGGATGACCAATTCAATGGCGTGGATTCTCTATTGGAGAATAAGGAGAGTATGTTTAACTTGCTCAATGATGATTGGAAGGAACTTCTTAGTTAGTTATTTCCTTGGTTTATGTTTTAATTACTCGAACTCTATTTTTTGGTTATGCTGTTAATCTACTAGTTTCGAGTTGTTTGAAGCTTCGTGCCTATTTTGTTGCCTTTTGGCTTTTGTTATCGAGATTTGCACCTAGGTTTGTAGCCTTATAATATCAAAACATATATAGATGCTAATCACTCAACAAGTATTTGTTTCATCTTGAGATGATTTGACCATATGTTTATGTATGGTTCACTAGGTTCTAGTGGTTAACCCTATCTAGGTAATTGATATGTCAATTGAACTAGTCCTAGCCAAAGTAAAATCATAAGACACTTTAATGTAGCATTAGATTTGACCAACATCATCAACATCATTATCGTCGATAACATTAATAATAACAATTGCATGTCTACATGTTAGAATTTTTTAGAAATGGATTTATATATATCTTTAAATTATTTTTAGTAAGTGCCACCAATGGATTTTTATTGTCATATAACAAGAAATAATTAAAATAAGATAAGGGATTTTGATACCTAGCACATATTAAGCTGAACATGATACATCTAAACTGCATACAATAGTTATAAATTTTGAACTAGTTCTTTACCTTCAGGTGCAAAAAGAGAGATTGGTTGTGTGGCTACAGACGTCTCATTGCAATGAATATAAGTAATTCTCTTGTAATTTGTTAAGTAATATAAGAGTCATGATTTCATTTAAATAATAAATGAGCTTTTTTTACAAAGTTGTGAGCTATTGAATGGAATCTCTCTTTTAGCTATAGTCATTCATAGTTGCATATAACTCAAGAGTAGTTTTCATGGAAAATAGATTCTTTTTTTCATAACATGGATCTCTATTATCTATTATCCTTGAATAGAGAGAACAGATTATATGGTTGAGAAGGTAGCATGAAAAAACCGTAGTTTGGCAAACTAGGGTTTGATAGTGAACTAAATTTAACTACTCAGGAATTCAACAACGCATTGTGGAATTTTTCATTGCATGTAGCCTATGTATATGTGGCAAACTAGGGTTTGACAGTGAACTAAACTTAACTACTCAAGAATTCAACAGCAAATTGTGGAATTTTTCATTTCATGTAACCTGTGTATATGTAAATAAGAAACAACAAATATTCTATGACAAATTGTGGACATATATAGTGAAACGACAAGCTTATATGAGCATATATCAGTAGGTATGCACCTGGAGGGATGTTGGAATGCTGATGTGGATGGTGGAATGCTAATCTGGGGCCTTACCGTAGCCTTTTTTGTTGTCCCCTTCAACTCCTTCGAATGCCCTGTCACCTTCGTCTACCAACGTGAACACTGTCGCTCTCAAATGACAAAAAAAACTGTCATTTCAGAGTTTTAACCTTTTTATTAAAAAACAATAAAATAATACCTTTGATCGAAGAGGGTTTTCGATTGAAGGTATTATTTTATTGTTTTAATTTGGCATCCAAAGACCTTCGAATGGAGACCCCCTTCAAATGAAGGCCTTATTATTTTAAGATTTAAAAAGGTTGACATGACTTTTGTTCGAAGGAAATACCTTCAAACGAAGGTGCCTACTATAGTTTTTTTGGCACCTTCAATTTTTCTTCATCCACAAAAGTGTAACCCACTATTGTGGGATTACCCCAAGTAAAGGATCAATTGCCTCAATCACTTTTAATTAAATCATATGAGATGAGAGCTAAGAATCCAAACTGAACATTAGAGGCATCTATTCATTGAGATGTTCATATCACAAGTATGAAAATCAATTTTGAGGATAGGAAACTAGAACTTAAACATGAGAACTTATTTTATAAATTAATTTCTACAATATTCACTTTTACAAAGCATAAAAGCATAAAAAGATGGAAGTATGAATTCTTTAAAAAATTAATAATATTAGTTCCATCTATTTCTATGTTAGATAATTCAATATTCTATTCACTAGTGCCATCTAAGCACAAAACTCCTAGCTTTCTTGGAAGGATTTAATCGACCACTTTCAATTTTTTGAAGTGACGAATTTGAAAAGAAGTCATATACTAATGCAATGATTTGTTTGTTTGGATCTCTATGTACCACTTCAATAAATCACATGCGATGCTAAATCTAAAAAATTGGAAATTATAGAAACACAAAATTTACTATCTAAAATCTTGATGCCAGGGCTCCATAACTTGAAACATGGGATTTGGGTAAGTGCAAGAAAATTAGTTTTCAATGGTTATTTTTTCCTTGAAATCAATGAAACTTGAATTTTAATGAGGAATTCCAATGCTCATATTTAAATTTTGTAGATGTGATAAGAAAATGAATTGTAATTTTTGGAATCTAGTTTCTAAACTACTATTTTTTTATATAAATGGTGAAGATTAAAATGGTCAAATATTGAGCACTCATAGAGGTGGCCCTATTTTTATTAGTAAAATATAACATAGCCTTGGGCATATATCCTCCCTCACTCCCTCTTTTTTTGTTTCACTAAGTATTTTTTTAAACGAATTGATGGAAAAATAACTAAGAACATGTAGTACAAGTTACAATTTTAATTAAATAATTTTTGTTGTGATTTTCAAAGTAAATATATCTTGAAAATTAATCAATTAAGGGTGCACGTCATCTAACTTTCACAAAAGAAAATAAAAAATATAAAAAAATCAATACGTATAAAATGAAACATAAAACAATCTTATATCTTTTTTTCAAATTTAAATAAACAAATAAAAAATATGAAAATAAAAAACCATACATATATTTTTAATAGCATACGAATAATTATTAAAACTAAATAAAGATAAAATTTTATTTTAACTAAATTATAGAAAAAATTATATAATGATTACTAAATAGTGTTTTCATATAATCTATAATAAAAAATGTGTTACTAATCATAATAAAAATTTCATATTTTAATGTTAGTTTGACCACTCTTTGATGGTCATCTCCATACACACCCATTTTATAATGTTTAAATGTTAAATGTCAATTTTAATGTTTAATACAAGAAGCAATTCAAAGTTTGTAGGAAGTATGTCTCTCCACAATAACTATGCATAGATACTTTTTGCAAGGGAAATATGTAGTGAATGTTAGAGACCAACGAAGAATCCCACAACCTGGCGGTCCCATCTAAAACAAACTTCTTGAGAACTGCAGTACACATAAGTTAATAGCTAACAACACCACAAGGTCTTTATGTAGAAGGCTTTATGGGATTAATATTTTGCACCCTGTGTAATTTCTGAAGCAACTATATCAGAAAACTTCTACCCCATATTTGAGCACTAAATTTCTTTGCTTTAGTGCTCAAACAAAGCATCACAAGAACAAAAAAACAACAATTAAATCACACTCAAAATTTTAATAATAAAGGAATATAAACCATGAAACTATTTATCCTTGAAATTCTAGATAATAATTTTCTTCTTTAATGACGAACAATCCATATCTATATTAAAAGTAAAATAATATAATATATAATTCAAACAAAAAGTGGGTGGAATGGGATCACAATCATGAGAGTCTATGCTAAAAACAAAAGAAAATAACAGCGATCACACTACTAAGTAGTTAGAGCTATATTGGCAGGAGGTGGAGGGGGTCATTATTAGGTGGTTTTCCCTAGGCATTCGGATGATCTTGGGAATTAGGGGTGGGCTCCTTGCTTGTGATAAAGTCCTTGTTGTATTTTTCTTCTTCTAGATCATTAAGAGTTGTGTGAACAAGTGAAATAACAAGGTCTAGGTAGAGGAACTTCCCACTGTCATGACAACTAGGGAGACCACAATCATGCTAAGAAGTTGAGGACTCCCCACATAGCGAGGACTAGCCATGATGTTAGTGTTGAGGGATCTATGGGACCCATGAGAGCTACGTCTTCAATGAACACTATAAATAGCCAAAACAAAGTCAACTTGGTAAGGCATCCTTTCTAGTAGGAGAAGGTGACATGTGAGCAACATTACAATGGGATTGTAGGTTTCAAATAGTTGGGTTTGCCATTTTGGTGCCCAAACTCACTTATTTTACTTGGTGCCTCCTATAGATAATAAATATTTACATTTCAATTAGAAGTTAAATGCCATTTTAGAAATTTAAATGGGTTTTACAAGGGTATGATAAAAATTTGAGAACATACTTGTAAAGAGGATTTCAAAATACAACATCATAAGGGTGAGATCCCCACACCCAACAACAAACATATTTTGTCCTTCAAAATTCTATCTAGTTATATAGGTATTGGCAAAAATATTAATATTTGGGTGAATTATGCTGACAAATCTAATGATGAGCTTGATCTGATCTCCTAAAGCATTGGTTACATGAATATGCATGCATGTAAAAGATATCATTTTCTGATGGGTGGTGAGTATACTTTTAGTTTAAGGGAGATCAGTTCCTTCATTTATCTTGTCTTTGACAAAGGCAAGTGGTGTTCAACAATTTGTCCATGGCCTTGTGCCATGGATCTTCTTTCCATGATCTGACCTGCAATTGTCCAAATTTTGTTTTCAACCATACAAGCTCAATCTATTTTGTTTCCATGTCATTAGTTGTACATCATGTTTTTCCTTGTGTACATATCATATTTGTGTTTGTCTTTCCCTCATCTCTCCTCATTTTTCTCTCTTTTGGTCTACTCTTGGAGATCTTGTTTGGATTATCGTTATGCCCACAAGAGGCACACATCCCCAACCAAAGCCAATGTTAGGACCTAGTTTGACATTTACAAAATTTCCTAAGTTTGTGCCCCTTCGTTTTCTTAGCCCTATTTTTTCCATCATTTATAATAGATATGAGAAGCCTTAAATGGACCCCCTTGATCAAAATGTGTGCTTAGTGTAGTGCTTGGTTCTCCCTTATACTTTAGTTATTTTCCCAAGTTGTAAAATCTCAAAATTTTCTAAGTATAATGTTGTCTAAGTCTTTGTTAGGCCTTTTGTACCTTTTCAAACTTGTCGGTGCTTTCCATGGTTCTTAAAATGTTGTAAGCTACTAACAAATATTTCCTTTTTAGAGCATCAACATTTTCATGGTTCTTTAAACCTTGAAACTATTGACAAATCCTTTTTTGACACTTTCTGAGTTCTCATGACCAACAAAATCTTGACTAGGTTTTCTAAAGTCCTTAAAGCCCTAATTCAAAGTGGAGAAAGAAACAAGCAAATATTTTTATGAAGAAAGAAAGTGTCAACATTTTGCAAGGTTCTCAAAACCTTCCAAACCTCTAAAAAGATTCAAAGGGAAGGCTTCATCGGTGATTTTTTTGGTTCTCAAAACTTTGAAATAGCAAACAAGTTTTAGAACAAAGGTTTTGTCAGTAATTTCCTTGGTTCTCAAAACTTCAAAATTGTTGACAAGTTTCAAATAAATGGTTCATAAACACTTTTCATGGTTTGAAAAACTTCCAAATCATTGACAAGTTCTAAGGAGGGTCCAAACCACTAACAATGTTTCAAAGGGAGATCCATCGATAATTCCAGTGGTTCTCAGAACCACTCGAACCACCAACATAGTTCTAAAATTACTAAAATTGCCGATAAGTTTTTGTTGGCAATATGTGTTGTCATTGATGTCAACATAACATGTTTCAATCTGAGGTCAGACTTATCCAGAGTTTGTGTATAGTAGTTGGAGAAGTTGATAGACAATGGGAGATTTGAGAGAGATAGTTTGACTAAGTTAAAGACAGGATCAACATGCCAGTCCGAAAGACTCGACAGATAGATAGAAATTGTCTAAATGTGATGCGGTGATCAGTATGATATCTAAGTATGATGAAGAGGAAGGTACACCTATTATAACATGTTTCTAGTATGCCTAAAGTGATATCTTGTAATTTTGAAGTACCGTACTTAGAGAAAAGTTGTAGAAGTTTAGTTAAGGCTCTCACAGTGTATATCCTAAGGTAGAATTACAGTATTTTGGTCCGCATTCCTCCGTAGTTTAAAATTTAGTCTTGCAGTTCAATAGTTAAGTTGATATTGATATTAACATGCTATATCCAAGATTTCAGGTCTCTGCACCTTCAGCAAAGAAAGTTATCAGAAACAGAGTTCCAGATAGTCCTCAAACAGAGTAAAGCAATGGTGGAGAACTGTTGGAATGCTCTGCATTCCTCCGGATAAGAAGTTGTGCCCATGCAGTTTTGAAAATATGTTTGGAGATGTGTAATACACACTACCTTGTTCTACCAGGTGTTCTTGTGGTTTACAAGGTTAGATTTCAAGTGACATAAGTAACACAAACTGTTTTGGATGGTGAAATACTCTATAGAACACAGGTTTGAGCACTTGTGGAAGATGGAAAGTATACAGATCAGCTATAGGAGATTATACGGACATTCTACATGCCTTAATGTATCTCAGGTTTCAACCGCATACAAATCCTTCTTATCTCTTGTAAAGCATAAGGTATTTAAATCAGTTAGTGAAGAATTACATATGATTGCCCTCCGGACTATAGTATACTTGAGTCAAGTCTTTGATTTTCTCTAAAAGTAATAAATGAGGATGTGTGGATCTGGGAATATATGCATAATGATGTATGAGTTCCTTCCTAAGAAGTTTCAAATGGTTTGGTAGTCTGTAATGCAATATTCTAAGTTGTGATGTGTTAGAATATGCCCGGAATGTTCTATCCTCATCAGTCAGTATGTTCCTTGTTTTACAAATGTATAGAATGATCAAATACTTCAGGTGAATGGTGTATGGATAGTGTTGAGAAGTTACATGATTGAATTCTTGGTCCACATAATGTTTTTGGCTTCTCCTCAGTGGTGTGAAAATGGACAGTTAACAGTGATAGTGTTGGTTGAGCCAACATCTTGATTTCCCTCATGTGCAGAGGACCCTGATTAGTGGTTTTGATATTGAAGGATGTGTTATGATGCAATTAACATTATTATGCCATGTGAAGTGATCCATAACTCAAAATGTGTTTGTTCCAAGCTAACCCATACAGAATTACACATTTCATCTTAAGGTCTTTCTGGTGCCAACCTAATTGAGGTTTTAAGCAATTGCAGAGGATAAATCTAGAAGAATAAATTCATTTGTGACTTGAAGATGTGAGTTTGAATGTATTAGAGCAGAGCGAGAAGTATGAAGTGTGTAGAATCAGTATGATGGAGTAATTGTGCAGAAAAGAGGACTACATCAACATAAATCAGATGCTTCTTTCATAGCAATTCATAGTTTTGTTTATCATTGTAATTCTTTGTAGCAGTGAGCTTTCTTCAGGGAGTAGTAGCTTCCTTGGGTTGTAGCCCTAAAACAATGTAAACTTTTATAAGCAGTGAGTAATATATTGTGAGCTAACACTCACCGTAGTTTTTCCCATTTTTGGGTTTTCCACATAAAAAATCCAGTGTCAATGTGTTGATTAATGTGGTGCATGTTTTACTTTCTGCACTCTAAGTATTTTGATTTGTTCTACAAATAAAGTAGTTAAGTTTTTGTATCTGTTTATTCACCCCCCTCTCAGCATCTTTGTGTGTTCAATAGTTTTAAGGGGCTTCAAACCACTGACAAGCTACATGGCTTGTGAGTTTGAGATGATAAGGAAAGTGTAGACATCTAAATTTGACCATATCTTGATTATCCTATTTATTCCCTAGTTTACCTTTAATCACCATCTTCCATAAATAATAAATTTAAATTAAAAAATTAATTTATTATTTACCTACCTTACCCTTTACATGAGATTTAATTAATTAATTAAATCCTCCCCTTTAGAACATTTCCCGTGAATAATAAATTAATTTTAATTTATTATTTACTTAACCTAAAACATCTCGTTAATAATAAATTAAATTTAACAACTTTAATCTATTACTAACCTAAACCAAAACCTAAAATTAGAAATTAGAAGAAATAATTAAGAAACCCATTCAACTACCTTATACCTACCTTTACCATTTAACCACTCTCGAACCGTTTTTACCAAATATTATAAAAAACCTTACCTATCCCATTTATCATTTACACACACACAAACACAATTACACAATTACTGAGAAATTACCTTGGAGTTATGCTGGAAAGAGCAACCACATCTTCACACATTTAGTAACATTTATTTTATTTATATAGTTAATATCTTATCTTCATGGTGCATTTGATATAAATTTTTAGGGTTGGCAAATAGTTTCATACCTTTCAAGAAAATTTATATTGGTTGCATACAGAAAGTGCCACCAAGATGGAATTAAACAGAATGTTGACCTATTCAAAGTTTCTCAAAAGTGGCGACATAGTTCAAAGTTTCTCAAAAGTGCTGACATAGTTCAAAGTTCCTCAAAAGTGCCAACATAGTTTCAAGAGTGGTTAAAAGGGTCGGTGAATGCATTCAAGCACCCCATCAAACCTACCTACCTCCATGCATGACCCAAGATGTCATAAATGGCCAGATTTGACCCCCTACAACTATTCAAATGCATTTCCCCTACCCAAATGCCAATGCTCATCCCAAGGGAATGGATCTGTTGGTTTTTTCCCAAACTGGATGCTTACTCCCAGATTTCTCTACAAGGTAGCCATCAATGATCAACAGGATCTCTGGGCCAGGGGCCAACAGTATAGGAGATAGACTCTATATTTTATCTCCTCTTCTTCTTCAGGCTCTGCAAAACCTAGGGGGGTATTCCCTACTCAACATCCATGAGAATATACATACAAAGGTTGGGATGCTGACAGAAAGTAGATAAGTCCTCCTGTAAGTAGACCAAAACTGTAAGATAAGAACAAAGGGGCTAGCTCTGGGCCTATTTGTAGTTGTAGACAGAGGACTTGGATCCTAAACTACTTCTACTGTCCTAATGGTTGTGATTGAAGTTTGATTTTGATTTTGTGTTTGGATGCAGAGCTGAACATGGTATGTAACACCAACACAGAGCTAGATTGGTGCCTATCCAGGGCTTGGAGTCAGTAGACATACACCTGTGAATGATCAGCATGAACAACTAAAATTGGATTTCAGGGGGATACATGTGATATCTGCCTTACAGATATCTCCCAATATAGAGTGTTAAGCTATCTATACTTATGGCATCCCTATTGCAGTATACCCTTCCCAATATTCAATCTAAGAACAATTTAATCTACCCCTTGAGGAGAAGTTAAGAGATCAAACATTCAACACAAGAATTCTATGTTCTAGAGTCTCAGACATTCCTTAAATACCTAGACTCAGAGGAAAGATACATGCAACACTGGAGACAGAATTAGCACAACACATGCAGACATAGCATTATTCATATAAGATTAACCATGAAATCAGTGGATTCATGCAAGAAACATACTATAGGAGATACATAAACTCACAAGTTTTGCTGCACAGAGCAACCGAATCAGCTTTATTGTATTACAAAGCCTGAGTGTTCAACTTTCAACAACAACAAAATTGGTAACACAGTCTGCCTATATCGGCTAGAAAGTGTACCTCCAGCAATTAATTACATGTTCACTATCAAAAATCACCAGATATAGTTCATCTCAAAGGAATGGTACTCAGAAGTCACTACTGCAACAGACAGGAGAGTAGACAAGGGTGGCCTCGAGCCCTGCGCCGCCATCTGGGAGTCTTCATCCACAATGGGGCAACTTGATCGCTTGTCCCGTCGCCCATACCCCTGCACTATCGCCATTGATGGCTCAACAACCCGCAACCACCAAGAAAACTGTCGCAGCATTTAAAAAAGAACTTCCCGCCAAAATGCAATACGCTCAAAGTTCAAATTTCACAGGGAGATTAATCCCACATGCATGCCATGGAGACCTCCTTATCACTTTATAAATGTGGCCACATGCATAATAAGCGTCAAGCGCATTTGCCCACGCTCGACTCACAACCTCTCAGTCTAATGCCCATTGCCAAGACCCAAACCATCGGTCTATCCTCAAAACCTCTAGCCGACCTCATCGGTCACACCAATAACACCCCCGCAAGCCTCTGTCGGCCAGACCACTACCATCGGCCAAGCCAAAAGCTTCCTTACCGACAGACCAACTCTCACCGATGACCAAGTGAAAAACACTTGTCGCCCAAACATAGACCATCGGCCAAGCATTCCACAGTTCACCCGATCTATCAAGTCTCTCCGATGACCACCAAAACACCTTCGTCGGCCAGAGACAGCTATCGACACAACAAAAATTGTGCTCGCCGACAATATAACTCACGTTGATGATCACATCCCAAAAACCTCCAACTTCCCCATCGGCTAGAGAAGAACCATCGGCCAAGCACAAATCTCCTTCGCCGATGAACAAAGTCACACCGACAACACCTTTGCTTCCTATCTCCATTGGTGAGACCAACACCATCGGAGCAACTGAAAAATCTCTGGCCAATACCTCATGTCATACCGATACATCAACAAGCTACACTCTGCTCCTTCGTCGGCCAGACACCAGCCAAGCTCCTCACATCGGTAGATCCAAAAAATGCTTCGCCGATAACAAACATTACGCCAATGACACCATCGGCGAGACCAAACACACGGTTCACTCGATAGCCAAACTCCTCGCTCCCGTCGGCCAAACCATCCATATCGGCCAAATAGAAATGAAGCTTGCCGATGATGAATGTTACACCGATGCCTACATTGTAATCCCCGTCAGTATGACCAACACCATCGAGCAAACACATGCATACATCTCCGATACACCATGTCACAGCAATGCTTCCTAATCGGCAAGACCACAACCATCGCCCAAACATTTCAAAGTCGACATGATACGCAATCTCACTCCGATGGCAACTTCATCAGGGTGACCCCTCCCATCGATGGAGTCAAAAATAACTTTGCCAATAGCACAAAGTCTCAATGAAACAAAGAATACACCATGATATCGACATGATCGCTAAGACACAAGCGACCTCACACCGATGGACAAAACATGATGACCCCTTCCTCAAGAAAGATGATGTGGATGCTACAAAACACTGAAGGGGTGCCAAAACTTAGAACTTTTTTGGATCTTTTGGTAAGGTGCCTACATGAGAATCTGCTAAAAAACTGACAGTCAATTCAGGCACCAACAGGATCCACTTGCAAATTTCAATGGAGCATGAAGAAGGAAAGGTTGCCATGAATACAATGGTTGAAACCCTAGCTATCGATAGCCTACATGCAGACTCCAAACTATTCATTTTGAGTGGGAAGCTCATCAAAGGGAAAATTCTAAAGAATCTGGTACTTACTTTATTCAATGTTCCTATGGTGGAGGTATCTCAAAATCTTGACGAGTGACCAAGAAGGCAAGGAAATAAATTACTATATATATATATATATATGTAAGATGTAAAAAGGGTTAGCCATTGAGATAATTTCTTGATTGAGAATGCTTTGAGATAATTCTAGGGCATCAAGTGATGCAAGTTTGGCTTGTAAGGGGATCGAATATGTTCTATAAACCAAAGGAAGGGTAATCAAAGGACAATATGCATGTATATGGTATGTCTCCATGGCAATTTGAAATTAAATTCAAGGAAACCCTCAAACATAGTTGTGGATTTCCTCTTGCCATATTTGTTGGTCTTAATGTAATAGGGGTTAGATGAATGTGTGATAGCTTCTAACTCATTGCAAAGATTTTGTGATGGTCTCTCCTTTATTCCATGTGGGTTCTTGCAGGTTTGATATGGATAATTAAGTATGTCCATTTGCATGAAATATCATCTATAATTTGTATGAATATGCATGTCTAGTTCTAGTTGTGTTTTGCAAGCAATCTCCCTCTTCCTTATAGTTCATGACTTTGTTGCTCAATGGAGTAGGCACCAACCTTATTGGTGAGATGCCAAACACCTTTTTTTATTATCTTGCTATCATTTGTAGTTTATGAGTAGATTACGGTTCCACATGCTGCCATGGTTCAATGTTACAACTTCAAGATCATTTTAAGCAACGCCAAACAATTATATTGTTAGAGAATCGAGTGTCATGCATGTCTACGCCTTGTACTTGTGTATGGAATGTTAAGTGGATTCACTTGTGTGGATATAATAATGATGATACATATAGGTGCATATTAAAGGTTTTAGTTATCAACTTAATAAGGAGTTTTATATGCAGTTGATTAGTCTTTAGCCTAGTGACAAATTTTGGGGTCAAGCATACATTAGGTAAAACTACACTAATTATTTTTTCCATCATTCTCTACCATCAATCTTATTGAGGATACCTCTAAGAGCACCCTCCTAGACCTAGCTAATCCTAAATTGAAGGAGAGAATACCCACTCTTAGTAGTTATCTTTTAACCATCCACAATCTAGATTGATGAGCCTATGTCATACTCTCCTAATGATAAGTCCCTGGCCTTGAGGATAGGATAACACTCTAGGATTGTGGAGCTATGATTTCAGGACCCAACACCATTAATGCCAAGAATTGACAATGATGGACATGTACACTCACTCAAATCCTATCAAAACTCTATTAGGCACCTCAAAGGTATAAATCCATTTACAAATTCATGTGAAGAAGAAAAATATAGATATGGATAGCTCAAATACCATAAATGAAACCCTAACATTTACTGACCTATAAACAACTATGAGATGACTTATCTACGTGTGGGAAGAATTTATATTTGCCCTAGAGTGTTTGGTTGTAGATCTAAGGAAGATTTTATTATAGAGGGATGTGCTAGTACATTCAATGCTTTGACTGGTATGTGGCTCCTAGAAACCTCGACAAGACAAGAAAAATAATTGTAACTGAATGTTATAAATACAAGGATGAAATATGTAATAAGGGTTGGTTGTTGAGCCAACCTCCTAGCTACATAGTGTCTCAAGTAAGTTATAGGGCATCAAATGATGAATTATAAATTAGGGGAAGGGGTAATCTAGTAAGGTTTTTCCTATAAGTTAATGTCTCCATGACATGTTGCAGTATCTCAAGAGGGGCTTTGAACCTAGTTTTTTCTAGCTTACCATATTTTTTGGCATGATTATAATCAAAATAGATTAATGTATGACATGCATTCTAATGCATCATAAACTATTTTGTGATGATCTTTTCTTATTAAATGTGGGGTATTATTGATTTGGAATGGATAACTAAGAATCTTCACTTGTAGGTTTCTTTATTTTTGGGTTTGTATGTATATGCAAGGTTTGTTCCATTGTTGGTTTGTAGGAATGTCTTCATTCTCCTTGTAGACTATGACTCTATTACCCAATGGAGTAGGCACCAGTCTAGTTGGTGAGAGGCCAAATGTCATTCACATTTTCATCATCTCTATCCTTTGTAGTCTAGGAGTATATTAGAGTTCTACATGCATCCATGATTCAGTGGTATAACCTAGGGAACATTCTAAGTGATTGTATAATTAGTTAAGATTGCTAGAGAATCATGTCATGCATGCCTATACCTTGCACTTGTATATGGAAGGGTAAGTGGATTCACTTGTAGGTATATTATGGTATTTCCATCTTTGGGTGCATATGCAAGGATATAGTTGTCAAATTACTAAGAGGTTTTACAAGTAGCTAGTTAGTCTTTGACCTAGTGACAAATCTTGGGGTCAAGCATACATTGGGTATAGCTATGGTTCTTGTTCATCATAATCTATTATATGTCCTATTAAGGATACCTCTAGGAACACCTTCTTGGGTTTAGCTAATCCCAAAGTGATGGAGAGAATACCCACTCTCAGGAATTGACCTTTACTTATCCACACTTCGTTGATGAGTTCATGTCCTATCCTCTTAAAGACAATCACTAGCCTTGAAGATTGTTAATACTCTTGGATTGTGGAATTATGACTCTAGGACTTAACATAGCCTTTGGGCCATGCTTTTTGCATCACTTGCCAACATGCCTTCTCCTCATGCAACACATACACATTTCTCTATGTGTCCTTGTTCCTACATGGTGTGTAGAGATTCAAATGCTTGATGTCCTCCTTGACCACATCTAAAGAAAGTCTCACTAAATCCTTTTCCATGAGCTTGGCTTCCTCTTCATCCACCTTTCTTGGATATTTTATCATCCTTAGAGCCATGCATAGCACTGTTGGACTCAATAGTCTCATTTTGTACATAGTTTTATCTTCCACCACCTTGTTTACTTTTTTCCTTGTCTTTTGTTACATGTTCCCAATTGTCTATGGGTTAATTCTTCTCATTTACATAGAGAAAAAGCTAATGGGCTTCCTCTATTTTGAATTTATAGCTAACAAATATCATCTTGGATGGAAATGCACAAATCTTTCACATACCTCAAGACTTTCATGTCATCCTCCACATGGCTAATGTGAATATTGAGAACTTTATAGAACTCCTCCATGTATTTCTTCATTATGGTCTCTTGTTGGTACCAATTTTGGGCTTCTGTACTTAGATCTAATGAATAGTTGGTAGGTATAAACTTCCCTTTCTACTTGCTAACCAAACAATCCCAACTAGTAATAGTGAACTTACCCCCTCTATATGTGGTCTTTTTTAGCCAAATTCTACCATTAGGCATCACACCCCTTGAACTTCATGGAAATGTAATTCTCTTACTTTAGATCATCTATGGATTTGAACTTAAAATACTTCTCTAACTTAGTGATCTAGTCTAACAAATCTTTTGGATCTAAGATTCTTGAGTTGTTTTGGATATCAAACTTTGGTTTGTTACCTACCTTCATCAATGCTAAGACAAACTTTTCCTTAGTAGATAGTTCTTCCTCCAAACTTGATGCACCATCCTCATGTGCTCCTTGATCTGCTCGCTTTTCATCATTAACATCCACAACCACAATTGTTCCTCATTGAGCTACAAGGTCTCAATGGCATCAAGGCTAGCTTGAATGACTCTCATCTTGTTAGCCAAGTCATCATACAATGTTCTAGCATTTTTGTCATTTCTTCTACCACCTCTATGGGCCTTTTTTACTTTTGGACCATCTACAATGCGACACACACACAATTGTCTATGACTATGGAGCACAACTCTCCTCTTTTAGGACTTAGAACTCTTGCTCTAATACCAATTGATGCGGTGATGATAATGGGTCAAAAAACAACTAGTTATCAAACGTGTAGAGTCTGCAATGAAAGACACAAATTGAGTTTTTTAAGAGAATTAACACTATGTTTATCAACATAATTTTTTTATTACAAAATATGGCTACTCATTCTTTGAAGTACAATGCAAAATTACATAAACTCTCTATATGTGAACTAAACAATCTATTAACTCTCAAAATAGCTATCCGTTCATCATTCATTATGTTGCCTTCATATGGATTTTCCATCCCTATTCTTCATAACTATTCAACTTCTACAAAAGAAAATAGTTAGTAACACTTCATCTTCTAGGTAACTATTCAACTTCTTAGTGTTGTATGAGTAACCAACCAATAGATGGCAACTAACTGGCATAGGGGCATATTAGTAAAACTCCTCAATGATGATGTGTGCAACCATAAATTATGCAAAAACATCCCAATCACAAGGCTCAAAAACAATTGTGCCCTCAAAGGAAGTATGTACAAACACCAAGCATTTGTGCACTTTAGATAACTCTTGTGTGCAACTTCAGAGATCAAATGTGCTTGAACCATCATACTTTAGCCTTTAAATAGAGCAACCAAATGCATGAAATACATAAACAAACAAAACAAAGCAAATGTGTGTGAACAATACTTGTATGCCTAAAAGTATTTTTTGGGTAATGCAATATTAGATGAACCTTGAGATGCTCCTATATCAAAAACCTATACAAATGAAGGTTATAAAGATAGAAATTAATACTAAATCTAGCATGGCACATTACTATATATCACCTCTAAATTCTTAATTGTTTATTCATTATAATCAACAAAATATAATTGATTAAAAAAATATTTTAGTCTCAAATGTGGGATACACTATTATTTTGTCATTCACTCATAAAACTATTAAAAAATAAATATAAAAAAAATAATTACTAACCATTAGATTGATTAATAAAAAAATACATATTTTACATTTTAGTTCTAAATCAATTAATATATTATTGGTATAGAATTACATGACATTATTTTGGATGTATAATTAAGATCATCATATATAATTAAGTAATAGGAATTAACTAAACCTTGTAGATAATAGTTTTACATACTTAATCATTACCGTTTGAGCTTCACATTACCTTCAATGATGAATGCTTCAAATTAGGGGTGTTATGAGAGTCAAATTTTATATAGAGATAAATGGGAGACAATTCAAAAGCTATTATCTAGATGGGTAAAATGGTCATTTAAACTTTAGCAAGCTTAAAATTTGAATTGGATTTAAACTTTATCAAGCTTAAAATTATATACATATGGAAGAGATTGACATTAAAAAATTTAAATCCGTGATAATATATTTTTTTATTAAAAAAAACTATTGATCAATTCAAATTTAATCCGTTGGTGATGTTATTTGATCATACAACTCAAAGTTCAAATACCAATGTAATTTTGAGCCTCATGTTCTAGAGAGAGCTTAGAAGAATGCATCACTTTCTTAATTACTTTATTTCCAAATGGAAACACATGCATATAATTCAAAATTATTGAAACTAAAAACTATGTTTTTACCTAGAAACCATTATTATAGTTCACCTAATATGACATTTGAATTAGAATAAATGTCATCATTATGGAATTATAAAGGTCAATAATTGACATTAATTAATTATAAAAATAAGAGTTTAGTAACAACTAAGGTTTTATCTCGATGGAATAGAAGGCATTGTGTTTACAAAGTTGTGGGGATTAAATTTTTCAATATAAAAATCTAGGTTAAATAAATAAAGTAATTATTGATGGGAATAGTAAATTTAGGAAGCCGATATTCTTCATATAGAATGTATTTTGATCATAAAATATATGTATATTATTTTATTAGTGCCTATCTTTGGCAGTACTATTGTAATGAGTTTTTTCTTAATACTATGATTAATCTATCTATAGTAAACCAATCAAAACAAAGTATTATTTTTCATGTTGGACAAATTTTAATTTTTCCTAAGTCTATATGAGAAAATTTTAACAAAAAATATTGGGAAAATGATTTATCTTTGTTGCGATTAGCTCAAAAAAATGACCTCTTAAAGGGTGGATTTTGGGGAAATACTATTTTGAGTGAAACAAATACCTAATATTGAGGAGAAAAATCTCATTAGAAGTAGGAGGTGGCAATGCTAACAATTTAACTTGTTTAATTAAATTATGAGTGAGTTGCGGGAATTTGGTTATGAAACAAATAGTTTTTGGTTATTAAACAAATAATTTTTTTTAATTTAAACAAATGATTTTTTTTCTTAAAGTGTATGCAATATTATAACAAAAATTGTAATATTTATATTGATATAATATTCATATTAACTTTATTATTTAATTTTGACCATTGTATAGTAATTTTATTCTTTTGTGTATAAATATTAAAAATTAAAATATTGTAATGGTCTAAATATTAATGTGAAACAAACACCTAAAATCAAGGAGAAAAATCTGGTCAAAAGCGAGGAGGAGGTGGCAATACTAACAAATTAACTTGTTTAATTAAATTATGAGTGACTAAATTAAAATATTGTAGTGATCTAAGTATTAATATATTATTATATTGTGTAATATTATATTCATATTAAATAGTAGGAAAAATTAATGGCGAGCACGACGCAGAAGCAGAGCGAGGAGTGGTCGTTTTTGCATAATGGTGTCAGGGAGGAAGCGCAACCATAGGCTCCCACCAATGAAAGATGAGACTATTACCCCTAAATCAGCATTGACCTTACTCAGGAAAATAAGAAGGAGGATGCGCTGCTCGAGATAACCCTAATTTGTAGATTTATTGGACCAAAACTTAGCAGAGGAGAAATCAAAGCTTGGGCGGAGGAAATTTGGCAGGTCCCATACATAATCAAATTTCTCCCAAAGGGGTTCTTCATCGCTGCATTCGTTTCTCCAGTAGATAGAGATATGATTCTTAAAGGGAAAAACTGGTTCCACAAGGGTTTCCCTCTATACATGAGGAAATGGGCTCCAAACTTCAATCCAACCAAATTTGACCCATACGACGAGCCTAAATGGATCCGCCTATACAACTTACCACTGGAATGCTGGACAGAAGATTGCCTTCTTAAGATCAGTCGCTCCATTGGTACGGTAGTAGCCCTAGATGAAGAGTTGTTTAATGGAGACTCTTTTCTTTACGCTAGGTTAAAGGTGGCAGCAATTAAAAAAAATCCCCTCAAAAATCATTCTCCAAACCCAAGACTACCAAAGAATTAAAAAAGTAGAAGTGGAGGAAAATCTTTATTTTTGTCTTAATTGTCATAGTCGAAGGCATCTTGAAAATGGGTGTCCTAAGAAAAATGATCTAAATAAATCAGAAGGCACTGAAGGCTCCCAATGCAAGGCTGGAGATTCACAATCCACCCCCCTTCAGGTCACCACCTTGATGGAGGTAAAGGCTTTTGACTCTCGAGTGGCGCCTCTTGCAATCCCTTCTCCTCCAGATCTTCCACCACCTTCTCATAAAGACAATGAAAGCCCAAACAAGTCACACACAAATCCTCGAAGTGCAGTTACCCTAGAGCGGCCAGACAAATACATAGAGCAACCTGAGGATCAATGTTTTGAACCACAGTGGGAAGGCTCAAGGAAAAATTCTTTATCATCCACCATAGTCAAGTCGGTAGAGAATGGACACCATATCATAAATATGAAAATATCAGATTTCATAAGGGGTACCCAAGGCAGGGCGCCAAAAGAGTCTTCAAAAACAAAGGCTTAGGGGGCTTAACAACTCTGTACTTGGCATCTTTCAATGCCAAAGACTGTGGAGAGTCTCGGATAGTGTCAAGGCGGGCTTGGCAAAGCTAACTATTCCTCAGGACAGGTACTTTTTACATATCACTTGTATTGAGAGCTAAGTCTATTATGCCCTCTGTCTCTCAAGTCAGTTTCAAACTCTGAGTAAGATAAGGAAAGATTACATTCAGCCAACTCGTGAACTTCTGCAGATTTGAATCCTTTATCTCGATTCAATTTCACTGTTTCCTGATATTGTATCGAGCCAGAATAGACTAACCTGCTATTTCAAACAAAAGTTACTTTAGATTTCTCTGATTGCGAATCGTCTAGCTTTGGTATCCTCCTCCCAAGAAATGTCCAGTTATGTCATCGCTAGAAGTTTTAACTTTTTCACTCTCCCTTCTTGGGGCTATTTATAGTAGAGATGAGGGGTAAGTGCAAGAAGATGGGGGGCCAAAAAGGCATCTTAAATGGCCACTTTTTTTTCTGAAATCAGAAAATACTGGCCTTGGATGAGAAATTGAGCATAGTTACACTCAAAATTTGGAGATGCAACCAAAACAATGTCCGTAGTGCTCCGAGTCTACTTTCTAAACTACTATTTTTTTTTAAAATGACATAGATTAAGGGGTTCAAAAGAGGGAGCCACAGAAATTGGTGTTGTTTCTGTCAAAAAAACATAACATAGCATGTTTTGTGGCTCCCTCAAAAGGTCAACTTTTTTTTGGTATTTTTAAAATCGCTTCAGTGAGAAATTAGCTATAGCATGTAGTTTATGCCTGATTTTTCTAATAATTTTTTGATGAATATTTGATTTTTTACTAATTTTCAAAGTGGACACATCCTAAAAAATAGAATTTTGGCCATGCTACCCCTATAAATTTTGAAAACTAATTGAAAATCATTTTTTTCTTTTTTTAATATTTGTAGAATGGAGTCTAGTTTCTAAATATGTAATTTTTTTAAAATTTCAATGAATAGTTAATTTACAATGAAAAAAAGACCAAACAGTGGTTTTTGCCCAAAAACGGACACACAAACAAAAGAAATTAAAGATGAAAGGCTTAACATTGTTAAAATGTCAAAAAAAATCACATCGTCAAATAGCTAAGAGAAAGCCTAACATTACCCAGGTAATTGATTTGTTTGACCTTGAAACACGTGCAAATTTGAGGGTTAGCACGAACGAAATTATGTGAAATCTTGAAGAATATGGAAAAACACGTCTATGACTGTTCAAAAGGCACTCCAAGCCTTTGGGTTGGAAATCCAAAGCAAATCCCAAGCCCAATGCTTGGGATTCCCAAAGCACGACATAACGCGAGCGCGTTATAATGCACTCGCGTTATGTTTTGCTTTGCATTTTTCCTTTTCCGCAAGTCTGTTGTTTGTCATGTTTGACATAACGCGAGTGCGCTTAAAATTTTTTTTGTTCAAGTCTATTAATCATGTATGTATGTATGTATGCCTGTATGTATGTATGTATGTATGTATGTATGTATGTATGCCTATATGTATGTATGTATGTATGTATATATCTAGGTATCTATGTATGCGTATATGTATGTATGTATCTATGTATGCCTATATTTATGTATGTATAGTGTCGAGGGCAGAGGAGGGTAGAGATGGGAGTGAGCTAGATAGGGGAGGAGAGGGGTGGATAAGGATTGAGTGATTAAGGTTTAAGGTTGAGGGTTGAGCATTTAGGGATAGGATTTAGAGTTTAGGGATAAGCGATTAGAGTTTAGGACCTTGAGGGATTAGGGTTTAGGGTTGAGGCTTTAGGGATAGTGTTTAGGGTTAAGGGTCAAGGGATTAGGTTTAAGGTAGAGTGTTGAGGGTAGAGAGATTAGGGATAGGGTTTAGGGTTGAGGGATTAGGGTTTAAGGTATAGTTTAGTAGTTCTTGTGGATAGAGCCAATAAACAATGGGAGATTATTTGCCTGTTTCATAACAATATACCTTCCCTAAGTGCGGGGTGGACATCAAGAAACATAGATGTACCCCAATGCAAATCTTTTCTCATAATGATCATCCTTCTAATTTCAACTGTTAATTACTCACTGTGGATGTACCATACGCAAAGATTTTCTCATAGGGTTTAAGGTATAGTGTCGAGGGTTGAGGGTTTATTGATAGTGTTTAGGGTTGAGGGTTGAGGGATTAGGTTTTAGGGTTGATGGATTAGGGTTTAAGGTATAGTGTTGAGGGTTGAGGGTTTAGGGTTGACGGATTAGCATTTAATGTCGAGGTTAGGGTTAGAGTGTTGAGGGTAGAGGGATTAGGTATAGGGTTTAGGGTTGAAGGTTTAAGGATTGAGGGTTGAGGCTTTAGGGATGAGGGTTTAAGGCTTAAGATATAGTGTCAAGTGTTGAGGGTGTAGGGATAGGGTTTAAGTTTTAAGGGTTAAGGATTGAGGGATAGGGATTAGGGTTTAAGGTATAGTGTTGAGGTTTGATGGTTTAGGGATAGGGTTTAGGTTTGAGGGATTAGGGTTTAGGGTTGATGAATTAGGGTTTAATGTTGAGAGTTGAGGGTTGAGGGTTGAGGGTTGAGGGTTGAAGTTGAGGGATAGGGTTAATGGTCAAGGAATTAGGGTTAAATACGAGTGTCGAGGGTAGAGGGATTAGGGATAGGGTTTACGGTTGAAGGTTTAATGATTTAGGGTTGAGGCTTTAGGGATGAGGGTTAAGGGATTAGGGTTTAAGATATAGTGTCAAGTGTCGAGCGTGTAGGGATAGGTTTTAGGGTTCAAGTTTTAAGGGTTAAGGATTGAGGGATCAGAGTTAAGGGTTGAGGGATTAGGGTTTGACGTTGAGGGTTGAGTACATTGAGGTTCGAGGGTTAAGGGTTTCGGGATAGGGTTGAGGGTTGAGGGATTAGGGTTAAGGGATAGGGTTGGAGGGTTTAGGGATAAGAGACTAGGGTTTAAGGTATAGTATCAAGCCCATTGAGGGTCTAGGAATAGGGATAGCATTTAGGGTTTAGGAATAGGGATAGCATTTAGGGTTTAGGGATGAGGGATTAGAGTTGAGGGATGACAGATTAGGGTTGAGGGTTGAGGGATTAGGGTTTAGGGATAAGGTTTAGGGTTGAGAGTTGAGGGAATAGGGTTTAAGGTATAGTGTTGATGGTTTAGGGATAGGGTTTAGGGTTGAGGGATTAGAGTGAAGGGTTGAGGGATTAGGATTTGAAGTTGAGGGTTGAGGGTTGAGGCTTTAGGGTTTAGGGTTTAGGGATAGGGTTGAGGGTCAAGGGATCAAAGTTAAGGGTTGAGGGATTAGGGTTTGATGTTGAGGGTTGAGGGTTGAGGTTCAAGGTTCAAGGGTTTAGGGATAGGGTTGAGGGTTGAGGGATTAGGGTGAAAGTAGAGTGTGGAGGGTATAAGGATTAGGGACAGGGTTGGAGGGTTTAGGGATAAGGGATTAGGGTTCAAGGTATAGTATGGAGTCAGTTGAGGATTTAGGAATAGGGATAGCATTTAGGGTTCAGGGATGAGGGATTAGAGTTGAGGGATGACGGATTAGGGTTGAGGGTTGAGGGACTAGGGTTTAGGGTTGAGGGTTGAGGGATTAGGGTTTAAGGTATAGTGTTGAGGGTTTAGGGATAGGGTTTAGGGTTGAGGGATTAGAGTGAAGGGTTGAGGGATTAGGATTTGACGTTGAGGGTTGAGGGTTGAGGCTTTAGGGTTTAGGGTTTAGGGATAGGGTTGAGGGATTAGGGTTTGACGTTGAGGGTTGAGGGTTAAGGTTTGAGGTTCAAGGGTTTAGGGTCAAGGGATTAGGGTTAAAGTAGAGTGTGGAGGGTATAAGGATTAGGGATAGGGTTGGAGGGTTTAGGGATAAGGGATTAGGGTTTAAGGTATAGTATTGTGTCAGTTGAGGGTTTAGGAATAACGATAGCATTTAGGGTTTAGGGATGAGGGATTAGAGTTGAGGGATGACAAATTAGGGTTGAGGGATTAGGGTTTAGGGATAAGGTTTAGGGTTGAGGGTTGAGGGATTAGGGTTTAAGGTATAGTGTTGAGGGTTTAGGGTTGAGGGATTAGAGTGAAGGGTTGATGGATTAGGATTTGATGTTGAGGGTTGAGGCTTTAGGGTTTAGGGTTTAGGGATAGGGTTGAGGGTCGAGGGATCAGAGTTAAGGGTTGAGCGATTAGGGTTTGACATTGAGGGTTGAGGGTTGAGGTTCGAGGGTCAAGGGTTTAGGGATAGGGTCGAGGGATTAGGGATTAGGGTTAAAGTAGAGTGTGGAGGGTATAAGGATTAGAGATAGGGTTGGAGGGTTTAGGGATTAGGGATTAGGGTTTAAGGTATAGTATCGAGTCTGTTAAGCGTTTAGGAACAGGGATAGCATTTAGGGTTTAGGGATGAGGGATTAGAGTTGAGGGATGATGGATTAGGGTTGAGGGTTGAGGGATTAGGGTTTAGGGATAAGGTTTAGGGTTGAGGGTTGAGGGTTAAGGGTTGAGGGTTGAGGGATTAGGGTTTAAGGTATAGTGTTGAGGGTTTAGGGATAGGTTTTAGGGTTGAGGGATTAGAGTGAAGGGTTGAGGGATTAGGATTTGATGTTGAGGGTTGAGGGTTGAGGGTTGAGGGTTGAGGCTTTAGGGTTTAGGGTTTAGGGATAGGGTTGAGGGTCGAGGGATCAAAGTTAAGGGTTGAGGGATTAGGGTTTGATGTTGAGGGTTGAGGGTTGAGGTTCAAGGATCAAGGGTTTAGGGATAGGGTTGAGGGTCGAGGGATTAGGGTTAAAGTAGAGTGTGGAGGGTATAAGGATTAGGGATAGGGTTGGAGGGTTTAGGGATTAGGGATTAGGGTTTAAGGTATAGTATCAAGTCTATTGAGGGTTTGGGAATAGGGATAGCATTTAGGGTTTAGGGATGAGGGATTAGAGTTGAGGGATGATGGATTAGGGTTGAGGGTTGAGGGATTAGGGTTTAGGGATAAGGTTTAGGGTTGAGGGTTGAGGGATTAGGGTTTAAGGTATAGTGTTGAGGGTTTAGGGATAGGGTTTAGAGTTGAGGGATTAGGATTTGATGTTGAGGGTTGAGGGATAGGGTTGAGGGTCGAGGGATCAGAGTTAAGGGTTGAGGTTCAAGGGTCAAGGGTTTAGGGATAAGGTTGAGGGTCGAGGGATTAGGGTTAAAGTAGAGTGTGGAGGGTATAAGGATTAGGGATAGGGTTGGAGGGTTGAGGGATTAGGGTTTAAGGTATAGTGTTGAGGGTTTCTGTCATCAAATATAGATTTATGGGTTCGATTATATTGATTGCCTCTGCAGTTTTGGGGTGTGGATGTTTTGGAATCAATCAGGAAGTCTTTAGGAGACTTTGTGGAAGTGGATTGGCAATCGCTTGACAGAACCCATGCTATTTATGCTTGGATAAGGATTTGTCACAAACTAGAACTTCTGCTTCCAAAGAAGATCTGTCTTTCTTCCTCAATGGGCATTTTCTATCAAGAACTTGATTATGAGGGCTTTCCCCTTCATTGTTATGCCTATCATATGGTGGAGCATCTGGCAAGCTCTTGCAGGAAATAGGAAAAGTTCTCCCTCAAAAACCTTGTGGTCATTCTAGTTTGAAGGGGAAGGTTTGGAAAGAGAAATGCACAAGATGTGATCAATCTATAGCAGGACAAAATGCGAGCGCATTATAACGGGCTCACATTTTGTCTTGCTATAGAAATGGTAAAAAAGTGTTGACCCCTATGATCTAGGCCCGCATGCTCTATTTTCATACTAATTCTGCGTGTGCTCTGACAAAAAAGAAGGGCTTTCATGTTGTTGGGAAGTTCACATGCACATTTGACACATTGTACCACCTTTGCATGATCTTTCCACCACCTTTTCTGCTTTGCCAACTTGAGAAGGAGGAAATAACATAGTTTTCACACCAAGTTTGATATATATCTATTCAAGTTTCAATTTTTGTAGTGTTGCAATGTTAATTGTGATTCAATTTTAGGAATTTAACATTATAGATTGGTTAATAGTATTGTTGTTAGTAATTATATTTGAGTGTTATTCAATTTAACATTGAAAAGGAAGCAAGTGGTGAAAAACTCAAATTGTTGAGGAGTTTGATGCAAGAAGAAAAAAACACTAAATAATTGGCTATTCTCTCCATTCGAATCTTCATTTTTTATGTATGTCAAGTCTTTACATGCGTGTTCTTTACATTTTCCTTAATTCGGATTGAATTACTTTATCATGCTTTATCATACATGTTTAAAATAGACACATTCCCAATCAAGAAAGAAGCCTACAATCTCACATGATGCCATGTATATTTTCGACACTTGGGCTCTTTAATAATTATGTGTAATAAATAGACCTTAACATACCATGATGTCAAACTATACAAGAATAAATCCTTACAACATAAGAAAAATACAACCCACTATTATCTTGTATTCATTTCTTAGGAAGTAATATTGGTTTCTTTATCATGCTATAGACAAATTCTCCGTCATGCCGAGGAAACGATCAAGAATTAAACCAACACAGGAAGAGATAGAAGCTAAGAATGCAAAGAAAGCAGTGGCTATGAGGGAACTTCATGAGAAGAGGAAATTGGATACGATAAATGAAGACATACCAATTGAAGAGGAACCACAACCATCACAAAGAGATATGGTATTGGCGGCACAAAGAGAACGAATGCAAAAACTTTGTGCTACAAGAGATTTGAATACCATAGTTGGAGACATGTCCTCTACCGCAAGTCAACATGTAGGGACACCATCTACCACATCTCAAGTTGAGATTACATCATCACTCACATGTGATGAAGGAGGTACGCCATCATTCTCACCTCAACCTCAAGGTATGTCATCTATTCCATCTTCGATCGAAGGTATGCCATCTAGCCCATCTCATTTAAATATTGATGAAATTCCTAATGTTGAGATGAATTTACCTAACTTAACACCACCTAGAATTTTGCATAGAAAGTCAAAGTATTTGATTGAAATTGATGAGAATATTTTGCAACCAATGGAAGGTAAGATTCCAAAATGCACTTGTAGAAGATATGCTCATAAGATTTGGAGATTGTTCTTTGAAAAGTTAAATGAGACTGCAAGATGTCAACTATTCATTGAAATGATGCGAAGTATAAAGTATAGGCATGGTCCTGTTTTTAACCCAAACATGTCAAAACAATCCGAGCTACATTGTATCGACAATATCCCTGAAGAGTCCAAAATGTAAAAAGGCAGCAATCTTTGACAAGATGTTACTCGAAAACTATGTCACTTAGAAACATTCTGTCTGAGGAAACGTGATCACGTAGAGTGCCTCTACAATAACCTCTCTTAGTTTTTTATATCTCTGAGGCATTTGCCTATGGTGAAAGGTTTTTTGCTGCCCCAAAAATCATCAGAAGGAGGTAGTGTAAAGTTGCAAAGGGGTGTAACTTTCGTCCTACTCCTGATGTGACCAAACTAACTGTTCCAACGCATCCGGATGGGTACATTTATGCTAGGTATGGTCCTATTTTTCACCCAAACATGTCAAAACAATCTGAGCTACATTGTACCGATAATATCCCTGAAGAGTCCAAAGTGCAAAAAGGTAGCAATCTTTGACGAGATGTTACTTGAAAACCATGTCACTTAGAAACATTTTGTCTAAGGCAATGCGATCATGTAGAGTACCTCTACAATAACCTCTCTCAATTTTTTATATCTCTGAGGCATTTGCCTGTGGTGAAAGGTTTTCTGCTACCCCAAAAATTGTCAGAGGGAGGCAGTGTAAAATTGCAAAGGGGTGTAACTTTCGTCCTGCTCCTAATGTGACCAAACTAACTATTCCAACACCTCCAGATGGGTACATTTACACTAGGCATGGTCCTATTTTTCACCCAAACATGTCGAAACAGTCCGAGCTACATTGTACCGACGATATCCCTGAAGAGCCCAAAGTGCAAAAAGGCAGCAATATTTGATGAGATGTTACTCAAAAACCGTGTCACTTAGAAACATTTTGTCTAAGGCAACGCGATCATGTAGAGTGCTTCTACAATAACCTCTCTTAGTTTTTTATATCTCTGAGGCATTTGCCCATGGTGAAAGGTTTTCTGCTGCCCCAAAAATCATCAGAAGGAGGCAGTGTAAACTTGCAAAGGGGTGTAACTTTCGTCCTACTCCTGATGTGACCAAACTGACTAATCCAACATGTCTAGATGGGTACATTTACACTAGGCATGGTTCTATTTTTCACCCAAACATGTCGAAACAGTTCGAGCTACATTGTACCGACGATATCCCTAAAGAGTCCAAAGTGCAAAAAGGCAGCAATCTTTAACGAGATGTTACTTAAAAACTGTGTCACTTAGAAACATTCTTTCTGAGGCAACGTGATCACGTAAAGTACCTCTAAAATAACCTCTCTCAATTTTTTATATCTCTAAGGCATTTGCCTGTGGTGAAAGGTTTTCTGCTGCCCCAAAAATCGTCAGAAGGAGGCAATGTAAAGTTGCAAAGGGGTGTAACTTTCATCCTGCTCTTGATGTGACCAAATTGATTGTTCCAACACGTCTAGATGGGTACATTTATTCTAGGCATGGTCCTATTTTTAACCCAAACATGTCAAAACAGTCTGAACTACATTGTACCAACGATATCCCTGAAGAGTCCAAAGTGCAAAAAGGCAGCAATCTTTGGCGAGATGTTACTTGAAAACCGTGTCACTTAGAAACATTCTACCTAAGGCAACATGATCACGTAGAGTGCTTCTACAATAACCTCTCTCAATTTTTTATATCTCTGAGGCATTTGCCCGTGGTGAAAGGTTTTTTGCTGCCCCAAAAATTGTCAGAAGGAGGTAGTGTAAAGTTGCAAAGGGGTGTAACTTTCAACCTTCTCCTAATGTGACCAAGCTGACTATTCCAATGCATTTGGATGGGTACATTTACACTAGACATGGTCTTATTTTTCACCCAAACATGTCGAAACAGTTCGAGCTACATTGTACCGACGATATCCCTGAAGAGTCCAAAGTGCAAAAAGGCAGCAATCTTTGATGAGATGTTACTCGAAAACTGTGTCACTTAGAAACATTCCGTCTGAGGCAGCGCGATCACGTAAAGTGCCTCTACAATAACCTATCTCGATTTTTTATATCTCTGAGACATTTGCCCGTGGTGAAAGGTTTTCTACTGCCCCAAAAATCGTCAGAAGGAGGTAGTGTATTAAGTTAGGATGAAAGCCTATTCACTCTAGGCACCAATCTCAAGTTGCACAATCATGAATGGACGCCTAGAGCGATAAGGCGCTACATCATGGTTCGAGGACCTTGAAATGGCGCCCAAACATGTAGGAGGAATTTTCAAGGAGCCATAATGTTTTTGAAACTCTAAGGAACTAGTCCAAAGACTCTATGGTGCCATCTTGATACCATTGAGTCAACTTTAGAACTCAAACATATTGAAACAAGGTCTACGAAGCTAGGCACCATCTCTTGCCAGTTCAACCTCTCAGATGTGCCAACATTGGAAAGACTCTTAATGAGCGCCTAAGTTTGAATTGATCTTGTGATTGAAAGTTTGGTGATGTATTGGTGCAAGATGATCTTCAGTTGAAGCAATCTAAGTTCCAGGAAGGGTTTAGAAGTTATCAACCTCTTCACTAAGTTAGGCACACTTTACAAGCTTTCTTACCCAAGAGTTGCACCTCATTAAGACAAGGCGCATCTTAACCTCTGGGACTTTTCCAAAGAAGCGCTTCAGTTTATTAGCACCTTTGGACCTTGTTTTGCATTCTGAAAGAGAAGGCGCACTTTGGAGGCATTTCTAACCCAGATTGATGCCTAGGTATAGTCATCTCTCTGGAGCACTACAATGTGTTTTAAAATGAAAGAGGACATTTCATAAGTTGGGGAATTGATCACTGAAGACCTTGGAGTGTTTGAATTACTCTAAGCAAGAAGGAGCATTTCCATGGAGTAGCATACTCTAGTTAGAGCCTAATGCGACCAAGGTGCAATTCCATCCTCACTATGGTGCCTATCATCAAGAAGGGGCATTGGACATTCCTTGAACAGTTCTAAGTGTTTGAAGTTCGTGAAATCACCAAGGAATGTTGGGCGCCATGTGTATCCTTAACAAGCTTGAGTTTGCACCTAGACAAGTTGGCGCTTATTCATGTTTTAACTTCCCTCTTGAAGCGCCTAACTTGGGAAAAAGTTATCTTATTGTTAGTCAAGTGTTTGATGTGTTTTGGAGACTCCAAAAGACTTCCTCTTGCTAGGCACTCTTCTTGGCAACTACAACCTTCAACTGGTGCCTAGATCCTGAAGAAAAACACTTGCAAGTGTGGGCGCACTTTCCTTGTGATGGAGCATCAAAATGGTGCCTAGAAATCATAATGCATGAAGTGAGCGCCTAGGATCCTATTGGTCCAATAGGTGGTTTTGGGATCCATGTCAAGTCATTGGATTAATTTGCCAATTCAGAATGATTTTCATGCACTTAGACTTCAAGGCGCCAAAACTAGTAGGAAAATATTTGGGGGGAAACCACGCTAATAAAAGTTGGATAAATTTAACCTCTAAGTCTGATTAGGCTCCATGTAACAACAATATTTATATCATGTCCCTTTGCTTTATGAAACAAGCAGTATGTGTCAAGTCATAGGGATAACACTATGGTCCTTAGAAATTTCTCTATGACTTTTGATAAGATTATCTACTATTATGTGGATGCTTGATAGTATTATCCTGATCCATTGGACTAGTGTGGCTATGAGGTTGCAAAGTGTTGCAACCTCCATCCTTCAAAACTTCTCCACCTTGTTATGGGTTGTTTTGAGTATTTTCACTTGCTTTCTCTTCGAGAATATTTTCTAATGAACATGATGTGTCATAGATCATTCAACTTGATAAACAACATGGAGGGATTCTCATGCCTCCTATACTTCTTGCAAGTTTCTTTATAGATAGCTCACATCATTGTCCATCTAGGTGGTCATTTCCCTAAATATTATGATAAGATAATCATGTTAATGAACTTTGGATTGAATGAGAATCAACATGCTTTGTCTTGACTAGAATAGTTGGGATGGACAAAAATCTATTGATTCTAGGTTGGGTTGTTAAAGGTCAAGAAGTTTTGGTGTCTAATGCCCTCTAAATCTAAATATTCAAAATCATAGTGGTTCAATAAGTTACAACAAACAGTCAAGTAGACAATAGACTATAAGGAACAAGGACTACACATGAATCCAAAACAACACCAGTCAATAAGGACATCACAAGTAACTCAACATTACTTCCAGAGGCATTCACAAAAACAAAGGGGAGAACACAACTAGAGAATGCTAGACTATAGTAGGGATGAGTGTCTGATGCAGAGCACACAGTGGAAGCATAGAATTATCAACTTTTGAACCTTCAAACTCACTATTGGCGAGACAACATACCATCGGCGAGCTTAAAATTTCATCAGCCGATAGGCCGATGCCACCATGACTCCGTTTGATTTCACTTCTGACAAACATCCCATCATTGACTCTTATCGGTCAGACAGATCGCTATCAATGACTTTATATCCTTCCACATTGATGTCTTTGTCACTCTGATACGAGACTCTAAGTCCCTCGCCTATCGGTAGGACTTAATACCATCGGCACACTCAAAAACTCTTCTGCCGACACACCGATCTCACCAATGACAACCTTCAGACCACACCCGTCGGTGAGACTCTAAACATCAGTGAACTCTAATCTCGTTGGGCCGATACACCGATGGATTTTGACTGTCGGTGTGACCCCCTTCATCGGTGAAGCTCTCAACTGCTCTTCCGATGCGCCAATGGGATTATCTTCCGATACACCGATGTCTTCGACTTCAAACCACACTCATCGGCAAGACATACCACTATTAGCGAAGCGTAACCAAGGTCTGTCGATACGCCGACATGACCAACTCTTGACATCGATACAAGGCTCTTTTGAAGGCAAAGGGCGCCTAGGCTTATGGGGCTCAATTTGATGTATTTATTGAAAGCTCAAGGTGAATTGATGCTTATTGAAAATGCCACTTAGTCCTTCATTTGCATTCTAGGCACCATTTCCTATTGACTTATATACTCCTCCTCATGCTAGGGTGCCATAATGAAGTGGTTTAGACAATAGGTGTGCTTCACTTACTAGAGGCTTGTTCTCCTTCCACCTTAGGCGCACTTTTATGGTGGAACGGGTGTCAATGGGCGCCTTGTTTTAAATGAATGCTCTCTCTAAGTTGGGCGCCCTTTTGAGGCTTTATGAGTTGCAAATTGCACCTTAACCCTTCATGCTTGTTGCTCGATATTTGAATGTTTAAGAAAGTCTCCTTTAGGCGCTCATCTTAATGACTTTTTCTCAAGGCGCAATCATCCTAATGACTTGGATATTCATCCTAGTGTTTCAGGATATCAGACTACCAGACTTAGTCATTTTCATGATCTCAACCATAAAGAATAACATGATGATTCATTTTTTTGTATTGAATATAGTTGACATTCTATGCTACTCATAAAGAATATTAATATTTTCTGTTCAACATGATGATTCATTTTTTTTTTTAAATACAACTTTTATCTTTTAGTTCCAAAATGAGGTTTAGGTGATACTTGAATAACAATAGCTAGCTTATTGGATCAACAAACATCTTATGTAATACAATTGGACTTTAAATATTTGAAGTAGCCATCTACAAATATCCATTCAAACGTGGATTTATAATGCAAGTATGGATGCCATCAATAAAAAAGATTTGTATTAACCAAATATCCATATAGGCATACATCAATATATGTCAATATAAGTATAACATATATACAAAATAGCCATATAGGCATACAATGTCAACTATATACAATACAAAATATATGTCCACAAATGCCATATAGGCATACAACAAAGGAACACAATAAAAAGTCATTCCCCTCTGGCTGATGGAGAGAATAGATCATGGGCAGCCTTTGATCTTCTAGGGGATGGAGACGCACATGTGGGTGGTCTACTACGAACCAGAGGGCTACTCCTCCTATTTAGTTCTTCCTGCATCTTTAGTTGTTATGATAAAAAGTATAGACATTAATATATAGAAATTACATGTTATAAAAAATGAAACATTTAACAAAATAATCACTTACCGCTAACATATAATATGTCTCCTCACTTGCCTTAGTTGCAGGAATAGGCCCTGGTGATGTCATGTCCTATAGAAACCATCCAGATAGAAATTAAACTTCAAATCAATAATCTTTTGATTTTTCAAAAATAGACAACTATAACAATGAATGTAAATTGAAATTTACTAATCTGCCTCATACCCCTGTCAATGCCATGGAGCTATGAATTGCAGAGGCCACACCATGCTCCATTGCCCTCTGAACATGGGGAGGTGTCTCTGCAGTCTGCATCATCTGGAAATAAAACAACATTATTCAATTACGGAAACTATAATAGTGATGCAAATTATGGCTCCTAACATACACACACGTTCATCTAAACATGGAAGTACACACAATAAAGCACACAAGTCACATACAAAAATCTAGTAAGTACAAGTCATTCATTAAACTATTTATTTTATTACCTCCGTAAAGCTTTGAAGTCCACCACCGCTAGCAGGTGTTGTCGTGAAATCTACAATATTAACCTATTCAACATCCAAAATCATATATTAGAATACCATTCATATAACGATGCTATTCACATGTAATATTTATAATTGTTTACTAGTTACATACCCCGACAGTAGATGATCTAGTGTAAAATGCAGGTGGCAAACCACTAAAAACTGCATCAATGCTATGACCCTAAAATTTCATTAAAATCATCAATTTAAATTAGTTAATCTTGCATTTCAAAAATGAAATTTAATAAATTAAATTCAATAAACTTGCTAATATTTACCTGAGTATCAAGGCCGAAAGTCTCACTCAGGAGGGTATTTGTCATCACCATCTGCTCAGCTGTAGATGTAGCATGTGCACCTGCGTCCTGACTATCCATGGGGTCATAACCACAGGCTGACCCACAAGTCTGACAAGTATGGGGTGGGACCCTACTCCTCGCACTATCTCCCAACCCACTCTATGCTGCAGGACTGGCATGCTCTATGATGCTCTGAGTCAAGGCACTAATGGACTGAAGTGTATCGACCTCAACACTCTCCTTCACAATGGAAGGGATAGAAACATGCTCGTGGGCTGGTCTGTTGATTACTCGTCTCACTACCCGCTATGGGTCAAGACGTGCCCCTGGTCTATCTTGTGCTGACCCCCCACCTCTACCTTGGAAGTCCCGCATATCAAAATAGTTTGGCACTTTATTGAGGACAAACTCGCAGTAGAGTTTCCTCAAAAAGTATTGTGGGACCTCATTATTATTACATGGAGGATGGTCAAAAACCATGCACCACCTCTGCCCAAAATTGTCCCTTATTGCTTGGTTGTTGCACCAATGGATAGGGAACCTCTTGCATTTAATGGGTGGAGGTCAATTTTTTTGTGGGTTTGTGAAAATCGAACACAAGTCTAATTTTGTGATTTGTAATTTTTTCACATCTTGGTATGACAGCTTGTCTGCATAATAATCTCTAAACTCTCTCCTCTTATTCGTCCAACTAGTTATTTGCTTGCTAATTGAATCTACATTTGATAACATAGATTCAAGAGATTCAACAAGCGTGGACCTATGCAAGGTTGAAGTGGAAGGATCTTTCAACCTTGCAATTATATCTTCAATTTCTTTTTTGTTGTTTTCAATTTGCCCCATTATATTTTCATGTGTTCCAGGGGCATGTCGAGGAATAGATGGAGGAGGTTGTTGTTCTGTAGGTATTTCCTCCTCAGGATTTTATGGATTTTGAGGAGAAGGAGGAGGTGCATTAACATTTCCTGACAATTAATGAAATATACATCAAAGAATAACTCAAACCTACCTATTTAGAAATAAATTCAAACCAAAAAATAAATATAACTCACTCCTTTGGCGTGCTTGATGTCGTGGCGGCATTTTGGCGATGAATTGATAAGGTTTTTGTGTTGAATTGAGTTTTGCAAAATGCGAGCGTGCTTTCTAGGGTTTGCAGGCCGCGGACATAGAGGAGAAGAAAGAAATGAAATGAGATAGAAACCTTTTTTTTTTATTCATAGCAAGTCAAAATGTGCTCGTGTTATAACACGCTCGCGTTTTGTATTTTTTTTTTAAATAATTTGGCCACTTTTTGGACCCCATCTTTTTGCACTTACCCTGAGATCCTGGTCAATCTAAGCTATGGCGAACCACATGAGTGTAGAATGCAAGTGCAAGTGTCAAGAGGAGCAGGATGAGGAGGAAGAGGAATCACCCGTGGAACAAATAAAATGATTGTTCAAGGAAGAATCTGATGAAGTAGCCATTGCCATCTTAAAAATCATAGGCTCCAAGATTTTTAAGGATGGACATGTGCACGATGGAGTACTCTATGAGGAGTTCCTCATGAACTCGGTTCTAATTCTGAGAAGGAAAGGAAGTGTGAAGATCATGGCGTCCAATTACATCAGGGATGATGTATCAAGATGCCTCTACTACCATTTCCAATTTCAACAAGAAGCCGAAGTCTGGTTACATAGCTAGAATATTTGACGCCACTGTTGTCAACCAGGAAAACAACGTTATGGGGCAAGCCTTGGCAATTTTCAACAAGGGTATCTGAAAACACAACATGACCACCTTTATGTACATCATAGGCCAGCATAGTGGTCTTCTATCTGCCCCTCAATTAGAGCGCGCCATGGAGCTGTCAGAGGGAATGCTCGTCCTTTGGACTATTTAAGTGGCCTTTTCTTTCCCGTAACTACTGTATGGTCTGTCACTACATGTTTGTATTATTTATTGCAATATAATATATATCAACTGTCATACTAACAGCTACTTATTCACCAAAAAAAATTATATTCATATTAATATGATTGTTTAATTTGTATTCAATAGAATAATATAATTAATAATATATTAACAATAATATTTATATTAAATTATTGATTATACAAATAAATGGAATTGTGATTATAATGTATTTATATTTATGTTATATTATAGTAAAAATGAAATATTGATATATATTTTTATTTAAGTATTAAATATTAATATATTTTACATTTAAATATTAATATATTATATTGTGTAATATTTATATTTATATGATTATTTAATTTTTAAGCTATGTTTAAGAGTAAGAACAAAACAGTTTAAAGTTAGTTATCTTTATGAAATTACGGGATTATTTAAAACACATTGTTATGAACAAAGAGCTAAGAATTGAAGTGTAGAAGTAAGATAGATTTTGTGAGCTCTTTATGCTTGTTTTAGTGGTACTATTTAACATCTTGTTGAACTTCTATGTTTAGTTACAAATTGAGGACTGCTTAATTTGTTTATTCAGTGACTAAAGTAAATAATATTTATTTGTGGCTTTGTTTTGCCACAGACAAATCTCACATATCTCATTGAAAATCAAACACGCACTACTATTTAGAATGAGGATAGATGAATAACAAGTAAAACATTCGTTCAAGATTTAAAGATTTCATGGCATAAATATTCAATATTGTTCAAGATTTAAAGTTTTCATTAAAAACTAATTTTTTAGTATGATAATAAGCATGCATGCACTTAGTGAAAGAAAACTCCCCTATGTTGAAGTTAGTACACTGGGATGCATAAACGTATGGGGCATATTATCATTTTGAAATTCATGTTGGTTTTCGTGCCAATTAATTTTTCTACTTTATAGACCTGGGATATTATGGTTTGATAAATTTTAGCTAGTTCACTTTATATTTCCATCACTATAATATATTAATATTCAATTTTTATAAACAAATATATATATATATATATGAATATATCATTTTACTATGTTATAATAAATTTTATTATAAAAATAATTTTAATTATATTATTTTATTGATATTTAAATATATTTTATTTATTCAATGACTAAAGTAAATAATATTTATTTGTGGCTTTGTTTTATAGAGAAGGAATCTCACAAGAAAATAAAAGAAAGAATATATATCACTGAAAATTCAAACACGTGCTACCATTTGCAGGTGAGTTATGTTTTAGAGGAGAAAAAAAATTAAAACCAAGATAGATGAATAAGCAAGCTCTAGCTCTTAGGGTTCAAGATTTAAAGATTTCATGGCATAAATATTCCATATTGAAGTTAGTATAGTGGGATGCATAAAAGTATAGGGCATATTATCATTTTGAAATTCATGTTGGGTTTCTCGATTAATTTTTCTACTTCATAAAGGGTTTGATAAATATTTCCATCACTATAATATATTAATATTTAATTTTTATAAACATATATATATGATTATTTAATTTTTCTTCATTGTAATTATAAATATCTATAAAATAATATAACTAATACACTTTAATAATAGATATAGTGTGGAATTAATGCACTAATATTTAATTTTTATAAACATATATGTGTGTGTGTGATTATTTAATTTTCCTTCATTTTAATTATAAATATGTATAAAATATTATAATTAATTCTCTCCCTAATTGTAACCCTAACCCCAACCTTAATTCTAACCATAGTTGTAACCCTAATTCTAACCCTAACCATAATTCTTATTGTAGGTTATTCCAATTGTAATCCTAACCCTAACCCCAAGTTTGATTCAAACCTTAACCCTAATTCTAATCTTAAACCTAACCTTATTTCTAACCCTAACCCTAATTCTAACTATAATTCTAAGTCTAATACTTACCTAAGTCTTTCCTTAATTATAATCCTAACCCTAATACTAACCTTAACCTTAACCTTAGTTCTAACCCTAACTATAACCCTATTTGTAACTATATCCATAATTCTAACCCTAACCATAATTCTAACTTTAATTCTAGTCCTAATTCTAAAACCCTTTAAATGGACATAAAAATATAAAAAAATATATTTTACATTTTATTATTAATATAAATATTAAATATTGAAATATTATATTGATGTAAATATTAATATATTATATTATGTAATATTCATATTAATATTTAATTTTTATTCATTGTATATATTAACTATAATTTTTTTTAATATCAATAGAATAATATATTAATAATAATATTTATATTAAATTATTAATTATACAAATAAATATCATTATAATATATTTATATTTATGTTATATTATAGTAAAATGAAATATTTATATACATTTGTGTACAAAATTGATCCATATTAAATTAAAATCTTAGACAAGAACATACAAAGATTTTAAGGCAATGACTTTCCTAATAGGACTTGAAAATTTTCCCTCCCTACATCATGGGTATATCACATTCTATACAATTCATTTATTTCATAAGAATAAAATGGTTTAAAGTTAGTTATTTTTTGACATTACCAGATTATTTAAAAAAAATTGTTATGAACAGAGAGCCAAGAATTCAAGTGTAGAGAGCTAAGAATTCAAGTGTAGAAGCACCACATACATTGTGATCGTGGAAAGAAGATATCTCAGTAAAAAATCAAACATGCATTACTATTTGTAGGTGGAAAAAAATTAGAATGAAGATAGATGAACACCATGTAAAACAATTTAGTGGAAGTTCATAGGGCATACATTATTGTGTTCCTTTTCTAACATTGGGTGATAGACTTCATAATATGTATCATAATAAGCATGCATGCCATTGAGTGCAACAAAACTCCCCAAGTTAGTATATTGAATGCATAAAAGTATGAGGCATATCATCATTTTGATTATATATACGAATATTTCATTTACTATGTTATAATAAATTTTACTATTTCCTTCCATTGTAATTATAATTTGTTCTACTACCATTATGGGTTTGATTATATATATGAATATTTTATTTACTATGTTATAATAAATTTTACTATTTTTGATCATTCTAATTATAATATAGATATTTTAAATATGTACTTGGGTTTTTAGCCTGGTCCAAGCCTAAAGAGACCCTTACGAGGGATCTCTTCCCATGGCTTTACCAACGAGACCAATCCTAGTAAAAAAATTTGCACTTTAATAACAAAAATATATATATTAAATATCAATTAATATAAATTTTATTATTAATATATACAATATTAATATCAATTAATATAAATTGTATTATTAATATATACAAAAAGAAATGTGAAATATTGAAGTGCATAACAAGATATCTTTCTTGGCCTCTCTGACTCCTCTTCCTGCACATGCGCCTAGTTTGTTGGCTGTTGGGATTAAAGGGATCTCTATTGTTGGTGTGGCTACTACTAGTGAATCTATTGTTGGCAAGGCTTCTGCTATTGGTGCGCTATCTGTGAAAGTGGGATCTACGGATGCTAGAGCAACGTCTATGGGTGTTGCTGCTACAACTGGGGGTTTGCAAGGTTCACCTATTGTGCCTGTTGTTGGGTCCTCTATCGTCGTTAGAGCGTCGTCCACGTCAGAGGATGCTGCTGTTACTGGTGCATCATCTACGGGTGTGGTTGGGGGTAAATATTTCTTAGTTGCTACTTGAGGGAAGCGTCAGGGGTCACCCTTGCCATGTGCTGCTTCTCCGGTTATCTCTTTTGGGTTCAAGGTTTTGAAGAATGAGGATTTTTTCTCCTCTCATGCTTTAATCTACAAATTTAGTCATTTCTGGCCATGCCTCCATGACCTAAAGTCATGGATCTCTGATTCTTGGGGAACAATCACCGATGGTAGAATCAAAATCTACCCATGTGCTAGAGGTTTTTTATTGTTGCATTTGATGATATTGAGGACCAGGATGCTATGTTTGAGGGCTCTATTTGGTTGTGGGACCAACGCCCCCTGTTGCTTCGTCCCTAGTTTCCTCTTTTCAATCCTGCAACTGATTCTTTGAATTTTTTGCCCATCTGGGCCAGGCTTTCTAACCTCCCTCTCCAATTCTAGCCAGAATCCTGCTATTCTGTGATTGGGAACTCTCTTGGGTGGTTTATTATGACCGATCCTACTACTGTACAGTTTACACATACGACTAATGCTAAGATTCTTGTGGATCTTGATCTGACTAAGGCACTCTCAGCTGAGATTATCTTCAATGTTGTTGATCGTCAATGGTGCCAAAGTTTGGACTATGAGGGTATTCCCTTTCGTTGTCAACGCTGCTTTGGAACTAGTCATTTGGTCAAACAGTGTTCACACTCTAAGCCCAAATCTCGTTTGGCTTCTTGGTGGCAAGGTGTTTAGCTCACGGACTTCACCATTCATCATATGGCTACACCTCTGTCCTCTCCTTCTATTGTGGCTCCCTAGCTTGAGGATCAATCTCCTGCTCTTCTTCCTGTCCAAGAGCCATTGGTGACAGGTCTGCAGATGTCATCTACTGTCGGGACATTGCCTGCTACTAAAAACTCTATTATTATTGTATAGTCCGCTCTAGAGGCTGCTGCTACTAGTTTTGTTGTTACTGCTAGTGTGCCACCTATAACAGGGGGTGGTTATGTTGTTGGGACTGTTGTTGGGACTTCCATTATTGATTCTGTTGTTGTTAGAGTGCAATCTGTTATTGGGGATACTGTTGTGGTGACAGGTTCTTCCTCTCCCCATGCTCCACCCCCTTCATGTAGTGCCCCTCCATTCTCATCTTGGATGTGCAGGTGGTCTAGCTAAGGAGCATGAAGATGAAGGTAAAATAATAGGAATATTTAGGGTATGTTAGACAGTTGATGTTGTATGTTATATGATGTCGGTAGATGCTACATTCATGTTGGTGACATTCCTGAATATCCTCTTGTGGTTTCATATGACGGTTAGTATGTTTTATCAATAATCTTTATTGCGACACTGATATTTAGTTGAGTTATGCATATGTTATGACAACTTTATGGACTTAATTGATTATGTGGATCAATCTTATTATGTGCATCACACGATTATCTGATGATGTTTCTTATCTAGTTGATCAACTACTGATTATTATGTGTGATGTGGTTACTTGTTTGATGTGTGTTTGTGAGAGGAATAGTGTCGCATTACTCATGCGTGAGTACCCTGCTACACTGTGATTTCCTTTCATGGTGTGTTTGATTGTATGATTATATCTACATCTATATGTTCGACCATTTTTTGGTTGCTGCAGGTTGCAGGTATTAGGCATCGACTCCACCTGAATTGACAGGTCTGAGTGTGCCTTAAACCCAATGGAAACTATTGAACAAATATGACATATGGTCCCCTAGTTAGCCATCATCCTTGAAAAGGATGAGTATCCAGTTTTGCACCCAATCAGTGTTGTCTATATGGGCGTAATGGTCAGTCACTGTCATTGTGGTCATGCTTTCGATCATGCATTGTGTTAGGTATTGTTCGGCATTTGGGTTATTTAGTTTGGCATTGTTTGATTGCTGCTTTGGTTAATTGTTGCATTAAAATAATAGTATTAGTTATATAAACATTTTTGTTAAATAAATAAAAATGTCTTTATGAGAATTTGAGTTTATGGAAATAAATAATTAAAAATAATAATAATAAATGTAAATGCTAGCTAAAGATAAATAAATTAATTAATATAATTAAATGTTGTGTTAAATGGCAATAAAAATAGATAATATTTATGAGTTGTCATAAAAATCATACATAGTAAATACTAAATAAATAAGAATAAAAATGATTCTGGTCTAGTTGTAAAGGAAATACATAAGATAAAAAAATATATTGTCTGGTCTGGTTGTAAATGGAAAAAAATAGCAAATTGTGAGAAAGGGATTTAGGCAGAATTTATTGCCTTCAATGGGGGGAATCTTCTGGAAGATATTGGGGGGATTTCTCTCTCATAATAATCTTCAGCAAATGGAACTTTTTTTGGGGGGGGAGGAGAGGGGAGAGACTGGTTTGTGGCTGCAGCAATTGAACTCGGCATCGAATATTCAGCCCAGTCAAGCAAGCGAAATCAGGTTCCTTTGGTTCTAATTTCTATCTCAGTTTTATGTTGAAGCAAATGTTTGATTTATGATTTTTTATGTCGATTGTAATTTTCTTGAGAGGTTAGAAGCCTTGTTATCAGATCCAATTGTGCATGTCTATATCATTGCATTTCTGGGAATCACTGATTGAAGTGACTGTCTATTTCTCACCCACTTCACCTCTATTTTTTTTCAGTCTGTTGCGTCAGACATAACTTTATTTTTACGAACTGTGTTCCTCTAATTTTTTTATATATGGTGTATGACGTAGTTATCCAAATCATATCCAAAAATTAGCCTTACCCAGTTTACCATTTTGGAGAAATGAATATTTTGACTATCTATCTCTCACCGATTTCGTCTCTATTTTTCTAGTCTGTTACAGTAGCCATAACTTTATTTTTATGAATTGGGTTCTTTTAAATTTTTTATATATGGTGCATAACCTAGTTATCCAAATCATATCCAAAACTTAGCCTTACCCAGTTTGTCATTTTGGAGATATGAATATTTTGTGACTATCTATCTCTCACCGATTTCATCTCAGTTTTTACAGTCTGTTACAGTAGCCATAACTTTATTTTTACGAACTCGGTTCTTTTAAATTTTTTATATATGGTGAACAACCTAGTTATCCAAATCATATCTAAAACTCAGCCTTACTCAATTTGTCATTTTGGAGATATGAATATTTTGTGACTATCTTCTTTCACCGATTTCATCTCTGTTTTTACAGTCTATTGCGATAGCCATAACTTTATTGTTATGAACTGGGTTCTTTTAAGTTTTTTATATATGGTGCACGACCTAGTTATCTAAATCATATATAAAAATCAGCCTTAGCCAATTTGTCATTTTGGAGATATGAATAATTTTTAACCGTCTACCTCTCACGTGTTTCGTCTCTGTTAAAATAGTTAGTTGTGTCACCAATAACTCTACTTATTTTGGTTGTTTGTTAGGTTATAAGAAGGCTGTTAAATCTATTAGAATAGAAGTAGAAGAATTCAATTTGGATAGAGTGATTGTATATTAATGTTGATAAATTTAATTTAAATTGATATTGATTTTATTACGATTTATTAGTAGAAATATGATAAGTAGGTTTGGAATTTAGGTTTGTAAACAATGTATTTAAGATTTGATTTATAAGTTTGTTTTATAAATTAGTTGATTACGAGTGGAATTGTATAAAGTAAATAGAACTTGTGTAAATTGTATCAGTGGTCATAAGAGGGTCATGTTGTCGAGGTTTAGTTTTCCTAAGACAAATTAGTATGTCCTGATTTCTTGTGTATGCGATGTTGTAAGTGAATTTTGATGTGATAGTAAAGTCCTTTACATATGTGGTGGTTCATTAGTTGTATAGAGCATGTTTATTACTTGTGCTTAAGAAATGTCACGTTCTTATTAACCTTGTTGTTGAGAAAATGTTTGTATCATATTTATGTCTTGAACTCAATCAACCCTTTCCTATTCCTAGACTTGGTATGTTAGCAGATTAGAATGCTTTGTATTGGTTTATTCCTCTAATACTAGTGTTGGGTAAGGGATTTTAACAAGCTTGGTAATCATTATGAGGTGTAGACACCTCTAGAAGAACTATGTATCAGGTATGTTCATTTTGGTATTCATAGGACCAATGTAGTAGTGGTTTATAGAAGATTGATCAAGTTGACACTTAAGCTTTCTCATAGCAGCCTGAGCTTCTCTCTTCCTATTCGTGTGTTGAACGGAATTTGGTAAAACCTAGAAAAAGATTGTTCTTTTACTTGTGCCCTATTAGTGTTCACTCTTGAGTTGTTTTAACCATGATACTTCTACTTGGTTTGAACTAAATGTGTTATGATCCTATCATATGCATGTGGTTAAAAGTGTGGTAGATTTGATGAAGATGTTAGATCTATAGGAATGTTTTGTTGTTCTGTATTCCTTTCCTCTCAAGCTAACCTTAGAACAAGGTTCTTTCATTGTAGTTTCAGGTTTTGTATCTTGTGATTCTAACTAGTGTAAGAGATTTATAGCATTCTAATATTATAGGCTTTTAGTCTTGCTTATACAGTTATATTTAATAGTATTTACAAAATTGTCTACATTATTAATGAAATCTACATCAATTGTAAATAGTGTAAATAATTGTTGTGTTTAATTTGTATGTCTTAGGGTTATTTGCATGTTGTTTGCATTCATTTTAATTATATGAAATTAAAATAAGTCTTGAGAATTATTAGTTACAATTCTGTATTGTTGAGATAGATTCACTTTATATTTGTTAGATGATTGATCATAAAAATATTGATGAAGGATCTTAGTTTATGATGTGCATATGAGAGTGAATGTGATGTGAGACCATTGTGTTTAGTGGTGTCAAGTATTTGTGTCATTTGGGGAAGTTGTTTCCAAAGGCCTAGGAGGGTGTGATTGTGTGGGGGTTGGCTATGTGTGCATCATGTGAGTTGAATGAACTACATGCTTGAAATGTTGCGTCCTATTCATGTTGGTATGATACATGTGCAAGATGGATAATGCTTTGCTCAGTGTACCTATTCATGTGGTTATGATGACTATGCAAGGTGGATAATGCCTTACTCTATGTGATGTGAAATGATGTGTATTTTGTGTTGTAAATGCATCATGATGAGAATGTGATAGTTCATGCTTGGTTTATGTTTTGGGACAAGGATATAAGAATTGGTCCCTGTGATTATGTTTTGTATGCAAGAAGGTAAATGCCTTGCATTGTATATGTTACTTGTCATTATGATGGTAATTGTCTTGCTTCATGGATAGGGTCTTCTAGATGTAGGTAGGGGAATGGCTTTCAATGTGGGGCTAGTGCCCAAAGTGGCTGCCAGGATAACCCATTGGAAGTTTTTAATCCAGTGATAACGTAATAATAAATTTAGAGGGTTGGGTAGTTTCCACACTAAATAAGATAATTGGATGCCTCATCCATGCCTGTAGTGCTTGTTCAGGCTAAGGATGGGATGAGAAGGTCATGGTTGGCAAGATCAACTTCCTTGTCCTCACAAAAGGAATGTTGGTTTCGCATGTGTCACCCTATGGGGCCAGTGTCTAGTGAGAGATTGCCAGGATAACCATAGATGGGGGCTGGCGTCTGGACGACCAGGATAACCCATGGATGGGGCCCGATGTCTGATGAGAGACTTCCAAGATAACCCATGTTAGGACCATGCGATGACACTCTTCCCTAATGCAGCCTAGCATTCCCTAAGTGTGTTTTCCTCTTTTATTGTGTGATTGCCTCTGGAAGTGTTGTTTGAGTTGCTTGTGATGTTCATATTGACCAGTGTTGTATTGGAGCCATGTGTAGTCCTTGCACCTGTTAGCCTATTGTCTTCTTGACTATTTGCTTAGTGGGACCTTATTGTTATCTCCTAGCATGGGAGGTGGACCTTAGGGTTCCACATGGTAGGGTGGTTGTGCTTTTATCTCCATTGGTTTCCCATGCTGTTGTTCGTGTGCGAGAAGGATGTACCTCTTATATCAGATTACAGATCTTGTTCTAGCTTGAGGAGACATATACTTATGTTCATGTTCCAATCTTGTATATCAGTTGAATCATGTACTATTATCTTGATGTATGTACTCCAATGTAATCAGGAAAGCGATATTGTAAACAATGTAATATTGTACTCTCTTGTAAAGGAAATTGTATATGTACTTGTATCCTTTTTGCAGGATCTTCATGATTACTTGTCTGATGATATAATATGGAAATGTATGTGTTTATTCATTTCATGCAATTAGATTAGAATGAACCATGGTTGTTAGTTAATTCATAATGTTGGTTAGATCATGTTAATAGTTGTTAGTAATGCAACCGTGGAATCCCTAGAGGATATAGCTTAACTTGATGTATGATTAAATATGATTTACATTTCTTGTTATTTCTTTCTTTAGAAAAAAAAAAATTGGTCCTTTGTATAGCATAGTTGAGTTGTTCCCTAGGGTTTCATGGTGAGGCGTTACACTTCGAAGGTTTTGGTGAAAGTTACACCACCTACTTCTCCTACTTCAACAGATGGAGATGATGATGTCTTTTGGACTATTGTCCAAAGAAGGAAGAGAGGTCTTCCTAAGCATGTTTCTCTGACTTGTACTCGAGCCAAGGGTGTTCGACCTACTAAGTCAAGTTCTACTTTTGTTTAGTCCTTTGTTGTTCCTTGTTGCCTTGTTGTAGCAGTTCTATCTATATGTTGTCAATGTGCTATCTCTAGCTCATTTAAGGCCCTGTTTTGCCCTGGGGGCTGCTTTGTACAGGGTTATGGACCCTCTTTTCTAGCTGAACTAATCAAAAACAAGATATCTTTCTAAATTCCCTACTTGATAGTTTACTTATTTTATGCAATTTCATTTTTTATTATTAAAAAAGCCTAATATAGGTTTTGAAGGGATCCTAAAACCCTTTAAATGCACATAAGAATATTAAAGAATATATTAAATATGAATTAATATACATTTATTATTAAATAAATATTAAATACTGACACATTACACTAATTTAAATATTAATATATTTGTATATATTAATTATACAATTCTTATTTTAAATATCAATAGAATAATATAATTCATAATATATTAATGATAATATTTATATTAAATTATTGATTATACAAATAAATGGAATTATCATTATAATATATTTATATTTATGTTATATTATAGTAAAATGAAATATTTATTATATATATTTGTTTATTATTAAAAAAGCTTAATATAGGTTTTGAAGGGATCCTAAAACCCTTTAAATGCACATAAGAATATTAAAATATATATATTAAATATCAATTAATATACATTTTATTATTAAATAAATATTAAAAATTGAAACATTATACTGATTTAAATATTAATATATTTGTATATATTAATTATAAAATTCTTATTTTAAATATTAATAGAATAATATAATTCATAATATATTAATGATGCTGAAAATGAGCGAAATTAGGGTTTCCAATTCCTTTGCAAGCCTGGAGAAAGTGCCTGGTGCAAAAGATCAGCGTTGGAGCTTTGGAGCATTTCGAGACCCGGGAGATCAAGCCACTGTTCCTCCTCTACCATGGAAGGCTAAAAGGGATACAGTTGGGCACGGATTGGAAAGGAAATATGCTACGCAGTCATGGAATGCCCCCTAACTGAGGGAGAACAAAGCTTTTGATGGTAGGTTCCTGACATCATGCGAAGAAGGTTGGGGCGAAATTGGCGGGGATGGGGGACAGATGCCCTTCCCTACAATGCGAGGGCTTTTGATTCGATTGAGGGCAGGGTTCAACCCTCCATTATGGATGGTCCTGCTTGCGCCAACAAAGGCTTCAATACTAAACCTTTGTAATGCTCCAGTATGTCGCTGATTTTAGAATTTGATGAAGCAGCTGATAAAGAAATTGCTGAGAATGAATTTTTTTTGCAAAGTATGGCCTAATAGGTAGATTTGTGAAGCTCTAGCCCAGCCTTGTTGGTCTTCATAAATGGATCAAGGAAATGTGGAGTCTAATTTTGAAAGGAAGTGTGGAGATTTACCCCTGCGCTCGTGGTTTTTTCATTGTTGCCTTCGATAGGGTCGAGGATAAAAACACTATCCTCTGTGATTATCAGTGGTGTTTTGGGGAGCATTTGCTCATGCTAAAGCCATGGCACCCTGCCTTCAACCCTCTTACAGAATCTTTTTCGGTTACTCCTACATGGGTGCGTCTCCCAAATCTCCCGCTCCATTTTTGGCTGAAGACTTGTTTTGTTGCAATTGGGAATCAAGTGGGGAAATTCTTGGTGGTGAATGAAGGCTCCTTTGCATTCATACATACCATGTATACACGCATTCTAGTTGACAGATATTTCTAAAGAATTATCAGATGAAATCACTCTAAAAACCTCGAGCCGTTGCTGGAAATAATGTATAGATTATGAAGGTTTACCCTTCCGCTGTCACAGGTGTTTCAAGACTGGTCATTTGGCAGTTAATTGCTCCAAACAGAAGTTGGTTGGTCAAGCCTCCTAGTGGAAAGATGTTTCTCCTAGCCATTACTCAGTGGACAAGGAAGTTCATGCCCCATCTTTGGTGGAGACTAGCAGTAAGTCCCCCTCTTCTGAGTCAAATGTGCTTGAGTCAAACGGGCTAGAGTCTGGTTCACCTTTTTTGAAGGGTTCAGTTTTGGATCCCTCTCAATGTACTGTGTGGGCTGATAGTGGTCTAGGATCTAAGATGAAGTCACTTGAGCATGTTGGTTCTTTGAATAGGCTTCCAGAGTCTCCTTTAGTCTCCATCAGTGCTTCCGTTCCTCCTCCCTTGGAGCATGTGGCCTATGAGGTTAGAGATACGAATGACATGTGGACAATGGTGCATCACAAAAAGAAGTTATCTACAACACAGTATGCAATTATGATCTCATCACAAGTAATTGTGCTCTTGAGGGGTGGTTTTTGCATCCATGTTAATGGGGTTGTTGTTATTCCATGTACATGGATTATGTAAGTTTAGGAGCAGTAATTTGTTCTCAAGGAAGATGTTAAAAACTTACAGGCTCGGCCCTCTTTTTGATGGGTCCCTGGTCCCTAACCAGGATTTATATATCAAAAAAATAATATATTAATGATAATATTTATTTATAAATTATTGATTATACAAACAAATGGAATTATCATTATAATATATTTATATTTATGTTATATTATAGTAAAATGAAATATTGATATATATATTTGTTTATAAGTTTTAAATATTAATATATTTTAATAATCTAATATATATATATATTTATTTGTGTATTTGTTTATAAGTTTTAAATATTAATATATTTTAATAATCTAAATAGTAATATATTATATTGTGTAATATTCATATTTAATTTTTCTTCATTGTAATTATAATATTATAATTAATATATATACAATGAAGGATAACATAAATAATCATATAAATATCAATATTATAGTAATCCATAAATTGAAATAAATCTACAAATAAATGCTAGATATTGGAGTGGAAAACAAAATATCTCTTTAAATTCCCTACTTACGGCACTTCAATAATGGATAATCTTATGACATGTAATGTTAAGGCTAGGGATATGTCTTCTATGGAGGTGTTTTTTTTATCATTTCTTATATTTTCCTTCCTTATGGAGTCGATTAGTGCTCATCCATACCTATCAGATACATTTATGTAATTTATGCATGAACATAATGATGATCATATGGATTGTGATAGTTGTGAGTACATAACTAGTGAGGATATACATTATGGCACACCTTGTAGGAGGGCCATAGAAAATATAATTTTACCTCCACCTATGCATTAAATGATTACAACTTTTAATGATACATCTCTTATTCCTTGAATGCATTAACTTCTTTTATACTTGATTGTGTATACTATAATTTTTCTCTCATTTTAAACCTGTGGACATATGATATAGATACTCATCATACCTTCACCCAAATATGATGATGATACACCTTCACTCATCCCTAGTGTTAAACTTGTTTATTTTAGAATATTTATTTGTAATGTTTATCCTAGCAATGAGATTTATGATGATTCACTTCTTCTATCACTAGTACATGAGGTCACTAACCCACTTTACTCATGATGAATATTAGGCAATATAATAAATTAATATTTGGATCACTATAATATATTAATATTTAATATTTATAGACAAATATATATATATATCAATATTTTATTTTACCATGTTATAATAAATGATATTATAATTAATATATATACAATGAAGGAAAAAAATAAAAAATCATATTAATATCAATATTATATTAATATGAATATTACACAATATAAATTGAATTAAATCTATAAAGAAATGTGAGATATTGGAGTGCAAAACAAGATATCTCTCTAAACTCCTACTTGATAGTTTTTTATTATATAGGTAAAACAGGTTTTGAAGGGGCCCCAAAACCCTTTACAAAAAGAAGCAGACTGAGAACAGGAAGCCAACCCACTACCAACCGAAAGCTACATAAACAACTAAAGCATAGAAAAACATAGCAAAAAAGAACAGCCTAGACTAAGTCATTTTCTTAAGGGTCTTTGCTGCCTCGAGTTCCTGCTCATAGAATTTCTCATGCAGTTTGGCAAAGTTTATCAACTCTTTTTTCTCCTCTTCAAACTATTTCTTTCTGCTACCCCTCATGCGAGTTGAAGGGTCACCTATATCTTCCATGACCACCTGTTTACTTCTTTCTTTAGTACCTTCCTCTTCAACCTGCATGCCAAGGTCTTCCACATTCACAATGTCTTCAACTTGAAATCCTTGAACTGATCTTTTTTGAGCTCTTTGAGTTTCTCAGTCAGCATCTTCATTCCCTTTAAACTATTCTGAATGGTTACTTATATGCATCATCTTCTCTAGATTGTTATTGACTTCCATTACTTTATCCTCCAGGTACTAGATCCTCATTCCAAATTCTTCCCTCATCCTCCATTTCATGCTCAATTTCTTCCATTTTTGGCTTCCCAATTTTGGAATATCAGTTTGTCTTGTTCCACTGAGGTATCACCTCCTTTCACCAGGGTTTCCTGCATCAACTGTAATTTAATGTTGATTCTGTTAACTTTGACAAAGAACCATTTAGTCATTTTGTGTTGGGAGTTGACCACATTTTTGACCAGTCCAAACACCTCCTCCACTTTATCTCTATTTTTAGCCTTAGCCATTAGATCATCAAAGTCCTCAGGGAGGTTGCATGATGGGTCTAGAATCTCAGGAAAACAAAGGCCAATGTTGGGTTTGTTGGAATTAGGGCAGACAACTGAGAGGGGGAGTGAATTAGTTGTCACAAAACTTTAACACTTGCTACAATTTATTCTTCTCTACCACTTATTTACAGGTAATTATTATAACCATGAAAGCATGAATCAATAACACATGAGAAGAAATACAAATAACACACTTGACACCGAGATTTTTAATGTGGAAACCTGGTTAAGGGAAAACCACGGTGGGGTTTAACCCACAAGAATTAATACCCTGTTAAAAGTATTACAAATGGGGAAGGCACATGCCTTCGGGCTCACTGCCCAGAGCTCACTACTCAAAAGGAGGCTCACTGCCTACAAGAATGATTACAAGAAAATTACAAATTGTTTGAACTGATGAATAACATCTACTAATGCAGGAATTCAGTTCTGGTTAAGCACAGAATACTGATCTTACACACTTCATCCTTGCTCTGTCTTGTTTACTGTTCTGCCATGATCCGGTCCTTAGATATCTTCCCTCTTGCACTTCTTTTTGCCTTTTTTGCACTTACTTCATCATCACATCACAATTACACACCAAAAGACTAGAATCCATTGGCTATATATATCCACATCAAGAAGTTCAATCAACTGTAGTCAGCATCAAGAAAACTTAGAACATTTATTAAGAACTCTGCTCTGTCGACTGAATCCATACACAACAATAATGCGGACCAAAATATTGTGTTCTCAAATCATCAACCATGTTGGCCAATACCATTGATTATCACTAATTGCTTATCCAACAATTTTTATGCATTCAAACCAAGATCAAATACTAGGTCGCCCTATTCTTCTTCTGACTGAGCTGACTAACTGGAACCCGATACTCAAATCCTTATAAATTTTGACTCCTTCATCACCGGAGGCTAAGGTTCTAGATTTAGGTCTAGTCCTGACAATCCTTATCACTTCTTCAGATCTGCAACACACTATGAATTACCACTGGAGAGATCCGGACTAAGATACCAGACCCTGTCACATGCTCTATTTCTATCATCTGGACTTAGACAAATCCTCACTCTGACTTCCGGTATGAACAAATAATGTAATGTGGATGTATAGGATAGACTTAGTTGCCATCAATGACAACACCTGTCATGCTTAACAGTGTCACTTGCCAACAATCTCCTCCTTTGGCATTGATGGCAACACTTAGTGAAAAATGACTAAGAGGCAACACTTAGTGAAAAATGACTAAGTGTCGAAACAACTCCCCCTTTCTATGTATACTTGTGCTTTGCACTATTCTCCAAAGCTCCCCTTTTTCTAGATTCCACATTTTTCACTACTCTTCACCCCCCCTTTGACATCAATGGCAAAGGGTGGGATCTGCAAACCAAAAATTACACAAAAATTCTACATATCAGGCTACATATGTACAAACAATCCTTAAGTCTTATTTACATGAGCTTAAGTACATCACCAAAAATGTTCTTCAATTGTACCAACTCACTATCCCAGCTCTTCTTCAGTGTGTTCAAAATTGAGATGTTGCCACTGAATAGGAATGCATGTGATTATGTCATCCGCAGATCAGTGGGGTCACTTGACTGAGTTGCAGCTTGGGCTTTAGTCAGAGCATTGTACATTGCTTCCATTTTGGTGGAAATTAGTCCCCTGAGCTCACTCATCCTTGCCTCTATCCTTTCCTTCTCTTTTGTCAATTTCTTAATATCTTTAATTAGGCTGATCACCTGACCCTCCTTACTTGCCACTGATGTTGTCACCGGATCAAAAGAATTAGATACATTAGATAATTTTTCTTAGACTCCTTTATTTTATCTTCTATATCATTTATAACTTTAGGACATGATAAGCAAAATTTGTATATATTTCCTCCTTATGTAAGAGTATTTTGAATACTCTTTATACTGGCATCTAGCACCATTCTATCTACTCCAATTAATCCTTTTAGAGCATCATATTCTAAAAATTCTTGAAGTATCCCCAGATTGCAGTCTTCTGTGCTTTATATTCACCAATGCTATGTAGATGATCTCTAATCTGAATAGCAACTGGCTTGTCATTAGTCTAGTGCACACCCTTTACTCCAGGTACCTCATTCATAAAGTAGAAAATAAACATAAAACCTATATACCATATTTAAAAGTGTTTTTCTTATCTTTCTTGATTTTGTTCAGGTTCTCAATTAGTTGGTTCTGCAATAGTTCACACAAGTCATACTCTGCATTTTCTTTTAACATTTTGTATGCAACATATATGGTCGTTCCGGAGACAGAGTTCTCCTTGTTGGAATGATAAATTTTGTAACCAATTACCATTGAAGCAAACTTGACATCCGGATCAAATATATCATTGATGGTCACTGCCCTTTTGTCAAATTTGGCACCGGTTGCATCAGTTATAGTCTAGTTCTTCACGGATTTCAGCATGGGTAAACCACCGATTGAATTCAACCTAATCACAATCCTGATAGCATCCTTTGTAATTTTGAATGGTTTCAACAACCACAAAAACTCATCATGCATTCGGCTTAAAACATACCGAACCCATTCATCTTCATCGAATGTTGGAAACCCCATAATCTGAATGAAATGCTTATTGTGCAATGTCTTATACTCAGGTTTAAGATCATGATTTTCATCCCTTAGATGACTCTAAAAAAAATCTACAAACCTTGAGTCCCCAAATTCTTCTATGCTCGCATGAATATAGACCCTAATAGCTTTTTCATGAAATTAGGGTTGGCAGACAAATTCACCAGTCACACTTCAAATCCTTGAAATCTTAGCTCAGACACCATTCTTCTTGCTCTCTTCGAATGCAAAGTGTTTCAAATGAAGAGTAAATGACCTTTTTATGCTCTGCAAAACCTAATTTTCCTTTGTAATAAATGCTCTACCCTAACACATCCAGTTGCACTATTTTTGCATACAGTCAACCTTCAATTGTTCTGCAAATCGTCATATTTACTTCTTTTCTTCCAGAAATCCTTTCAGATGATCTGTAATAACCTAAATTATTTTCTCTCATCATGCCAGATTCAGGCACCCACTTACTCGCTAGGGGAATTTGATTTTTAATGCATCTCACCCTGAGCCAGAGCTCCTAATTTAATTTCCAAAGGAATTGTCAGCACCGGATTCTGGTGCAGACTCATTACTATTATTCATAACACTTTTCTTGACCCATGTCTTTCTCACTTCATTCTGGATATCATTCACAACAATTTTGCCCTTGCCTTTGTCTTGTCTCTGCTCATCTGATTTTCTATTTACTGGACCTCTTCTTTCATTATTCCTACTTCTGCAGAATCTTGCAAAATGATCGGATCAGTTACAATTGAAGCACACAACATTTATTTACCCATTTGATTGATTTCCTCTTAATCTGTACTGATTAGCCACATGTCCAATTCTATCGCATGCAAAGCATTTGCCATTGAAAGAATTGTTATTTCCTCTATTGTTAAAGTTATTCATTATCATACTTCTACATTCATTGGATCTATGACCGTACCTCTTACACTTGAAACATTAACCGGAGAAGGATGGACCACTTTGATTTATTCTGCTTCTACACTGAGTAGATTTATGACCAAATTTATTGCAATTGAAACAATTTCCATTGAAAGATGGATACTTTTGACCATTAGGTTGTCTTACCGGAGGTCTTCTAGTTTTGTTTCTCCCATTCCTTGATTGAGAATTTCTTTGTCTGGATCTGGAGCTTTCACCTTTCTCATACCCAAGACCATGCTTATCATCATCCTTCTTCTTACTCTCAAGTAGCACTTCAAGTTTAGCTGAGCTTATCTTGAACTTCTCCTTGTATTCATTTGCAATTTCTAGATCATGTCTGAGAGTGACAATTTGCCTTTCAAGTTCCTCCTCATTATATATGTATTCTTGTAGATCAGATTTTAGGTGGCCAATTGTTCTGTCCATTTTGCAGCATTCTTCTATTCTTTCCTTTAGAGTTTGATTCAGGTCTTCTTCAGTCTTCTTCCTTTCCTCAATTTCTTTGGTTAGCCTCATCACCCCAGATTCCATCTCTTGTTTTAGAACAGAAACTTCTTTTGTCAACTTCTCACATTCCTTTGTCTTTTCTTCCAAAGCCTCATTCATGCCATTTTCTTCCATAAGATTAGCCAGCTGATGAAGTAGCTCCTTCCTTTTCTCCATTGATTTCTTTAATTTGTCTTTTAGTAAGTCAATGCAATCATCGGCATCCTTGAGGTTCACTTTCAGGTCATCTATTTCTGCTTTGGACTGATCAAGATCTTCTAAAGCTAATTGAATTTGTTCTCTAAGTGAACCCATTGAAACTACTTCCCAGATCTTCCTTAAGTTGTTAAGCTTCTTCCAAGGAACTTAGCTCTGAGACCAATTGTTGTAATTAGGGCAGACAACTGAGAGGGGGGTGAATCAGTTGTCACAAAACTTTAACACTTGCTGCAATTTATTCTTCTCTACCACTTATTTACAGATCATTATTATAACCATGAAAGCATGAATCAATAACACATGAGCAGAACTACAAATAACACACTTGACACCGAGATTTTTAATGTGGAAACTCAGTTAAGGGAAAACCACGGTGGGGGTTAACCCACAAGAATTAATACCCTGTTAAAAGTATTACAAATGGGGAAGGCACATGCCTTCGGGCTCACTGCCCAGAGTTCACTGCTCAAAAGGAGGCTCACTGCCTACAAGAATGATTACAAGAAAATTACAGATCGTTTAAACTGATGAACAATATCTACTAATGCAGGAATTTAGTTCCAGTTAAGCACAGAATACTGATCTTACACACTTCATCCTTGCTCTGTCCTGTTTACTATTCTGCCATGATCCAGTCCTTAGATCTCTTCTCTCTCGCACTTCTTTCTATCTTTTTCACACTTACTCCATCATTACATCACAATCGCACACCAAAAGACTAGAATCCATCGGCTATATATATCCACATCAAGAAGTTCAATCAACTGTAGTTGGCATCAAGAAAACTTAGAACATTTATTAAGAACTCTACTCTGTTGGCTGAATCCATACACAACAATAATGCAGACCAAAATCTTGTGTTCTCAAATCATCAACCATCTCAGTTAATACCACTAATTATCACTAATTTCTTATCCAACAACTTTTCTACATCTGGACCAAGATCAAATACTAGGTCACCCTGTTCTTCTTTTGACTGAGCTGACTAACTGGAACCTGATACTCGAATCCTTATAACTTTTGACTCCATCACCAGAGGCTAAGTTTCTGGATTTAGATATTCTTAACAATCCTTATCACTTCTTCAGATCCACAGCACACTGTGAATTACCACCGAAGAGATCCAGACTAAGATACTGAACCCTGTCACATGCTCTGTTTCTGTCATCCAGACTTAGACAAATCCTCACTCTGACTTCCGGTATGAACAAATCATGTAATGCGGATGTATAGGATAGACGTAGTTGCCATCAATGACAACACCTATCATGCTTAGCAATGTCTCTTGCCAACAGGGTTCAGGGACATTCAAAGATTTACCACGGGACTCCATAGCTTTGAGGCCACTCTCCTCACCTTGATCAACCATATCATCTCGGTTCCCCTAATTTAGAGTGTTCCTATCACAACCCAATTCATTTACCACATCCTCATTCCCTTTCTCAAGAGACTGCTTACCTTTCTTCACTGTCGCAGGGGTTTTCCTCTTCACTGGCAAACTCTTCTTACCATTTCTCACCTTGAGAGAGAAGTCAGACTCATCTCCCTTCTTTGAGCCTTCTGACCAGAAAATATTGACTTCCCTCTTTTTGGTCCCTTCATCGCTATCCTCCTGTTCTTCTTCCATAACCCAGTCCTCATCATCAGATTGGGTATTCGAGACACTAGAGACCATGCACACCTTTTCTTGGCACTGTGTTTGTCCTTAAGCCCTTTTTTAGGAGTATTATTTTTCATATATTCCATAATCAAAAGAATAAGGCCTTCATGTAGTATAGGCATCTTAGGGTTTCTACAATTTTCCTTAAGACCATACTCTAATGAAGCAAGCAAATAAAATGGGATGGAGATATACATACCATGGCGGAAATGGTTCAACAAATTAAAGTGATATTTGTAGATTGTAATGTACCTCCCATCCAAGGTGATATACCACATAATAACTTCCACCACCTCGACCCATATCAACTTTATAGAAAGGTGGTTATACCCTCCAAACTACAACTTAACCAGCTTGCTACACTCATTGCCCTTGAAGAAATTGTTCAAGGCTTCCTCATTGTATTTCCTTTCATAGAAGAATTTCTTCCCTTTGGTAGATAACCCAGAGACCGAAGCAATGAAATATTCCGTAATGGTTAACTCCCAACCATAGGTCATGACCTTCCTATTACTGTAATTCTTCACAAACATCACAGTGGCATTGGGGTCGGCCCCATGTAATCTTTCCATATAAGGAGTTAACCCTCTAGCTTCCATGATTTTCCACACCTTTTGCTTCTGATAGACCCCTTCACAGGAAGAGGGCTCCACTCTATTCCTCTCACCACCCATGATATTTTTCAAACCCATTATTCCTTTAGTGCCAACGCATAGCAAAAAGAGAATGATATGAAGACTGGTATGAAAGCTCAGACCCTCAATCCTACCCATAATCCGTGTGGCCTTTATTTTCACAAAAGAGTTGGCCTTCAAACCCTTCGAGATCGTAATGATCTCTTCATTACTTCTCGAGCCTCGTTCCATGTTTGCAATCATTAGCAATTAGCATCTTAACCTTGCTCGAGGTTAATGCTACATCATCCAATATGGTTTTGGATTGGCATGTGACTCCAAGGTTGGCAAAAATATCTGCCACCCTATTTCCTTCACACAGAATATGAGAAACATAAATTTCATCAAAGGTCTTTAATAGCTTTAAACATAAATTTCATCAAAGGTCTTTAATAGCTTTAAAGCATCTTCAGTAAAGATCACTATGGACCAACTAGGTTTTAGGGAATTCTTTAGGCAATTGATGATGTTATTGGAATCCTCTTCCACCCAAAGTTTTTTATACCCCTTGGCATGAGCAAGAGCAATCGCGTGATAGGCTGCCACAGCTTTGACAAAGTGGTTTGTCTGGGTATCCAGAGGGAGTGCCACCACTGCTAAAAACCTACCAAGATCATCTCTCATCACTCCCCCACTGCCAGCAGCTCCAGGGTTCCCTTTCGCTACCCCATCAAAGTTAATTTTGATCCATCCCTTAGGAGGCAACTTCCACATAACTTCCCCATGAGGCTATTTCATATGTTTAAAAGGTGTGGAAATATCTTCAAGGATATTCCAGTTCTTAAAGATATCAACCTCCGACTGAGATACCTCTAACATGGTTCCTTGGGAAAGTTGTTCTTCCAACCTAACTTTGAAATTTTCCTTGATGCATCTGACCACCTTGAAAAACAAGTTTTCAGAATCCAAGCTGATCTCCCTGAAGACTCTATTGTTCCGCTCCTTCCATAGATTCCAAGCAATATGAGGGATAGTTAAGGACTAGAGAAACCTAAGGGTTGGGTTGGAGATAGGGTAGAGTCATTGAGTCACCAACTCCTTGAAGGAGTTGGGAAAGGTCCAACTCAAGTTCCACAAAGAAAGAACTTTATTCCAAAACTCCAAAGAGAATGGGTAAGAAAGGAGCAAGTGGAAAGAGTCTTCAGCATCCTTAAGGCACAAAGGACATCTATTAGTCAACGAGAAGCCTCTTTTACATAAATTAGCAATAGTAAGCACTCTATTATGCACTAGCAGCCAGAAGAAAATGTTAACCTTTGGGATGAGTTTATCATCCCAAATGTTGGCCCAGAAGGGAGGGTTGTCCTGCTAAGGAATCAAACCTTTGAAAGAAGACGCAACAAAGAATTGACTAGAAGAAGTGGCTTGTCATATGAGTTGATCTTCTTTAGGACCTGTGGGAATATGAAAGAGGTTAAGCATGGTCTGAAACTCATCCATCCACCTACCGATTAACATGAAGTTCTTCCATCTGCCATCAACAATGTAATCCACAACCTTCATACCAAACATGGTCGAGCAAAAGTCCTCTAAAGGACTCGCCCAATCCTGCTGACTAAGAGGGACGCTTCCATACCAAAGATCCTTTTAGAAATCAACCTGTCTACCGTCCCCAATCTTCCATTTAGAACCTTTCTTAATAATTTATCTGGCCTAAGAAACATTTTTCCATATTTCTAAACCATCTGGGAGATCATTGCAATCCAGTGCATCCCTAAAGTTATTGAAACCTCTCAAGTATTTATTCTTAACAATATCTATCCATTCTTTATTCTCATTCATCAGACGCTAAGCATTAGCAGCCAAGAGGGCAGAATTGAATTATTTAATCTTCCTTAGACCTAAACCCCCCATCTTCTTAGGTTTGTAAACTAGGTCCCAAGCAACCAACAGAATTTTCTTCTTCTTCTCAGTTCCTGACCAAAGGAATCTTTTTTGGATTTGCTCAATTCTATCCTAAAACTTAGCTAGAATTTTAAACAAGGACATGGAATAAATCAACAAGTTTTGAAGGGTAGCTTTAATCAACTGGATCTTTCCTGCCTGACTAAGGATTGCTCCTTTCCACCCTACAAGTTTGGATTGGAATTTATCCACCATACTGATCCAAAAGGATTCAGGAATCCTTTTTTCATAAAGAGGCATACCAAGATAAATGGTCGGTAAGGAATCAACTTTGCACTACAGAATACGCGCTATCTTTTGTTGCCTGATCTCTGGGGTATTGAAAAACAAGATCGAACTCTTAGGGAGACTAATTTTATGACTAGAAGCCAATTCATAATTCTACAGAATGTGCTTCAATCAACTAGCTTATTTGATAGAAACCTCACCCAGAATGATGGTGTCATCCACAAATTGTTGATGAGAATGGAAGGGTCCCAAAGAAGAGGGGCGTAAACCTTTGAACTGGCCATCATGAATCTCTTTATGAATATTTCTACCAAGGACTTCCACCATCACAATAAAAAGGAAGGGCAAAATCAGATCCCCTTGCCTCAATCCTCTAGAACTCTTAAAGAATCCCAAAGGAGACCCATTAATGAGGACAGAAAATCTAGGAGAAAAGATGAGTTGTCAGAAGAGCTCAAGGGTTTTCTCATTGAAGCCAAAATTCTTTAAAACTTTGAGAAGGAAGTTCCAGTCCACCCTATCATAGGCTTTCATAAGATCAAGCTTAAGAAGAAAACCCTCCTTTTTGTTCATTCCCAAAGAATGAATGTTCTCCTAAACTGAGATAATGGAGTCAAGGATTTGTCTGCCCAAAACAAATCCACTATGCTGCAAGGAAACAATGCTAGGAAGGAGTAACTGAACCCTGCAAGCCAACACCTTCGAGAAAAACTTATAGATCGAATTGCACAGACTAATGGGCCTAAAATCTACAAAGGAGTTAGCACCATTCTTTTTCAGAATAAGGACAAGAAAGGTAGTGTTTAATTGTTTAAGTAAATTTCTGCTGCCAAAAAATTCCTTAGTGGCATTACAAACGTCTTTGGCCATGATCTCCCAAAAAGTTTGAAAGAAGAAGTGGGGGAAACCATCCAGGTCAGGAGCCTTGTTACCTTCAAACGAGAAAATAGTACCCCTAATTTCTCCCTCAGAAGGAATCTTAACTTCATCATTTTATTATTGCCTTCATTCACAACTTTGGGGATGGCCTGAAGCATAATGTTTTCTATATTTTGATTGAGAGGACCTTCCATATTGAGTAAGTTGGAGAAGAAAAGCACCGCTTATTTCTGAATCTCAACTTCCTCCATGACTTTCCTTCCACTGGAAGAGATTTCCTTGATTTTGTTAGCCTCCATATTCTTTAGAGTTGTCATATGAAAGAATTTGGAGTTGTGATCACCGCTTTTTAGCCAGATTGTTCTAGATCTTTGTTTGCAAAATTCCTCTTCCTTAGAGATGATCTCGTGAAGGGCATTGAGGAGTGAAATTTCTTCTTCCCGGGCATCAAGAGTCATACCAACTTCTTGGATTTCAGTTTGGATCATGTTCAGCTTAGCTCTGATATTATCCTTTTCCTTAAAGATCTGCCCAAAGGAGGATATGTTCCACTTTTGCACATTAATCTTGACATTATGTAGTTTTTTTATACTCTATACATGGCAGTTCCTTCCACATTAATATTCCACCACTCTCTAATTTTCTCCTTCAGGTCCGGGTGGCGTAACCACATCTTTTCAAATGTGAAGGGGCCCGTTTTTTCTTTCCAATTTTATCCACAAAGAGAATAATAGGAAAATGATCAGACCCCAATGTAGTAAGGGCAGAGAGGGAGCAAGAATAGGAGTCAAACCAGTCCATGGAAATAAGGGCTCTGTCCAGCTTGACTTGGATAAGATCATCCCCAGTTCTTTAATTAGACCAAGTAAATTTAGCTCCTTTCAAATCCAGGTCGAACAAAGCTTCATCATTCACAAAGTCCATTAGGTCCATTCTACTATCAAGAGGAACTTGAGATCTGCCCCTTTTCTGATCATCTTTAAGAGTGGAGTTGAAGTCTCCCATAACAAGCCATTTTGACTCAGAATGCAGCCTTCTGAAGGTTCCCAACCTAGATTCCAAAGCTTCTTCCTGGTATTCTTGATATTAGGAGCATAAATGTTAGAAATAATCGAAGAAGAGTCTTCTCTCTTATGAACAAACTTAGTCACCACCTGATTAGAATCTGCTAGAATGGGAATTCCAGTAACTGACTTAGGGTTCCAAAGGGTAGCAACCCCACCTGAGGCTCCCTTAGAATTACTTCCATGAAGGACACAATCAACAAAGAATCTGTTCTTAATATTACTCAGTCAATCCATTTGCATCTTGGTTTCTTGGATAAGCAAAATATCTAGCTTAAGGACCCGGATAAGGTTTGACAGGAGATCATGCTTATGACTATTATTTAACCCCCTGATATTCCAAGATAAGGCCTTCATGATTTAATCAGGTTCATGCTCTAGGAGCACAGCTCCAGAAGGATTTTTGCATCCCTCCTGCAACCTCCTTCTTACTGTCTCTTTCTCTGACAGCACTGGATGACGGTCTTTCAGGCCTTCTTTTCTCTGATCCAAAGTCAGCCTTGGCTGAACTTCGAGTCGCAACTCCACCATGGGGGGAGTCACCTATTTTTTCTTCTTCCTTCCCTTGACCTCCACAAAGTACAACTCCTCCAGGGAATTATCCTCGATAAACTCCACCATAGGAATTTAATTAGGGGAACAGGGGGTATCATCCCTTCCCTCGGGACCCAGAAAATCTTTGTTATTACTCACAACAACCATAGCATTGCCTGGAGAGCTAGTCACTTTGCAGGGATTCTTCATTTCAAGGGATCCATCCCCTTTGGGCTCAAAAGGAATAATCTCCATCCCCTTTGGGATCAAATCCTCCTCAAATTCAACTGAGACAAGAGCAGCTTCCATCTTTGCTTCCTTATTCTGACTCTAAGATTTCCCCTACTCATTCCCTTTCTTTTCCTTCCAAACCTTAAGGTTAGGCTTCGACTTCTTAGATGGGCAATTTTTTGCCCAATGGCCCGTCTTTTTGCAGAGAAAACAAGCAAAAGGGATAGATTCAAACTCAATAGCTTGCTCCCACACACCAAGTTTAGATTTAATCTTGATGGAGGAAGGCAAGCTAGTAGATTGATTCACCATGACACAAATCTTGGCATACACCAATCTCTTTCTGGACATAGTGACCGGGTCCACCGTAAGCAGACACCCAAAAGCACTAGCTAGCTCCTTAAAAACTTCTTCATCTCAGAACTCCATCGACAAGCCTGGGAGTCTGACCCACACCGGGGCAACATTAAAGGAGGTTTTTGTTGCATCAAAGCCAAGCTCCCATCTCCTTAAAGCAAGAGTGAGTTCCCTATGCCCAAGGGCCCCTAGCCATGGAGCAGAGCAAATCTTCCTCACAGGAAAAAGTAAAGGAGAAGAACCCCTTCTATAAAGCAGCAATGTCTACTTGCCCTTTCAATGCCCATTTCCAGCAAGCCCAAGACCTCACAATATCAATATTAGGTCTAGGACCTAAGAATTTACCAACCAACAATAAATCCATGCGAGAGATACCAGTATCAACAACACTATCAGGAACTGATAAAGAGAACTCACCTAACCCAGGATTAGAAGAACAGACCAACGGCGGCAGCGAGCTTTTCCCTTTTGGTTTAGACCTGAAAAGTGACTTCCAAGGGTTATTGAAATCTGCAGTGGTCTTGGACGGGTTAACCGCGTCCACATTAACCACCTTAGAGACCTCCTCCCTCGAGGCCAGGAGGTCTAATCTCAGCTTCCAAAGAGGAAGGACAAACCTCAAAGGCACCAGGAATCTCATCATCAGTTGGGCCCTCCTCAGAACCTTCCTCCTTAGCACAACTATCATAAGCACTCTGCCTACCGTTAGCACAATAGCTAGAAACTGACGTCAAAACCGCAACCTTTCCTACACCTTCTTCCAGCTTCCCTGCAATTCTGCCATTACCAACATTCAAAAAACTTTTTCTCGCCTGCACTTCCCCACCTACACTCGCCATGATGTGCCACCCTATTGTTGATGATTGCTTTGAGTATTGAGGTTGTGTTATTCCCTACTTGATAGTTTACTTTATGTAAAAACCCTTTAAATGCGCATAAGGATATCAAAAAATATATTAAGTATGAATTAATATACATTTAATTATTATATAATGAATAAGTTTTAATAATCATATTAATATGAATATTATATTAATACAAATATTAGAAAATATAATAACTTAATATTTGGATCACTATAATATATTAATATTTAATATTTATAACAAATATATATATATATATAATGAAGAAAAAAATATCACTATTATATTAATATGAATATTATAAAACATAAATTGAATTAAATGTAAAAAAAAAAACAAGATATTGGACTACAAAACAAGATATGTCTCTAAATTCCCTACCTTATTTTATGTAATTTCATTGTTTTTTATTAAAAAGGAGTAAAATAGCTTTTGAAGGGACCCTAAAACCCTTTACAAGAAAACCAAATACAATGAAGAAAAAAAATCATATTAATATCAATATTATATTAATATGAGTATTACACAACATAAATTGAATTAAATCTACAAAGAGATGTGAGCTATTGGATTGCAAAATAAGATATCTCTCTAAATTAGCAACTCCTAAATATTTCATAATTTAATTTATGATATTTAACAACCTCTATTCAAACAAGTATAGGGAAGTAGCATGAATTTCTATGGATGCCCACAAGACTGGTAGGCTTTAAGGAAGGAGTAAAGCTAAGAAATATGAATATACATAATAATGATGATTTAATTAATAAATTTAAAAAATTGAATTAAATATTCACATAAAGTTAGAGGACATTGAATAATAAAGATTGTTTAATTAATAAATTTAAAAATTTGAATTAAATATTTACATAAAGTTAGAGGACATTAAAAATAAAGATTATTTAATCAATAAATTTAAAAAATTGAGTTAAATATTCACACAAAGTCAAGACATTGAATCATTAATTTTGAATTCAAAAATAGTATATTAATTTATGTATTAAATAATTATTATTTCAAAGAAAATTAAGTAAATAAAATTATATTTATGTCTAATTTGTATTTATAAGATTAAATAATTATATTATCTTTAATTTTTTAACTTATTTATTATCATAAAATTTAGTTAAAGTAAAATAAGTAGTTTGGGTTCAGTTTTACTCTTGTTTTGTTGATATTGTGTTTAAGGTCTTTTTAAAACCTTTTTACCTTTTAATCAAAAAACTATCCAAAAATTTTAATTAATATAAAATATAATAGTTACTAAAAATTTTAATATTTATTTTTAAAATATATATACTATTACTTCTCCATATACATTTATACTTTCTTCAATCAATCTTGCTCATGTTACAAATTGAGCCACGCCCAAAAACATTCTCAGTTATGAGTAGTACCACCACAAAATAATAGACTCATTTATCATTTAAATTTTAATTGAACAAAAACAATGATTATTTATTAAATTGAATTGCATAATTTTGAGTTAATCTTCGTCCACTCCGTCTGGATAGAAGGAATGCATTTTCCCTTCAATTATTTTAATGAAGTGCGCCTCTAAAGAACAATTTGGAAAGGGGATTGAACAATCAAATAACTAATGAATAATAATATTTTGTCAGAAAATTTTAATATGCCGGGGATGTAGCTCAGATGGTAGAGCGCTCGCTTAGCATGCGAGAGGTACGGGGATCGATACCCCGCATCTCCAACTCATTCTGACATATTTCAGTTTTTATCTCATACAGTTAAATTAGCAACTGTAATCGGAGTCTTCACATATTCTAAAGTAGAGTGATTCTGAAACAACTCAACAGAATCCTGCTCCTATTGCGTTGTACTGATTTATTTATCAGATGATAACAGAAATGAGCAGTGCTGATAAAACAGAGCACATACCAAGCAGAAGCCCCATATGACCATACCCTTCAAACTAGAGAAACCCGATGGCTACAATTGCAGAATTTTGGATTTGTTTTACTTGGAAGCTTCTACACTCTTCCCCTCTGACCATCTGTAATCACTTCACAAGACTACACAGAGATTAACAGGAAACTGTAGAAAAGTTAACAAAGTTTTGTTTGTATGTAATTGTAAAGGAATAGAGAGGGAAAGTGATGAATGAAGAAGCACATCCAACAACTATTTTGAGCATTTCATTACCAAAAAATGAATTAATTTTCCATTTTCCTAAATATATTATATTCACTCTAGAATGGGGAATTATAAATTATCTGTGGGGTTCTTTCATCATTAAATTGTCTTTTTCCCAGAAATTTTAATGTCTTTTGTCTTCAATGGGATGGGGACAAAGTAAAAGATAGGTTTTTTTTCGTATTGAAAAAAAAACAAGAGAAAAAGTAGCATCAAAAAAGCTACCAAAACAGTGGCCTGAACAACAACAGGCTAGAAAGAGACACTAACAACTGCCACTTACAAGATCAGCAAACAAAAAATACCCAGCTGAAGCGGCCAAACAGCCAGAAAACAGATACAACTCAAACAATGACTACACAAAAGATAGGTTCATGACTTGCCTAATATATATGGTTAAGGGAATTGCCATTTTAAAAGACATAGCATCTTAAATGAAATGGATTTTTAATAAATCAGAAGAATAGAAATTTTCTTAGGATATGCATAAATTTTGGCATAAGTTTTAATGAATAGAAAATTAAACAATTTTTGTTATAGATGTTCTTACATTCTAGCAATCGCAATGGGTAGCGGATAGATATTTGTGTGTACTGTGAATGTTTCCAACAAATTGTAAGCTTTTTATGATGTATTTAACTAGCTTAACTACAATGTATGATAAGTTTGATGAGTTGTTCTTCCTACTAAAACATATCATTTTGAATAACAATATGGATTAGGTAGAGCTGCAAAGTAATTGGATGCTAGTATGTAAGAACATTTTTTAATGCACAAATGCAACCCTCCCTTATAAAGTTTCGATGAGACTATAAACAAGTTGATTTTATCTCTTGCTATGTTTTGATGCATATGGGAATGATGTTATATCTACTAAAAAGAAAGAAGAAAAACTTATATTAAACATAATGAATTTAAGAATGCTCAATGTTGCACCATTATATCTATACAGAGAAGCAACACATTGCAATATAATAGAAGTTCGATGAGTTGTTCTTCCTACTAAAACATATCATTTTGAATAACAATATGGATTAGGTAGAGCTGCAAAGTAATTGGATGCTAGTATGTAAGAACATTTTTTAATGCACAAATGCAACCCTCCCTTATAAAGTTTCGATGAGACTATAAACAAGTTGATTATATCTCTTGCTATGTTTTGATGCATATGGGAATGATGTTATATCTACTAAAAAGAAAGAAGAAAAACTTATATTAAACATAATGCATTTAAGAATGCTCAATGTTGCACCATTATATCTATACAAAGAAGCAACACATTGCAATATAATACTATGATAGAAATAAAAGAAATTGACAATAAAATTTTTACAACTCGCCTAACCTCATCTCAAAAATAAATATATTTGATTTAATTCATTGAATCCTACATCATTAGATTTATTGAGCCACAACACACTGCGATAAAAATACTTATAAAGTTAAACATAAGCTAATCAAATCTCATCTCACTATTAGATACTAAATATAGTTTAAATTTTGAATATTAAAAATTAATTACAATATACCTTTAACAAATATTAACTAGAGTTTCACCACTACTTATTAGACCCTATATTAGTATTTACATTATGTCTTCATAAGTTCAAATGTACCACATAAATTTAAGTATTAGACACTATACCGTTTAATATAAGTATTTGAACAAGTGACTTAGTTATACACTTGCTATGTTAATGGCAATGTCCAATGGCCTCTTCAACGCAATTCATAAGCATCGTTTTGAAGATATAAACATTTCTCTAAGCTTCCATTTGACAATAATTCGAAAGACAAAGCTTTGAACTCGAGGATTCAACATGAAGTTATGATTCTAGTGAGATTATAGTGTTTAAAACTTTTGGACATCTTGCATTTAGCATTATAACTCTTATAAGATTACAAAGAAGTGCTTCTAGATTAAACTGTGTGTGTTTCTTTGCTTCAACGTTTTGGATCACGCTCAGTGTTCCATCATCAGGAAGAGCATTCATATGATTATGGATTGCAGGCTGACCCCTTAAAAAGAATCTTCACAAAAACTACTCTATAATCTCTCAAATCTCTTGTGTAGATCAATCGAAAGTTGTCCACTCCAACTAACTTATCTCATTCAATCCATTAGTTTCACTAAAAACATCTACATAAGAAATTTTTAGGTGACCCAACTTTGTAGATTATCTCTTGGGCTCAAAGCATTTGTTGGCAAAAACTATATTTCAAAAAGACTTATGTGTAAGCTCCTTTACTTTCACTCACTCAATCTCTATGCATTTAGGATAGCTTTAAATGTAGAAAACACTTTAATTTTTGACATTTTTAGGATCCTAAAATCCCATGATTGTCCTGTGGAAAATATTTACTTCAATGAATAAAACTAATTTGTATTATATTCAATATGAAAGATAAGAGTAGAATCCAAAGGGAGTAAACTAAACTCACACAATATACACCAATAAGAGCAAGCCCAAAAAAGCTAAACCCTATCAGCTAAGTGGGTAAAAATTTAGGATTGAAGGATTGTACTTTAGACTATATGCTATAGTCAAGAAAGACATAATTTTGGCCTATGTCATATCCTTGGGAAAGCCCAACCAAATTCTCTCCAAGTTATATGTGACACAATGAATCTTACCCATCTACCAATACCCCACTCAATGCAATGTAGATAATAAGATAACTTGAAATTGATGAAGAGCTAGTTTGAGTCCAAACAAAAACCTCACAAATATCATTATACACTTTAATAGCTTTTAGAATCCTAACCCATAAGCAATAATTGCTCTAATCGAGACAACAATTAATTTGATTGAAAGGAATCAACATTAACATATTGCATCCAATTCGAATTTCACTTAATTTTCTCTCTTAGCTCAAATGTAGATAAGTGGAAAAACATAAATTAAGATCATTTCAATGTTGTAGATCAATATGTTTAGAGAGAATGGTGATACACCCAAAATAGGTTTTAACACTTGATTAAAAGACAATGACACATGATGCAACCCGAAAAGGGTTTGAACATTTGACTAAAATAAGATGACACTTTATGCACTCCATGAGCTACTCTTGCAAAAAGCCAAAGACTTTCATTAGTTTTTTGAATAAAAAATGTGGCTTAGTTGACAAAAACATAGAAATAAAAACAATAAAAGTGAAAGAAAAAAGGATCTGGGTGTAAAGGCAATGAAACATATCCCAGGGTAAATCATTGTCAACCAAATTTATCCCAAAAAACAAGAGCCTTAAGTCAATGTTAAGAGGTTTTGTTCAATATAAGGCATTTGTAAATGGTCCCAAACCCCCTTTTCCCAATGTGTATTTATAGGGGATTAATATTCACTTATTAACAAGTTCGACTATCTTCATTTAAAGCTAAGTTCTACTTCAAGAGAAAAACCTACAAATCACATGCAAAGGCAATGGATAGACATCTATTGTTGACAAATTGCTATGTATGTGCACTTGATAGACTGTGATGCTCATTCTACAACCCAAATGTTTAAGGTTGTAAAAATTATTGTTGAAGCCAAATCCCAAACCCATGAGGCTCTAAAACCTCCATATGAAAATAGTACATGAATGTTGGCTCCCAACTAAGCTATATGGAAAAAGTTGACAAGGTCAATTATGGTCCCTTATAACATAGTCAAGCTATTATACCTCAACTTGTGCAAGCATCTAGGTGCTGCCACAATAATGGGTTACACTTTCTGGGACATCTTGATTTAAACCTTGAAAGGTTCCATTTACAGGATTTTAATTGAAGAGGGTTTGATTAAACCCCCTTGGATAGAACCCCGCTAGTTTTAAACCATACCTATAATGGAGTCTCCTCTACACCTATCAAAATGCTGATAAAAAACCACTTTTGATTTACCTTTCGGGGGATCAAATGAATTCATTTAAAATTTATGTTTTGTAAGTATGTAGTCCTTATTATAAACTTCCCAAAAAGTATAATTTTAAATATATTTAATTTGATTATTATATTCATTTTTTATTTCTTGTGAATGCAGGTTTTTCAATGAACATCAAGGTCTTTGTTTCATACATACGAAAAAAATAGGAAAATATACAAAAAATTCTAAAAAATACATGTCCTCTAGGTATTGATGTCCTTATTCCAACAAAAAAAAAAACAATTGAATTCCGATACATACAAAAAAAGTTATGTTCTTTATAGTACACCTATGTCTAAATTGTAATTGGTTTGACTTCAAAATTTAATTTAAAAACAAAATATTCAATAAAATATTATGAAACCAAATGCATCCTCTAGATATTGTAGTTACAAATCTAAATTCAAAAAAATTAGTATTTTATCCTTCATAGAAAAAAAGTCATGTGGTTTATAGTACACATCACTCTTTAAAAATGGTGTTTATTGTTAAAAACTAGTTATCGAAGGAGATAGAAAAAGAAATGTAATTTGATTCTAAATTTTTTTAAAATATATATTTAGAATCTACAGACAAAATGTCACAAATCACTAGTTTGCATCATCTTCAAATTCCTCACGGTTTAGTAGCTATAGGTGTCCGAAAGTGAAGATTTAGTTCAAAATGTTTATTTCAATGTCAAGTTTGGCAAAAAAGTGTAACCCAGTATTGTGGGATCACCCATCTATAGCTTCACATAAATAGCAACTAAGTTAACTAGATTATAGATTTGCATGGCCAAGAACTAAGTTGTGGGAGGTTGATGCATCCCACAAAACCAATTGAATATTGGTTTTTACATGTAGCCTAGACATAATTTTTTCTCCATTTGATCTTGTGGGGGTTTTTCATGTTCCTCTAGTAACCAAATGGTCAATAGGCAATAATCACCATTGTTCTCCTCAACAAACACTTCAACTACCCAACAAGTCTTTGGAGTTGTTGTATTGGCCTAGGCATTGGCACAGATTTAGAATCTAGCAACAACAGCTCTATGTAATGTTGACTACAAACCCATGCAAAGTTGAAGCAACATTGCATGCTTTTAAGGATTTTGGATGCTCGTGTGGTCAAGTAAAAGTCAGTGTCTAATTATGAATACATGTGGATCTAATTATATCCCCATCCATTGTTACTCGCCAAGCTATACACAAGCAACATCCATTTCCCTATTCAAATACTATTTCCAAGGTGCTCCTAAGCATCCCCTTACACATCCTTGTGATTTCCAAGAGTGTATTTGTAGGGTATTAATGGAACATAAGAAAATTTTAAATATGCATCTAGGAATAGGGGCATGCCTTTCTAATTGGGGCTTTTATAAGAGAGGTGAAAAGGGTGAAATAAAACATGGACTGCAAGGACAATTTGTTGAAATTATGGACAATTTACTTTTACAATTTGTTAAAATTGTGTCTCGTGTTTTTCTCCAATCTATTGTTGAGTAGGGACGGCTCTGAGCCCTTGTTCCTCACCCCTATACATAAGAAGAATTTCATTTATCTATTCAAATATTGCTTCCAAGATGGTCTTAGGCATCTCCTTAGACATCCCTATGATTCCCAAAAGCGTATTTGTAGGGGATTAATGGGACATAAGGAATTTTTAAATACACATCTAGCAATAGGAACATGGATTGTTTATTAGGCCTTCTATAAGAGACATGAAAAGGGTGCCATAAAATAAGGGTTGCAAGGACATTTTGTTGAAGTTATGAACAACTTGCATTTACAATTTGTTAAAATTGTTTCTTGTGTTTTTCTCCACTTTATTATTGAGCATTGGTGACTTAGAGATGTACAATAAAGGGTTCCATACAGGATGTTCTTCCCAAGTTATTGTGAACCAAGGCTCCTTGTTGTCATGCTTCGGCCTTTTTAGAATTGTTCATCCCAAGGGCCACCTTTGTCAGAGATGATGATTTGCCCAATCTTGTGCATCAATGAAAAGCCTCTCAGAGGTGAATGGTTTATGTTCATTGAGATGGGTGTGCCTGTGGGCCGTGCCACACCAAGTACGTAGGGGGCATATACTTGGGAAATGAATGTCCTTAAGTGGCCTTACTCGAGCACGAGCATGAGGAATCTCTCACAACATATCCACTGCCTCGAAAAAATTAGGCAATAATTAGTTAAAGACATGCACATGTTAATTGATGTAATTACCTTATCATAATAGAGAAGTTGCATATATATGTGTACATTATATGTTTACAAATTACCTAAAGTCCCTCAATTTTTTTGTCAAAAGTTTATAAGGACTTAATTCATGCACTCCAAACTCTCTAAATGAATTTACAACTTACTTTTTTGAAAATTTTACCCACTTTAATGAATGAACTTCTTATCTCATCCACAAAATATAAGCTACAAAGAAGATAAATCACAATTTGGGATCATTCAAGAGAGAATTTTTGCATAAATTCTTCTTTATTAAATTTTATACGAAAGCTATGGTGATCGGAAGTCGCACTTGTAACTACTACATCTCACAAAAGTCCACTTTCAATTATGCTTTGTTGGAGCCTCCACCACATCAGCTACAGCTTTTTTGATAGGTAAAAGTGCGAGAGATTGGACATCGTTAAACAACCCTGTATGTTATCTCACTCGATACTTGAAGTATTGTGGCAACAATTAACTCACTACTCGTAAACATCTCATTACGAATTGTCCATGTAGAGACCATTTCGTAATATGGTCAGCGAACTGATATGGATCTGAAATTTGTTTTGTCTTCAATATTCTAGCACAGTCTTAAAAAAATTTCAAACCCAAAAATCTCCCCTTTTACGCCAGTCTTCCTAATTTGTATTTTAATCAAATGAAAAATGCATCTTAAATCTGGTAGACCTGTAATCATAAATTGAATTGATACAAAATTTAAAATTAAAGTGAATAAATTTTGTGGCCAATAATATAGCTCATATATTTCTTCCAATGGCTTTCTCGATTGGCACCCCGGTGTAGGTGCTACATTTAAACTCACAACCCACTGCCATACTGTTATCAAAATTTTGTTGATAGTTAAAATAAGATGTCAACTCTCATTTTTGTGTGTTATTGCGTATTTATAGGACATTTAAATGTAATTTGATTAATGATTGTAAAGTAGCCCACTCCCCAACGACATCCAAAGTAGCTAAATAAGTGGAAAGTTCATATTAGTCATAGGGTTGCATCACAATGTGAGAATCTAGCTGAAGCGAAGCCATTTGAAAAATAAAAAACAAGCAACAGAACAAAATAAGAATATATTGTTTAATGGCGAGGATGGTTTGACCATGTGGTCAGCAACGTGTATCCGAAGCACTCTACTTAAATATCATCCACTTCAATGGTCAAACAACAAATAGAAATTTTACACCTCATTCACAACAAAAAGTGGTAAATATTTGTCCTATTTTTATTGGCCAAAATTGACCTTTGACTATTGAAGTGGATGATATTTAAGAACAGCCGGGGTGTGTAATGTGTCGTACCTGTTTGTATTTTTAAAAGATCTTTTTATGTGTTATTTTATTATTATTTTGTGTGATCTTTCAGACTAGATAGAAGAATGTAGAAGGGATTTTCAGTTTTCCTGCAGATGTGTTGCCGAAGCATACAATATATAGCATAGAATGGAAACCCAGAAAATATACAACAGATATGAAGAAAGTAATTGATACCCAGATCATAAAATATCATATAATGAATTACTATGACATACCCATATAGAGATTTACAACTTCGTGTCATGGTTGTAGCCAGACTAGCGAATGGACATAGCCAGAATCACTCCAAACACCAAGGATTACAAGAGTATAACATATAAAGTGTTTCAGCAATAAAGTAAACCCTGAACGCCTCCAAAATTGATGAATATAACAGCTGCAACAAAGATTAATGAGACTCCCAAATCCCATGTCCCTCTAGGAAAGATGTACGGCCATGATAGAGGAGTAACCAGCCACCAATCTCATACAAATGCCTTTGATTCTTCACTGTAATGGTCTGCATGCTATAGGAAATGGTAGGCGACCGAGCTGAAGTAAATAATCTACAATAAAAACTCTCCAACTTCCCTCCAAAGTGGTACGGCCAAACTTAGAAGAGTACGGCTAGCAAATAGAGTGGTACGGCTGCACAAAGAACCTCTCACAACCACAAAATCTGCCACTGGAAATATGTCTTTTCTGCCCTCAAATAAATCTGCAACTGATATGCACAATAAATCCCCAAAATCTCAACACTAGGATCATCAAATGAAGCACAACTACGAATACTGGATGCATCCGCCAATAAAGTATTTGTTAATGGAGGTTTTTGTCCCCAAAAGCCAAGAACAAATCAATCTTGCAGAGGTTTTTGTCTCAGCAAGACAATACCAACCCTAGAGCCAAGCTCCAGAAACCCTCGAAAGGAAAATCTCAAAAGAGAGAAGAAATAATAATCCAAGCATATCGAATGAAGAGCCTTTTCCTCCTTTTTATACTTTTTCATCTGGGAGTCTCGAAAATCCTCTTGCATATGGGATAAAACATGAGAGGGAAAATACATTTTAAAATATTATAATTATCTTTAATTCTTTTCTCAACATCACCCTTAAAGTCCCCTCTTTTAAAACAACATTAAGTTGTTGAGCCTAGGCATCAAGGTCCAATATTAAATAATAATGTTTAATTTACAGACTTTAAACGGAGGCCAAGATGTCAAAAACCAATGATCTATAGCTTGTTACAAAGGTCTTGACAAGACGAATCCAACCCCACTCTTAAAATCCTGTTCCGGTGACAATCCTGAACTTACTAAAAATAGTAAGTAACAGCCATAAGCAAATTGAGCCAACCCAGAGGGTGCCAACTGGATCCACAAACCATCTGATAACCCTGAGTTCAATGCAACGACTAGGAGAGCCAACAACTGACTACCAAGTCACCAAACTGGCACTTACTAAAAATAGCAGTGTTCCCCGAGGACCAAAGAGAACAAACCTAGAAAAACCCAAAAAGATTGTCGACATGCAAGCACTTACTATAAATAGTAAGTATGGACAAGTTGCCTGAAATCTCTCTGAAAAGTGTCAACCAGCTCCACTGGATCACCCGAACACCCTGGTGACATCAAAATACTCCTCTGATTATGTTGTCACCAACCCAGAAAGTCAACTCTGACTGAACTGTAAGAGAACTCAAAAATGGAGACATTATAGCATGGACCTACCTAATGGTGCCATGGAGGAAGCGCATGTATAATTTTCACATGTTATTGCTGAAAAAAATTGGGGCAAATTGCAAGGAAAAATATGTGCTTAACACAGCGTAACCACAACACAAGCTAGACCAGAAATTCTCAGAAGCACACTTAAAATCTCTTCAATCTTCACATTTTCACACAAAAGGTTATTTGTTCCCCACCTTAAAATTAACAGAACTATCAATGATGTATGCACATACTCTGTTTAGCAACAAACCCTAATCTTTGGCCACTTTGGCCAACAAATAATAGATATTAAATCTTGAGATGCAAAACCACGTATTCTACTATGGCACTAGAGCCAGCAAAATGTCCACCCTACAAGACACATACAAATGGAAAAAGAAAGAGAATCATTAACTACAATGATTATAAATACCACCATATAATGCTTATAATTGCATAAATTTTAACGAATCAAGAGTGGTCTTTTTTAACCTCATGGTAAGGAGGAACAATGTTTGCAATGTTGAGCACCATGAATGCCTCCCCCCAGATTGAATTTCAAAACAGTGGACAAACATACTCCTGAATCTGCGCATGCTAACACCATAAATTGCAGCAACGAAAAGAAACCCACATTTTTTAATTTATAATCATACACTTTGCTAGAAATCTAACAGTCAAAAAAAGAAAATAGTAATTTGACCTTGGAAGATTAACCCTTGAATAGCTTGCAAAACAAATATGTTTCCTTCCTGAAGACGCTTTTACTGAAAAGAAGAAAAAAATAATAGCGCTGCTACACCTAGGAAAGGACTTACAAATAGAATGGACTTAATGTTACTGTAAAATGGTTGGTCGCTATCAGTATTGGATTCTATTTGCAATGTCCCTCCATTCTCATCTTGGATGTGCAAATGGTCTGGCTAAGAAGCATGAAGATGAAGGTAAAATAATAAGAATATTTAGGGTATGTTTGACAGTTGATGTTGTACATTATATGATGTTGGTACATGCTACATTCATGTTGGTGACATTCCTGATTATCCTCATGTGGTTTCATATGACAGTTAATATGTTTTATCGATAATCTTTGTTGCGACACTGATATTTACTTGAGTTATGCATACGTTATGACAACTTTATGGATTTAATTGATTATGTGGATCAATCTTATTATGTGCATCACATAATTATTTGATGATGTTTCTTATCTGGTTGATCAGCTATTGATTATTATACGTGATGTGGTTACTTGTTTGATGTGTGTTTGTGAGAGGAACAATGTCGCATTACTCATGCGTGAGTACTCTGATACGCTACGATTCTACTTTACGGTGTATTTGACTATATGATTATATATATGTCTATTTGTTCGACTGTTTGGTTGTTGCAGGATGCAGGTACCAGGCATCGACTCCACCTGAATTGACAGGTCTGAGCGTACCTTAAACACAATTGAAACTGTTGAACAAAGATAACATGTGGTCCCCTAGTTAGCCATCATCCTTGACAAGGGTGAGTATCCAGTTTTACACCCAATCAGTGTTGTCGGTATGGGCGTAATGGTCAGTCATTGTCATTGTGGTCATGCTTTCAATCATGCATTGTGTCAGGTATTGTTTGGCATTTGGGTTATTTTGTTTGGAATTGTTTGATTAATGTTTTGGTTAATTGCTTCATTACAATAAAATTATTAAGTCAAGAGGGCACTTTGATAAATAAATATAGATGCTTTTATGTAAATTATAGTTGTGGGGAAATATGTATTATTATGTCTGAAAAAATATTCTCTTTCTTTATTATTATTGCTTGAGTAATTATTTTTCATTTTGGTCATTTGAAAGAAGTGGTAGTTACGCACCTCAAGAGGGAATCTTAGAAATAATTGTTTCTTTTGTGTAAGAGACTAATTTTAGAAAAGTAGAAAGCAACTATTTTTGTTTGGTTGTAAATAAAATAAATAGCAAATTCTAAAATAAATAAAATCAGAGAGAAATTATTGTTTGGTTAAAAATAGCAAATTGTAAGAAAGTAATAAAGGAGAATCTTCTGGAAGAAACTATGGGGGTGGTTATGCATGCTCAACTTTATTTTGAAATCTCAAGACATAATTTAGGGAGGAGCATGCATTTTAAATAGAGAATATGTTTTATGTTTTAGGGATCTCTCTCTCTCTCTCTCTCTCTCTCTCTCTCTCTCTCTCTCTCACACACACACACACAAGAAGTTTTTATTTTTCTTTTGGCACCATAAACCATAGTTTCCAGAAGAAAAGACTTGCAGAAAAATGGATGTGAGCTGGGAAATTTGTGAAGATGTGATTGAAGCAATATTCCAGGTATGGACTGAGATATGAAACTGATTTATTGTTGCATTAGATTTAGTGAAATATTCTGTGAATTCTCTTCTACATTTTCTGAACCCAGTCTATTGCGTCAGCCATAACTTTATTTTTACAAACTGGTTTCTCTAATTTTTTTATATATGGTGCACAACCTAGTTATCTAAATCATATCCGAAAAATCAGCCATACCCAATTTGTCATTTTTGAGATATGAATATCTTGTGATTGTCTACCTCTCACCCATTTTGTCTTTGTTTTAGCAGTATGTTGCGTTAGCTATAACTCTATTTTTGTGAACTAGGTTTCTCTAATTTTTTTATATATGGTGTACAACTTAGTTATCTAAATCATATCGAAAATCAGCCATACCCAGTTTGTCATTTTTGAGATATGAATATCTTGTGATTGTCTACCTCTCATCCATTTCGTCTCTATTTTAGCATTCTGTTGCATTATCCATAACTTTATTTTTACGAACTGGGTTTCTCTAATATTTTTATATATGGTGCATGGCCTGGATATCTAAATCATATCCAAAAATTAGCCATACCCAGTTTGTCATTTTTGATATATGAATATTTTGTGACTGTCTACCTCTCACCCGTTTCGTCTCTGTTAAAATAGTTAGTTGCGTCACCAATAACTATATTTTCAAATGGGGTTTCTCTGAGATTTTTCAACAAATTCATTTTATACATATCCTATGATCATTGCTTTCCATCATATGAATTTTTTGAGGCATTATACCAATCAATCATATGCTTTCACATTTTGCATTGTTGGTAGCTTCTAAAGCCTTCTCAACAAATTCATTTTGTGTTGATCCTATCATATGCATGTGGTTAAAAGTGTGGTAGATTTGATGAAGATTTTAGATCTATAGAAATGTTTTGTTGTTCTGTATTCCTTTCCTCTCAAGCTAACCTTACAACAAGGTTTTTTCATTGTAGCTTCGGGTTTTGTATCTTGCGATTCTATCTAGTGTAAGATATTTATAGCATTCTAATATTATAGGCTTTTAGCCTTGCTTATACAGTTCTATTTAATAGTATTTACAGAATTGTCTAGATTATTAATGCAAACTACATCAGTGTAAATAGTGTAAATAATTGTTGTATTTAATTTGTTTGCCTTAGGGTTATTTGCATGTTGTTCACAATCATTTTAATTAAATGAAATTAAAATAAGTCTTGGGAACTATTAGTTAAAATATTGTTGCTCGTGGACACTTATATCTTATGATCATATTATAACTAGTACTGGTGATTAGAAAGTTACAGTTCTATACTATTGAGATAGATTCACTTTATATTTGTTAGATGATTGATCATGCTTGGATTAATGTTACATTCCTTAACAATATTGTTGAAGGGTATTAGTTTATGATGTGCATTTGAGAGTGAATGTGATGTGAGACCATAGTGTTTAGTGTGTCAAGTGTTTGTGTCATTTGGGAAAGTTGATTCTAGAGGCCAAGAGGGGTAGTCGTGTGTATGACTCCTATGATTATGTAATCTTGCTAATGGTTGAATATGTATTGGTTATATGTTGACTCCCCTCTGTTTATGGATTCATGTCGTTATGATGACTGTGCAAGATGGATAATGCCTTGCTCAATGTACATATTCATGTGGTTATGATGACTGTGCAAGATGGATAATGCCTTGCTCAGTGTACCTATTCATGTGGTTATGATAACTATGCAAGATGGGTAATGCCTTGCTCTGTGTAATATGAAATGATGTATATTTTGTGTTGTAAATGTATTATGATGAGAAATGTGATAGTTCATGCTTGGGTTTTGTTTTAGGCTTTGAGAATCTAGATGCAATGAAGGGGGAGTGGCTTTCAATGTGGGGTCAGCGCCCAAAGTGCTTGTCAGGGTAACCCAATAGAAGTTGTTAATCCAGTGATCACTTAACAATAAATTTGGAGGGTTGGGTAGTTTTTAGACTAATCAAGATATTTGGATGCCTCACTCATGCATGTAGTGCTCGTTCAGGTTAAGGATGAGATGAGAAGGCCATGGTTGGCAAAATCAACTTCCTTGTCCTCATGAAAGGAATGTTGGTTCTGCATGTGTCACCCTATGGTACCGACGTCTAGTGAGAGACTGTCAGGGTAACCATAGATGGGGGCCGGCACCTAGCGAGAGACTGTTAGGGTAACCCATGGATGGGGGCCGACGTCTAGCTAGAGACTGTCAGGGTAACCCATGCTAAGACCATGCGATGACATTCATCCCTACTGCAGTCTAGCATTCTCTACTTGTGTTCTCCCTTTTGTTTTGTGAATGCATCTAGAAGTGATGTTTGAGTTACTTGTGATGTCCTTATTGACTGGTGTTATTTTGGAGTCATGTGTAGTCCTTGCACCTGTTAGTCTATTGTCTTTTTTACTGTTGGAGGAAGTGGTGACTCTGTTGTGAATGTCATGTGTATTTGTATGTTGGAGTCATATTAGCCTTTTGTGTTGTGTTCCTGTCTTCTTAATTGTTTCATGTTGTGGGACCTTATTGTTATCTCCTAGCACAAGGGGGTGGACCTTAGGGTGCCACATGGTCAGGTGGTGCTTTTATCTCCATTGGTTTCCCTTGTTGTTCGTGCACGAGAAGGATGTACCTTGTATGGTAGATTTCAGATCTTGCTCTAGCTTGAGGAGACATATACTTATGATCATGTTTCAGTCTTGTATATCAGTTGAATCGTGTACTGTTATCTTGATATATGTACTCCAATGTAATCTAGATAGCGATATTGTAAACAATGTAATGTTGTACTCTCTTGTAAAGGAACTTGTTTATGTACTTGTGATCCTATATGCAGGATCTTGATGCTTACTTATCTGATGATATAATATGGAATTGTATGTGTTTATTCATCTGATGCAATTAGACTTAGAATGAATTGTGGTTGTTAGTTAATTCATAATGTTGGTTAGATCTTGTTTTAGTTTGTTAGTAATGCAGTCGTGGAACCCTAGAGGATAAAGCTTAATTTAAATGTTATGAATAAATATACGATTGTTATTATTTCTTTTGTTTTAAAAAAAATATTTGTCCTTTTTGTAAGTTTAGTTGTGTTATCCTCTGGGTTCTTTGGCGGGGCGTTACACTATTCCACGCAGACCTGATGTTGCAACTTTTATTTTCACTGGAAATGAATTGTTGGCTTCACACCTTCCTCTTCTCCTAGCAATGTCGCGACCGTGGGTTTGACTGGTGCATAGGAGAAGATTGAATTCATTAAATTTCATGTTTTTTCTTTAACTATTGCTGAAGGTAACATGTGTGGTTGCGATTTTTCCAATGGTCATCCTTGTACCCGAGATATAATTCAATACATACATCGCCATCTAACACAATACGGATCTCACCTTGCTCTGCAAGTGAACGCCTATCGGCGTAATTATTTATGACAAGATATTATAATTTTATTTATATATATACACACATTAATGTCAAAATGAAAATAAATTTCACATGACATAATGGCCAAGGCATAAAGTGGATGTCCCATTTTAGCAAGACACATAAAATAATAAATAATTAAATATTTCAAACATTGGGACTTTCAAGGTGTAGACACACCTAATTCAGATTTCTAGGTGTTCCTTAGTTTTGTTTTATGAGTTCTGGGTATTCCTTTGTTTTGATTTATTGAGCTTGGAAAGCATTGAAAATCTGTTGGAAGGAATTTGACTAGTTGTTAATCCTTGTATGAGTGGGATTTTGTAGTGGATCTAGTTTGATATTTTAGGAAATAGTATGTCAAGCACTAGTGGAATGGCAAAAAGGTTCAATAGAGTTGGTCATGTGTTTGCTTGTTACATGATTGTAACATGCAGCTCTTATTTGGCAATACATGACTAACCTTTATCATGGTGGCTATGTTCCTTTATCCTGTGGGCATGTGTAATGAAAGAGTGTTCATGTTAGGTGCTTACTTTTGGTCCCCTAGCTACATTGACTACTGAAAGGAGTGCTTATGTTGGGTTCATGGTTTCATCCCCTAGTTTCATGAAAGCATTGAATGATTAGATCTTAGTTACATGTGGGTTGTGAAGTTAGTTTTTTGGTGACCTGGAAGCTCCTAGACAACCTGGTTCCTCCATTTGCATGTACTTGGTGATGGTTGTGGAAGTGGTCTCTCGGTGGCTTGAAGTTCCTGGACAACCTCTGAACATTATGGATTTTTTGCACTTGCATGTTTTAGATTCATGATATTTTGGATATATGGGTTTTGCAAATTTGGTGTTTTTTAGATTTGTGGGTTTTTGGATGTATAAGTGGTTTTAGATTTGCGTGAATGATTTTGCAAGTTTTACATGTTAACCAAAATCTACGATTTTGTAAACCTATGAAGAAACTACTTTTTAGGGTATTTTGGATGGAGACAAATGCAAATTTGCATGCATGCTTTATGCATGGTTTTAGGAGGTCAGTTGTAGCCTTCTAGGTTGTAGAAGTGTTGTATGTGCTTTGTCACTTAACATTTCTACAGAGTTGCATGTTGGGTTCCTAAATTTTGGTTACTTTGTTGTCGGTTTGCGGCAAATCAAATCTAGAGTTGATTTGGTGTTTGAATTGTGGAGAATCTACATGTTACTAATGTGGTGGTGAATCTATTTATTACATTGTTTGAGATTTGTGTGTTTTGTGGTTTCTTTGGTTTCAGTTGGAGCATTCCAGGCCATACTTTTTTGTCACCTTTGAGATGTCACATGTGTGCAAATGTTGTGGGTTATCTAGTGTGGATTCATTGGGTTGGTCTTTCTTGGTCACCTTGGTACATTGGTATGTTTGTTATTGTGAGGCATAGATATGGTGTTTATAGTGCTTGGAACAGTTGTATTTTGGAATCTATAATTAGTAACTATGGTGGCATGTAAGGCTCTTAATCACAATTCAGTGGAACAATTGTGTGGTTATATAGTTGGTTCTATCTTCTTGGTTGAAGATGATGGTTCTACTTTGGGAGCTACTAGTGTTGTAGTCATGTTCTTTGATTATGTGAGGGCCATGGGTGATCTCTAGTTAGGAGATGTTTATCATGGTGCCATATGTAGCTTGAGATCACCTTCAATGGGAGCTTTGGCAATGATGTGGATCTATCACTTTGTGATGGATGATCTTCTACAATGGTTTTTGGTGTCATGAGGAGCTCCTAATACCTGTCTTGTGCATGTAATGAGAGTTCATTGGCATCTTTAGTTCTATTGATAGAGGATGCGTATCTTCATGTTTTTTGAAGATGTGGACAATATGTTGCCATGCACAACTCTTGGAGCTTTTTGGTTGAGTTGTGGTTATGAGGTAATCATAACGTCATGGTAAGTTCCCAGATTCTATACTAAGCATGCAATGAGAGCTTTGGTGATGGTTTGTAGTAATCTACTAGAGAGCGTTGTGATCATTTTGCCTTATGAGCTTATGGCTATTACGACTTTGTAGTTGGAGTTCGATTAGCACAAGATGATCAATTGCACACCTATGTCAAATTTAGGTGAGGCTAGATTTTTTTCCTTTGGAGATCATGTGAGGCTAGATTTTTTTCTTTTGGAGATCATGTGAGGCTAGATTTGACATAAGGTGTTTTTCTTTTTCTTCCATTTCTTCATGATTTTTACAACTATAAATAATGTAAACAATTAATAAAGTAATATTTTATAAGTTACTTTATTAATTTGTCACAAAGTTGTAAAATTAAAGAAATTAGACAAATTGAAACTCATAATAGAGTAAATCATGCAAAAGATTACTTTATTCATGGTCCACATTATCTACACATGCAAAATCATGCAAAATGGAGGAGCTGAGTTAACTGAAGACTTTGAGGTCTTTTTGCATGGCTTGGAGCTCAAATTGGGAGAATTTTGGTCAACTCTTGGGTCAAACACATGGAGACAAGCAGTTTTGAGCTATTTTTTGCTCATTTTGAGGCAGTTTTGACCCTTATTTTTAGGGATTTCATTGTTTGCTCATGGATCAAATTGGAAAGCTTATTTTTAGAGGCAATTGACCGTAATTAATTTTTTTTCCATACCTCTTGGAGAGAGCAAACTATATATTGTAAGGAAAACTTAGTTTTTTCCTAGTTCTTGCATTCTATTCTCTTACACATTTTTGAGAGACAGAGTTTGTTTGTAACTCATTTTTTCTAGTTCTTGCCTTTTTGCTCTTTACACTTTGATAGAGAAGGATGTTTTGTAACTCACTTATTTGCAGATTTATAGAGATTACAGCAGGTTACAGGTTCTATACTTTGTTCTATGCAATTATTTCCTTTATTTTTCAGTTTGATCAAGTATCTACCTTCCATTAATGCAACTTGTAGGAGTGATTTGATAAGATTTTATTGTGTTTAACATCAGAACCTTTAAAATCATTGTCTCATTAGTACTTGTTTGTTTTAGATAGCATTGAAAATCATAGGTCTTAGGTTGTGCAATCAGAAAACCTTTCTTTTATGTTGTGAAAAACTCCTTTTCCTTCAAAACAGAAATATTTTCCAACCTCCCTTAGAAACATTTTTGTGATAAATTTGCTGAAAGTGGTTTGTGTGGATAGATTTTCTAAGATCTATTGTGAGTTAGATTGCCAAGTTTTCATCATTTTTAGGTCTATCACCATACTTTACAGTTTTATTTGCTTTTAGAAAGATCCTTTTAACCCTTTTTCACATCAAAGTCATAGATCCAATTGAATATTTTAAGGGAACCAGCCCATAATCTGGAGGTTCAAACTCGACATAGGTCACCCACAGCCTGAGTTTGATCCCATATTTCGAAGGATTGTTGAGTATCACAACTTTACATCACGGGTGCAATCCTAATCAACAACAGTTTTTGGCATGCCCGGTGGGACTTTGAACTAATTTTTAGTTCAAAAAGGAATTATTATTGTTGTTGTTTTGGTATGATTAGTAGTTAATACAGCCTTTGTAGAGGTTTTATTTCAAAATACCTGGTGACTCTAACTTTTTGGTTTGAATAGATCATATTTTTGCAACCTATGAAAAGAATTTCACAAGATCAGGTTTCAGTTGTTTTTCAACTTTTTGAATGAGTAAACATGTCTATCCTTCATGGGAACATGTCATATCATCCATCATATCATGAAAGTACTGTTAATCCACCATCTTATCAGCCATGCTACTGGTTTTATCCCAAACAGCTATGCAACAACAGTATATCAACATGCTCAATAGGCTTACCTCCCACCCACCCCTGCTCAGCCTTCTTGGCGGCCTACCTATGCTCATAACCAGTCCCAAAATGACAATTCGATTCCCAATCAACATACTTTTTATGTTGATCAACCTCAATACAGAACCAGCATGAGCATTAGGGAGATTGCTTTGGATTATCAAAGACAGATGTTAGAGATCGAAAGAGAGAATGAATATAACATGCAACAGGAAGAGATGGATTATCAAGCCTATCTTCATGAGCAGGAGTTGGAGGCACAAAGGTTATAGTTTGAAGAAGGTCTTAGAAGGGAGATAGTAGCAAAAGAGGAGCAGATGAAGTTTTTGCTTGTACAAATACAAAGGCACGGGATCCAGACAACTGCATTTATTCCAGATCAGCTTGTTCAAAATGAGGTTAGTAGGTAACAAATTCCAAGTTTCAAAAGTTTTGATTTTAATCAAGAGCCTGTTTGCATTCATAATTAGTCCATTAATCCTCAGTATCAGTCACATCAAGTACCTAAACCAATTCATCAAGCTTTCGAACAAACATGGCAGCCTTCTTGGACCAAACATCCTGATTATAAAATTCCAAATCTTATTAAGGCTACCCCTTCCATACCAATCCAAAATCAGGAGGAGGAAAAGGTAGTAGTAGCTGAACCAATCAAGATTCCAAGTTGGTATGGTGAACAAGAGCAAAAGGTTTTAGAGCCCAAGCCAATCAAAATTCCAAGTTTCAGTCTGGAGCAAGAAGTTTGTGCTATTTTTACTATGTTCCACGCTGAAAATAAGCATAATGCATATGAAGAGGATGTTGATTCAAACTTGGCACTCAACCCTTTGCATTTTGATTCATTTGAAAAGTTCTCTAATCTTGTTTATAAGATAAATGAAAATAGAGTACAGAGGTCACAAGGTGAAAGTCTTCAGTTGCAAAGACAAGTTGCCCACATTCCGATGGAGAAAGCCCCATGTGAGGAGGAAGAATTAGTTTCTTTGTTTGACCAGTTACCTGGTTTTATTGAGCCAGATGAAGAGCTCATACCATAGGTAGAAATAATAGAACAGCAGGAAGATGCAAGTAATTATGACGGTTTGCTGATTTATCAAGGATAGAATGAGCACAGTCTTGATTTAAAGGTTGGAGAGTTTGAAACACATGAAGAAACTGGGAGTTTGGAGCTTGAATCAGCTATTCTATCAATGGTTCCTAAAATCCTTCAGAGATCTGATAGTTTTGATGATTTATTAGTTGTCCTAACAGAAGAAGATGATTCATTAACCATGGAGGAGGAATTGACATGGCAGGCTATCATACAAGGTAAAAGTATTGAGCAGCAAAGGGATGAAATTCATATGGTTTCAGTACAAAATTATCAGTTAGATGAGAGCATGTTTTCAGGTATCATAGAGGATTTTTGTTCTAACATTGATGATAAGCTAGTATCTTATGAACCAATAGTATATGATCAGCATATTTAGGACAAAGAGGCAAATATTGCTTCATTCCAATTCTGTGAACTAACTTTTTTCAAATCAGGTTGAAATTGTAACTGAAAACAGGACAACAGATCTAAATCAAGGCACCAGGAGTATTGGCAAGAGATACATCATTGCAAGAGGTTGTCCCATCAGGGATTTAGCTAACAAAGAGCTTAAAAGGGAGATACATATTTCTATTATACCCAAAGATGAGATTTCATCCTTAGAATAGCAAAATCAGATTGTCTTCTTACCTCATAACAGAAGTATACATGATTAGGTTCAAATGGTGAGTGATTTTATTTTCATTCTTCAGAGAGTTTTGCAACATTCTACAGAGAACATTCTCATGATTCATATCTTGTTAGCAGCAAATCAGCTTGCAGAATATCCTTTCTTAATTAGAAAGGGAAGTTATTTTACAAAGTCAGTTAATGGGTTTGTTTGACAAGCTCCTTTGGCTGGTTAGCATAGGGTAGAGTAGAATTTCAGTTCAGTATTTTATTTTCCAAGAAGTGCACATGCACATTTTGCTAGCCATGTCTTAAACAAGTTAGAATAGTTTCAGTTTTAGTTTTGTTTTGCTATTGTAGTTTTCTATCGGTTTGAGTTGTAAGAGGATTTTCATAGTTTCAAGCAGAAAAAGACTCATCTGCCCAATGGAATTGCAAGGCTACTGGTTTTGTTTTGTTTAGCAGGCAAACACCCCTAAGAGGTTGCTATAAATGTTACTAAATTATGTTCACACCTAATTTAGTTAGACCTGATTTGCAGTTGTTACAAAAGGAGTAAAAGAAAACTTTTAAGTTCATGATCAATCAGTGAATGTATGACATCTTGGCAAGAGACAAACTGATGCAGGAGCATCTAGAGGTGTAAGGGCAATCTTGCATCACCCAAAAAGAAGTAATTCAAAACCATTGTAGTTGTTCTCATTTCTTCCCATAATTAGTGTTTTTGGTTCCATAATATCCAGAATAATAATGTAGGACTTTCAGTTTTTTCCAAAACTGCTAAAAATAGCGACCTGCCTATTTAGGAAAGTGTACCTGCTATTTTTAGAAAGTTTGCATTTGGGCACGTAATGAAGCAAAAACTTCCAGAAAGTTACATAATGGAAATATAAGACCTTTGGCGAAGGAATCAGGTAAAGATCATTTGTGAGCTGAAAAATATTAAAGTTTTTGTTTTCTGAAAAGCCCCTAAAAATTTACGGAACGAGATATGAGGCACTAAAACTTCTCATAACATCTCAAAAAGTTGACAAAAATCTATTTATGGATTTCCAGCATGATATTTTACATCACGAGCTTTCTGACGCTTAAAACGGTTCGTCAATCGGACACCCAGATCAAAAGTTATGTTTCTCGGAAGTTGACCTACTTTTGGAGGGAGTTGCAAATTTTGAAATTTAGTTAGAGGCCGCCAAAAAGTGCTATTTATGACTATTTTGGGAACCCTGGGCAGTAGTAGAGTCAAGGGGGCCAATGTGGAGTCAAGAATAGGTGGAGTCAAGAATAGGTGGGAAAACAGAAACCCTAGCTGATTTGGGGTTACAGAAGGCTGAAGATTCTAGAGTCTTGAGGTTGGGGAAAGTTGTAATGTGTTGCAGCCAATAGAGGATTTATCCTCTGATTGTAATTGAGCTTCTGTAATGTAATGAGTTGCCCAGTTCAATAAAAGAAAATTCTATTTGTTGTGTTCAATATCTATTATTGTGTGTTTTGTGATTTACCCCCTTCATCAAGTGGTATCAGAGCTAGGGTTCCTGAGTGTGTAGACAGATCACCGACTGTGAGGCAGTTTGCACCAGGACCTGAGGTTGTGAGTTTACTGTAGAGACCAAGATGCCTCCACGAAGAAATCATGTTGGGAGGAATGACTTGACAGAAGAGGGTTTTAGAGCCCTATAAAGGCAAATCGATGCATTGCAAGAGGAGCTACGAAGAGGGTTTGAGCCGAGGACGAGAGAAGAAAGTGAAGGTGAAGATGAAGAAGAGTTATCTGAGGAAGAACAAGAAGCTGTCGGAGATCCTGTAGAAGTTAGGTTGTAGAGGGCCATTTCAAAGATCAGAAAGAGGCCCAGGACTGAAGTTTCTACATATTCTGGAGATTTGAATCTAGAACAGCTTATTGATTGGATCAATGACATGGAGGAGTATTTTGAGTATGAAGATGTGGAGGACCTAGATCGGGTTAAGTTTGCAAAAATAAAGTTGAAGGGCCACGCCAATATTTGGTGGAAGGAGGTCCAATTAGAGAGGAACAGAAGAGGAAAAGGAAAGATCTCCAGATGGGATCGGATGGTGGAGAAACTAAAGAAGCAATTCATTCCTGTGGACTATGAGATGGAGGTGCTGAAGAAGCTGCAAGGATTGAAGCAAGGCAACAAGTCTGTTAAGGAGTATACAGAAGAGTTTTATAAAATTACTATCAGGACAGGCCATGCAGAGCCCAACAAGGAGAAGGTAGCCCATTACATTAATGGGTTGAGGCCGAGTATTCAAGAGGAGTTGAGCCTGGTCAGAACGACCACCATAGAAGATGTGTACTAGTTTTCCCTGAAGGTCGAAGAGAAGCTAAATAAAAAAGTTGACAGCAAGCAAAGGGGAAGAGGTCAAGGCAGAAGGACTGGTGGAAGACCCTATGGGGGCCAAAATGAATATGCAAAGAAAAGTGAAGAAGTTGGTACCAGTCAAAATCAGAGAGGTGACAATACATACCACCCTTGTAACCAGAACAATGGTGAGCAAAGAGGAAGAGGAAGAGGCAGACTTGGGCAAGGACCTGGAAGAGGAGGTTTCAGAGGAACCTGTTTCCAATGTGGAGAAGAAGGGCATCGAGCATATGAGTTTCCGCAACATCAAGGAAGGACAAATAGAAGACCTGAAGGTAATGCACGAGTTGCACATGTAGATGAAGATGCACATTCTGAGCATTCTGAAGATGCTGAAAGGGGAGAAACCCTAGTTGTCAGAAGAACCTTGCTGAATGAGGACAAAGAACCCAATCAGAGGAAGCTGCAAAGGTGCAAATGTGAGGGTAAGTGTTGTGATATTATTATTGATAGTGGAAGCACTGATAATCTTGTTTCAGAGGAGATGGTTGACAAGTTGAAGTTGACAAGAAGAAAGCATCCGCATCCATATCGGATTGCATGGTTGCAGAAGGACCATAGAGCTTTGGTCAATGAGCAGTGTTTAGTGAAGTTCAAGATTGGTGACTACCATGATGAGGTGCTGTGTGATATCATACCGATGGATGCATGTCATATGCTGTTGGGGAGGTCGTGGCAGTATGATAGGAGTGATGTCCATGATGGCCGTGCAAACACATATTCCCTAACAAAGGATGGAGTTCGTCATAAGTTGAAGCCCTTGAAGGAGGTGGAAGAAAAGGTATGTAGTACTGCCAGAATTTGTTTGGTAGATGGTAGGAAATTTTTGGAGGGTATGAAGCATGAGCGTCATTGCTTTGCATTGATTTCTAAGATTAGTCAAGAGAAATGTGAAGATGTACCAGTAGAAGTTTCAGATATGTTGGAAGAGTTACAGGACATTATCTCTGATAATGTACCAGAAGGTTTACCACCAGTAAGGAAGATAAGTCATCAAATGGATTTGATACCAGGAGCCAGTTTGCCAAACAAGGCAGCCCACAAAATGACCCCTACAGAGAATGAAGAGCTAAATAGACAAGTTCAGGAGTTGTTGAGGAAGGGACTGATAAGGGAGAGCCTAAGTCCATGTGCGGTACCTACAGTACTAGCACCCAAAAAGGATGGAGAATGGAGGATGTGTACAGACTCTCAAGCCATCAATAAGATAATGATCAAATATAGATTTCCATTGCCAAGAATGGATGACATCATGGATTGTTTGAGTGGAGCCAAGTACTTCACAAAAATTGACCTGAAGAGTGGATATCACCAGATCCATATCAGAGAAGGAGATGAATGGAAGACAGCTTTCAAGACAAAGGAAGGTTTGTATGAGTGGTTAGTCATGCCATTTGGGCTAACCAATGCACCGAGCACATCCATGCGGCTCATGAATGAGGTACTAAAAGAATTTTTGGGAAGTTTTGTTATTGTTTATTTGGATGATATTTTGATTTTCAGTAAGACTTGGGATGAGCATTTGATGCATATTAGAAGAGTTCTAGAGAAGCTGAGGGAGGAGAAATTGCTAATTAATCTGAAGAAATGTAGTTTTGCAAAGAAAGAGTTGGTATACCTGGGATTTGTTGTCTCAGAGGAAGGTCTTAAGATGGACCCAGAAAAAGTAAAGGCTATCATTGAGTGGCCTACACCAAGGAGTGCAACGGAGGTAAGATCTTTTCATGGTTTGGCAAGTTTTTACAAAAAGTTTATTAAGAATTTCAGTAGCATTTGTGCACCCCTAACTGAAACAATGAGAGGGGATAGAAAAGAGTTTAGATGGACTAAAGGAGCCGACAAGAGCTTTGATACATTAAAGCAGAAAGTTGTAGAACAACCTATTTTGGCACTTCCAGATTTCAATAAGGTATTTCAGGTAGATTGTGATGCTAGTGGTAGTGGTATAGGAGTTGTTTTGAGCTAAGAAGGTAAGCCCATTGCCTATTTTAGTGAGAAGCTTAATGATGCCAAGAAAAAGTATTATGTTTATGATCAAGAGTTTTATGCAATAGTCCAGGCTTTGAAGAAATGGAGACATTATTTGTTGCCAAAAGAGTTTGTTTTATATACTAATCATCAGGCTTTGTAGTATCTTAATAGTCAAGGAAAGTTAAATCAAAGGCACTTAAAATGGGTTGAGTTTTTGTAGAGTTATACTTTTGTTTTGAAGCACAGGAGTGGGAAGTCCAACAGGGTTGCAGATGGCTTGAGCAGAAGGCGAAATTTGTTGACAGTAATGAAGATAGAGGTTGTTGGTTTGATGAACTCAAAAGTTTGTATCCTGAAGATCCAGATTTTTCAGAGGCTTGGAAAGCTTGTTTGGAACCTGTTACTTTGGACAGAACAAAATGGTTGGATTTCATAATCCAAGATGGCATGTTGTTTAGAGGAAGCCAATTGTGCATTCCAAGGAGTTCCATGAGAGAGAAACTAATTAAGGAGAAGCATAGTGGGGTGTTAGCTAGACACTTTGGTCGAGATAAGACCATTGCCATTGTTGGTGAAAATTATTATTGGCCGCAGTTGCAACAGGATGTGAGGAAATTTGTGCAGAGTTGTAGAGTGTGTTAGATGGCAAAAGGAACAAGTCAGAATACAGGGTTGTATCAACCATTACCTGTACTGGAGGAGCCATGGGATGATATTAGCATAGATTTTGTTCTTGGTTTACCAAGGACACAGAGAGGACATGATTCTATTTTTGTGGTGGTGGACAAATTCTCAAAAATGGCACATTTTATTCCTTATAAGAAGACTAATGATGTTGTTCATATTGCAGAGTTATTTTTCAGGGAAGTGGTGAGACTACATGGTCTACCAAAAAACATAGTTTCAAACCGAGATACCAAGTTTGTTGGTTATTTCTGGAGGACATTGTGGAAGAAGTTGAAGACAGACTTGAAGTTCTGTTCCGCACACCATCCACAAACTAATGGATAGACAGAAGTGGTGAATAGGAGTTTGGGTAACCTGCTACGATGCTTAGTAGGAGATAAGCCCAACGGATGGGATTCAATTTTACCACAGGTAGAATTTGCCTACAACAATTCTGTCAATCGGAGTACTGGTAAATCACCATTCCAAATTGTATATGGTAATAGCCTGAGAAATGCTTCTGAGTTAAGGAAGCTGGACAATGGAGAAAAGACAAGTGCTGAAGCTGAAGACTTTGCAGAACATTTGAAGAAATTGCATGAAGAAGTGAGAAAGCACATTAATAAGATGAATATTCAGTACAAGGCTAAGGCAGATCAGAAGAGGAGGTATAAGGAGTTCCAGGTGGGTGATGAAGTCATGGTTCACTTGAGAAAAGAAAGGTTCCCAGTTGGAACATACAATAAATTGAAAATGAAGAAATTTGGACCATGCAGAATCATGAAGAAGCATGATTCAGGAAATGCATATGAGGTAGAGCTGCCGAGTGGGATCAATATTTCTCTTGTTTTCAACATTGCTGATTTATCAGAATATCATGAAGGTGGAACAGAGGATGGACCAACAGAAGTGCAATGGAGTATTCCGGCATCTACTTCAACAGAGGAGATAGAAGAGATTTTGGATAGCCATGTGGGAAGGAGCACTCGGAACAATCAATACGAAGAATATCTAGTGAAATGGAAAGGAAGGCCTGTTGAAGATTCTTCTTGGTTGTCTAAGGTAGAGGTTGACCATTTGGGTTTTCCTCACACAAACACCTGAGACGTGACAGGGTCACTTCTCAATTACCCTGGGTGTCTGATGCAAGAGCATCCAGAGGTGTAAGGGCAATCTTGCATCACCCAAAAAGAAGTAATTCAAAACCATTGTAGTTGTTCTCATTTCTTCCTATAATTAGTGTTTTTGGTTCCATAATATCCAGAATAATAATGTAGGACTTTCAATTTTTTCAAAACTGCTAAAAATAGCGACCAGCCTATTTAGAAAAGTGTACCTGCTATTTTTAGAAAGTTTGCATTTGGGCACGTAATGAAGCAAAAACTTCTAGAAAGTTACATAATGGAAATATAAGGCCTTTGGCAAAGGAATTAGGTAAAGATCATTTGTGAGCTGAAAAATATTAAAGTTTTTGTTTTCTGAAAAGCCCCTGAAATTTTACGGAACAAGATATGAGGCACTAAAACTTCTCATAACATCTCAAAAAGTTGATGGAAATCCATTTACATATTTTTGGCATGATAGTTTACATCGCGAGCTTTCTGGCGCTTAAAACGGTTCATCAATCGGACACCTGAATCAAAAGTTATGCTTCCCGGAAGTTGACCTACTTTTGGAGGGAGTTGCAAAATTTGAAATTTAGCTGGAGGCCGCCAAAAAGTGCTATTTATGACTATTTTGGGAACCCTGGGCAGTAGCAGAGTCAAGGGGGCCAGTGTGGAGTCAAGAATAGGTGGGAAAACAGAAACCCTAGCTGATTTGGGGTTACAGAAGGCTGAAGATTCTAGAGTCTTGAGGTTGGGGAAAGCTGTAATGTGTTGCAGCCAGTAGAGGATTTATCCTCTGATTGTAATTGAGCTTCTGTAATGTAATGAGTTGCCCAGTTCAATAAAATAAAGTTCTATTTGTTGTGTTCAATATCTGTTATTGTGTGTTTTGTGATTTACCCCCTTCATCACAAACAAAGATCATTTGTCAGGATAATCTAACAGTCCAATTAGAACTGTCAAACCATCCTGACAAATGAATTTCTGATGACAAGAGACCATACAATCAAGGAATGACAGAAGGAATCTAACTGGTTTTACCTTTCAGTTATGAGATAATTGAATTATTCAAGTAATCACAATTCAATGTGAAAGAAAGGCATTTATAAACTGTCATTTCATATCATGTTTTGAACACATGTTTCATATCAATTTTAGTTATTCTATCCTATGCATTTGATTAAAAAAGTAAACAATACATAAATCATTTGCATAAGGTAAAGTAACTAATCATATTCAAAGAAGTGTTTAAATGTGTCCCACACAAGCCGTGGGAGTGACTAAACTGAGCAATGCAAACATGTGCAAGCTATACATCTGAGGATAAAAGGAAAGAGAAAAGAACATATGAGAATAATGAATATCCATCATTGCCTTTTTGGAAGGTTGATATTCTTGTCTTAATAGCTAATCTTCATGTCCTTATCTTCAGCTCCTGATCATGATAGTGTACCTGCAAAATTGGGGAAAAGCCCTGTTAGAAGCTCCGGATATTAAAAATTGTCACATGTTTTCATCAACAAACATATAAACTTGCAGACATTATGCATCTTATGTGATTGGATCAAATCAAACATGTGCAATAAATCAGATCACCATGAGAAAGATTAATCAACTTCAAGAGGTATGTTTTTATGCTAACTTGTTTGTTTACTGTGCAAGTATAGGAAAAGTAATGTTGTTGATTTGAAGACTTTTAAAACATGTGGAGAAAATGTGGCTCCCACAAGGGTAGAGCCCAACATGTTTCCTTTTTATTCATTTGAAAAGGATATCAGATTGCAAAAGATAGAATGCATTATTCAAAGAAATACTATGCATCAAAATAGTCAACTTGTAAATGGAGTGAAGTCATTATCATAGAAGTGAAGAGGAGCAGTTGCTCCTATAAACTATGCCCACTTCATGGAATAGCTTTTTAAAATAAGATCATGTTCAAAATGCTTCATTACATGTTCCAGGATGAACAGCGATTGATATACAAGTATAGAAGTACAATGATCAAGGACATGAGTGATTACAGTCATGGAAAGGTATTCTTCTTTATTTATGTTATGATTGAAGTATCTTTTTGTTGTCCATATGTGTGTCATAAGTATGATAGCCACTTAATAGCTGAACATCATGATAAACTAACAGTAGATGCCATGAAGAATGTGTAAAGTGCAAATAGAACAACTATAAAAGTCCATTATGTTATCAACTAAGCCACAGGGTACAATCATATCATGCCGAGAACAGTCATACAGCTGGAAATAAAGGACAATATCATCTTGTGGAGATCAAAAGTAAAGAGCCCAGTATGCATATGAAATAACAAGGATGCTACTCTTGAACATGTGATTGATGTAGTCAATCTCCAGGGAGATACAGAAGTATGAGAAAGGAGCAGTTCACAGTTAATACTATGGAGATCACACTACATCAACATTGACAAATATCAATGAGACATCAAATGATAAAGAAACTATTACCATTGATAAAGATTTTGAGAACCACAGGCCCAAATGAAGTAGAAGTACATTTGACAAGAATAAAAGACATTGAAACTGCATACAGTTATAGCATCCTTATGCTATTTTAAACCAGTATGAAGGATATAGGAGATAATTGATATAAAGAAGCAAATGTTCAAGTTCATGTCATGCAATGAAGGTACAGTTAAAAGAATAATAAGGAGATACATTGAGCAAAGGAACTTCAGAGTTTCATCCATATAGAAGTTTATAAATGCTTTCATGTATACCTAGATGATATGAACCCACAGTTTATCAAATGCCATAAAATGGAGAAGAATGATATGCAAGTTTTTTCATATGCCAAATGACAGTCAGAAAGAGAAATAAACAAGAATGGGTTGTTCTCTATGTTTCTCTTTTCACAAATGAAAGAAATAACATAGAGAAAGAGAGGTTACAAGTCGTAACCAGAGGTATATTTTTCCTGTATAAAATTCAAACCCTCAAACTTTCTTTTAAAACCCTAAGATATTCAAGTATGCAGAAGTGAATGAGGATAGAGAGAAGCAAGATATAGCAGGTCGCAGCCAAGAAGGCCTTATGTTTGAAAAAATGACAAAACCCATGTAATATTCTTTAAAACCCTCATATTATTTCAAGCTATATAGAAGGAGAGTTTAAAAGAAATGAAGATACAGTAATGTCATGGCCAGAAAAAGTTCTTTTCCTTCAAAAATATGAAGACCCATGTCATATTTTCAAGCCTTGTGTTTTTTCTTTTTGCAAAGGAAAAGAAGCTTGAAGATAAGAAATAGTGAAACATGGTCGTTGCAGAGAGGCCTTTTTTCTTCAAGAAGGAGAAGACCCACTTCTTTTTTAAAGAAACCTTTATCAAAAAGTGCATACACAGTCAAGAGGAACAAAAATAATAAAGCTCGAATAGAGAGAGCTCACCTTGTATTTTTCAGTGAGAAGGAAAGCTACAGAGGCCGCGGCCTTTACTCTTTAAAAGTCTCTCAGAAAAAGATAAGTTACAGTTGCCAAATGAAGAGAACACAGAGACAAAGAAGCATGGTAAGAAAATGTCAATATATGCTCAAACACACAGCCATACAAGTCACGGCCTGAGTATAACAAAATGAGGAAAAATGACAAGAAGTTGCCAAATAAAAACTCATAGCATACTCACCTTTCTTCCTGTATCAAAAATGTCGTGACAATGCTAAAGAATCAACCAAAGAAAGTTCAAAATTGTAGAGAGGAGCATATGTCTTCCAAACCCTAATTGTCGGCCCTTAAAGTTGCAGAGCCAGAATTCAAGTAAAGTAAAAAGATCAAATGACAAGGTTTAGGGTTCACAAGGTGCTTTTGATCGATGGTATCTCACTTTCCTCATCTTTTCTTTTTGACTTAAAAAAATAAAATCATTCACCTTATCCATGCCGAGGTCAAGACTTGTGTCTTGGTAAAACCTAATGATTTAGCCACAGGAGGGCCCATGGGCCAAATATTCATTTCTTTTTTGCATTTGATTTTTACTAAGTCAAATTTGCAAATCATTAAAAGGTAAGGCTTAATGCCTTTTCTTATCCATAGTGGTCAACAAGAATGGTCAAGATTCCTTATGTCACATGAAGACCAAGTGTGGTCGAAACTCCTTTTGCCTTATGCATTTTGAACGCATGAAAAGTCAAAACAAAGAGATCATTCAAAGAAAAGGTTATGGGATAAATGGATAAGGGACTTATGAAGACAAGGTGATATGAAGTCAAGTGATAGCAAAGATGGCAGAGATATGGATGAGGTGATAATGCACGGTGGTGGAGTAATAAGGAGGTATATATTATACCTTATATTGCATGTATGGTGTAATAATGTAATTATTTTTGCATGGAGTAATAAGGGTGTAAAGATGCATTTATCATTCTTTTTGATAATGCATATTTATTTTTTCATGTAATGAAGTTAAGTATTTGCATGGGAGGCATAAGAAGAGAATATTCTTTATTTTCCATGCATGATGGCCCTTTTATTTTTGGTATCATTGATTAGTGAAATCATGCAAATTATGCAAATGTAAAGGGAGAGATAAGGTGTTTTTCTTTTTCTTCCATTTCTTCATGATTTTTACAACTATAAATAATGTAAACAATTAATAAAGTAATATTTTATAAGTTACTTTATTAATTTGTCACAAAGTTGTAAAATTAAAGAAATTAGACAAATTGAAACTCATAATAGAGTAAATCATGCAAAAGATTACTTTATTCATGGTCCACATTATCTACACATGCGAAATCATGCAAAATGGAGGAGCTGAGTTAACTAAAGACTTTGAGGTCTTTTTGCATGGCTTGGAGCTCGAATTGGGAGAATTTTGGTCAACTCTTGGGTCAAACACATGGAGATAAGCAGTTTTGAGCTATTTTTTGCTCATTTTGAGGCAGTTTTGACCCTTATTTTTAGGGATCATTGTTTGCTCGTGGATCAAATTGGAGAGCATATTTTTAGAGGCAGTTGACTGCAGTTGATTTTTTTTCCATGCCTCCTGGAGAGAGCAAACTATATATTGTAAGGAAAACTTAGTTTTTTCCTAGTTCTTGCATTCTATTCTCTCTTACACATTTTTGAGAGACAGAGTTTGTAACTCATTTTTTCTAGTTCTTGCCTTTTTGCTCTTTACACTTTGAGAGAGAAGGAGGTTTTGTAACTCACTTATTTGCAGATTTATAGAGATTATAGCAGGTTAAAGGTTCTATACTTTGTTCTATGCAATTATTTCCTTTATTTTTTAGTTTGATCAAGTATCTACCTTCCATTAATGCAACTTGTAGGAGTGATTTGATGAGATTTTATTGTGTTTAACATCAGAACCTTTAAAATCATTCTCATTAGTACTTGTTTGTTTTAGATAGCATAGAAAATCACAGGTCTTAGGATGAACAATCAGAAAACCTTTCTTTTATGTTGTAAAAGACCCCTTTTCCTTCAAAATAGAAATATTTTCCAGCCTCCCTTAGAAACAGTTTTGTGATAAATTTGCTGAAAGCGGTTTGTGTGGATAGATTTTCTGAGATCTATTGTAAGTTAGATTGCCAAGTTTTCATCATTTTTAGGTGTATCACCATACTTTTACAGTTTTATTTACTTTTAGAAAGATCCTTTTAACCCTTTTTCACATCAAAGTCATAGATTCAATTGAATATTTTAAGGGAACTAGCCCATAATCTGGAGGTTCAAACTCGACATAGGTCACCCACAGCCTGAGTTTGATCCCATGTTTCAAAGGATTGTTGAGTATCACAACTTTGCATCATGGGTGCAATCCTAATTGACAACAAGAATGTTGGGAATTAAGGTGTCTCAACCTTGGTAATTCCTTGTATTAATTAATTGTATTTATTTATTTATTGCCTATTATTGTAATTAGGATGCAAATCCTTATTGTCATCTTGTGGGAGTTGGCACGGTGATATGTCATCCTACGTGGAAGGTGACAACATGTAAATTTGTCCTCACATGAGGAGATAGGCGTCCCACTTACTGGTAGGAATATTTTGCCATGTGTCGGCATCTTGGATAATGTGTAAGGGAATATTGACCGAAACGGTTATGACATATTCCTATGACAAATCTATGATGCGTAAGAGTCGTCAATGGAAGATTCTATGACAGGTGAAGACATGTGTCACAAGGCATCTTGGAAGAAGGCATCTTTGGGTGCCCCAGGAGGGTTATGACATGTAAGAGAATATGCTATTTTTAGCTTGTGTATGACAGATTCTCTTACAGCTATAAGATATGACTGCTATGATGGATTCTATGACAGTCGTAAGAGTATCTGTCATTGCCCAACTTGGGAATAGGCGACCTCTTTGGGATGGGGTGATATGACAAATGTCTTAAACATTCTACAGTGTTAGACAAGTGTCCCCAGGCATGGATTTTGGGCCATGCGGCCATGTTGGATGCCCATCCCAAGATAGAGTCAATTTTGCCTTGTATGTTCTTTATAAACAGGTACTTTTGAGAGGAGATGTATTATGTGATTGACAGTTACTGTTATGCTGCCGGTTTTGTCTCCAGATACAAGTGTCGAAGACTCTTGAGAGCTTGCATTGCAAGTGTATTGTAAACCATTTTAGTTTTGATAATACATTGTGCAGGTTTTGGAGTGTGGGGTTTTTCACCCAATAAGGGTTTTCCTAAAGTATATCTTGTCTCTCTCTCTCTTCTGTATCATTTATGTGTGTATGTGTATTGCTGTAATATCTCCATTGTTGTGTTTAACACTCTGTAATTGTAAGGATTAAAATGAATTTGCACTCGTCTCCCCTCATTAGATTAGTGTAGGAAGCGATTTCTGTTGGCAAGAGACACTATATGGATTCATGATTGTTGTCATTGATGGCAACAAAGTTCATCCCACACATCCGCAGGACATGGTGTGTCTCTACCGGAAGTCAGAATGAAGAATGTGGTGGTCCGGTAAACAAGAACAGAGCATGTGGCAAGGTCCGACAGACAGGTCTGGATCTCTCAGAGGAAGTATCTTGGTGAAGTACGGATTTGGGAAAATCAAGAGGACTACCTTGAGTAATAGATTCCAAGGATTTAGCCTCCGGTGATGAACAAGGAAAAAGATATGAATAGTTTAGTACCGGATTCCTGAGTGACAGTGTGAACAGAGGAAGAACTGACTGACAGAACATCAAACTACTTTCCAGATGTGTTTATGATGGTGGTAAAGGTTATGAAGACATGAATTATGTTTGGCTGACATGATTAATGATTTCTACAAGTATATGCTTGATCCGCACTACTTGATGTGCAAGGATTCAGCCGACAGAACAGAGTTTGTGAGAAGATTGACTGTTCTGGGTGCCGACTAGAAAGATAATGAAATCACTTGTGCGGATATATAGATAGGATGGATTTAGTTGTGGGAATTGGTGTGGTGATATGTGATGTGCGAATAAAAGCAAAGCAAAGCAGAAGTAGTAAAGAAGATTCAGTATGTGAAAAGAAAGCAGCATAAGGAAAGAGGAAAGATGAAGTGCAGCAGATCAGTGTACTGAGCCTAACCGGAACTGAACTCCAGCATATGTGGATGCTTCCAATCAGTTCAAGTATTGTATAACATTCTTTTGTAGACAGTGTGTCTCCTTGTAGGCAGTGTACCTCCTTTGTGAGCAGTGTGCTCGGGCAGTGAGCCCTAATTGGCAAGTGCCATTTTGTATTTCCTTATTCTTCTAACAGAGAATAATCTTTGGGTTAATCACCTCGTGGTTTTCTCCCTTAATAGGGTTTCCACGTCAAAAATATTGTGTCATGTGTATCTCCATTTCATGGTCATGTTTGCTTGTTTGAATTAACGCTGCATTGATTAATAAGAAAGTTCAGAAAGAAGAAATAATTAGGATAACTGATTCACCCCCCCTCTCAGTTATCAACAATTGGTATCAGAGCTAAGTTCCTCCTAACAGAGCCTAACATCTTGAGGAAGATCTGGGAGTTCAAATGGATGCATATGGTTTAAGGGAGCAACTCAAGACTGCCATTGATGATCTTAAATAGTCAAACTCTGAAGTCAATGAATTAAAGGAAAGACTCAAACAAGCTAATGATTTCATGAGAGAACTAAAAGACAAATTAAGCCTCTCTATGAAAAAGAGAAAGGAGTTGATTCGGCAATTGGCAAGACAAGGTGAAGCAAATAATGCAAATGAAGAGCTGAAAGAAAAAACTGAGTTGTGTGAAAAGTTATCAAAAGAAATCATTATGGTATGACATGAAATGGAATTAGGAGTCATGAAGTTTACCTAAGAAGTTGAAGAGAAAAGAGGAACTGAAGATAATCTAAGACAATCTCTCAAGGAGAAAATAGAAGATTGCCACCAGATGGATAGAATTATCAAACATCATGAATCTGATCTTGAAGATGCTAAAGATAATGAAGAAAAACTTGAGGATCAAATTGTCTCTCTAAAAAGGGATCTTCAAACAGCAAATGAGTATAAAGAGAAATTCAAGATAAGTTCTGCTCAACTTGAAGTTCTTCTTGGAAGTCAAAAGAAGGTAGATGACAAGTGTGGTTTGGGATATGAGAAAGGAGAAAGCTCCGGATCCGGTCAGAAGAATTTTGGATCAAAAAATCCAAGGAACAGGCCTAGAAGACCTCTGGTAAGATAGCCCAATGCTCAAAGATATCCATCCTTCAATGGATACTGCCACAGCTGCAATCACTTTGGTCACAAAGCTAATCAGTGCAGAAAGAGAATGAATCAGACTAATTCATCCTTCTCTGGACAGTGTTTTAATTGCAAAAGGTATGGTCACAAGTCTCATGAATGCAGAAATATGCAAATGAACAAATCATCCAATGGTAGATGCTTTGCATGCAATAGAGTAGGTCATATGGCTAATTAATGCAAATCAAGAGGATATCGGTCAAATATGCAAAGAAATGTTGTTTGCCAAATATGTAATAGGTCCGGTCATAATGCAAAAGTCTGTAGAAGCAAGAATCAGGACAAAAGAGGTTCGGTATATCATAATCAGAATCAAGACAAGGGTAAACAAAAGATGAATGCGGATGAAGTTAAAAATGAGATGAGCAAGATTTGGGTGAAGAAAAGTACTGAGAATGAAGAGGTTGGATCCGCACCAGACTCTGGTGCTGATATTCCTTCCGGAAACTAAAAAGTGAGCTCTGGCTCAGGGGGAGATACAAAGAAAACCTTGTTCCCCCAGCCAATCAATTGGTGCCGAAACTGGCACAAGAAGAGTTGTGGATTGAAGGAGTCATAAGGGATATATTTAAACAAACTGTGGTTAAGATTTGGAAGATCCGCAAGATGTTTAAATATCAAGGTTGATCCGGTTCTTCAAATCACCTGAATAAGGCAAACCAGAATAATGTAGGTCGAGCATTTATTGCAATCTGATATTAGGGCTTACGGAGCAATATAAGGGTTTTTCATCAATCACTCGTTCATTCTACACTCAAGAAGAAATGAAAATGGAGCTCTGCAACAAAATTCCTCAAGTTCATCGAAGATCACTTGCAGAAGTCATTACTTCCAAAGATCAATCCAACCAACTCCGTGAAACCGATAGGTGCAAAAGGTATTTTTCATTTTCAAATATCTCACTGCAAATCTCTTGATAATGGATACTCTAAATATTGTAAAGATTTCTGATAGACCTCGCCCTACATTTAAGAAACATCCATGCAAATCCTTGGAGGTAGACCCCCTAGGTGCATTTTCCAGTGTTCCGCATGGTGTTTTGCACACTGAAGATATTAGGGTTTATATACATGCAAATGTTGAAGAGTTTGGGGAATTCAAACTAAGAGATATCTATCACAAACAACTGTTAGATGATTCATTTGAGCTCAAACCCCAATACATAGGCCTCCAAAACAAGCACTTTGCACAATACATACATTTCCCCTGTTTTACGGAGGATGAATGGGTTAGGTACATTTTGAGTAAAATACATGACAATTTCATGTGGTTAAATGGACCATTCAAGATCACTAAAGATGTCATCAGGGCAGTTACCGGACTACACTCATCTGGTGGGATTCCTGTTCTTAAATCTGTAAAGAACCTAACTATGAGTGAGGCTACCGGATCTAAGTTTGACAAAAGAGCAATGACAGTAGATGACATTACTGATCCAGATGCCAAGTTTGCTTCTATGATCATTGGATATAAGATATATCATTCTAGCAGAGAAAATTCTGTACCTGGAACTGCCATCTATACTGCTTATGAAATGTTAAGAAAGGATGCAGACTATGATCTTTGTCAGCTTCTCTTGAACCAACTCTTAGAGAATCTGCAGAAAATCAAGAAAGACAAAAAGAATTCATTCAAGTATGGTGGATTAATATTGTGCTTATTCTTCTACTTTATGAATGAGCTTCTTGGATCTAATGGCTGGGTATGGGAGAATGATAGACCAGTAGCTATCCAAATCAGAGATTATCTACATGGACTTGGTGACAACAAAGCACAAAATACAGCTCTGTGGGGATACTTTAAGAACTTTCAGAGCATGATGCAAGCAAGAGAAAGGATTCCTCAGTCTCTTGTTGAAAAATACAAAGACACAGTTTGCTTTATGGTAGAGACTGATCAGTGCCTAACGGAGGCAGTAGAACCAAGAACTGTATGGATCATGCCCATGGGGTATGAGGTTGATAAATAAATTATGGAGCTGCATGTTCAACACATGCTAAGCCAGCCTAAGGATCCAAAAGCAAAAAGGTTTGGAACCTTTGAGGAGCTGAGTATAAAAATTCATGTTGAACTTAGAGAACCAGAGATCAAGAGGAAGGTGAGAAAAGAAGTAGAAAATTTTGCCCAAGGCCTTGGCATCTCAAAGGAGGCACTTGATGCTCACAAGAAAAGGATGGAAAGGGCTGAGGAAGAGAAGAAAGAGACAGAAAAGAAAAGCAAGGAAAGTGCTCTGGTAGAAACCTCAACCCGGACCAGATCATCAAAAAGATCTGCACCTGTCACAGCCAAAAGCTCAAAACTGGAAGTCCAGGCATCCGGCAAAAGAGAGAAAAGATCCAAGACAAAAGCCAGAAGGGCTTATGCAAGTCAAAGAGATGAAGAGGAAACCGAATCAGATGAGGGAGTAAAGGAAATAAAGAAGCAGAAAAAGAAAGGATCCGGTAAACCCTCCACAGGCCAAGACAAGGAAGAAATGGCAGAGGAATTTGTTGAAAATCCCACCCTGTCTCTAGAAAGTGTAATCAAATTAGTCACTGTGGATGGAAACCTTCAACCAATGGCTGAATTCTATGATGATTACAATGAGGCTGACCAAAAGATTCTGCAGGAAGCTACAATCAGGTATCTGAACATATACAATAAGGCTTTCATTGAGATTATATCTCTAAGTCCTAAGAGCCTAGAAAAGGAGTTAGAAATGAGAAAGAACAATGCCATGGCAAAAGACATTGAGATCTGGGAACAGATAGCTATTCAGCTATATCCTTCAATTGATCCCAAGACAATGAACATGGTATTCAAAGACTGCAAGGATGAATTCAGGAGCAAAGCAAGGATGAATCAGCTTATGCTCAGTGAGACCGACAAGGTAGCCAAGGACACTGAAGAGATTCTCCAGAAAACCTTCAAAAGATTTAATCTTCCTATCATAGAGGACTTGGGTACTGACCCCTCCACCACAAATGTTGCAGAAGAAACTCCTGAGAAAATGTCAGAAGAGGTGGCCCCCGAATAGACTAACATTTCTCCTCTGGTTTCCCCTACAGTCTCCGGATCTAAAGGAGAAGATAAATCACAGGAGAAAGAAGCAGAGGTAAAAGAAACAGAAGATGATAGTGCGAAGACCTCAACAGAAAAGACCACAACTACTAGTGGTGAGAATGTAGGAGGAAAGAAAACTCCAAAGGACAGCTCCAAGGTTGTAGAAGAGAAGAAACAACTGTCTCAGGCAAGAGACACTGCACAAACTGTTCAAGAATTCTTAACAAAAGCCACTATAGAAATTGATGAACTGGACCTACTAAAAGGACCATTAGATTTTGACTCTTTGTCACCGGTGCAAACAATGAAAATAGCCTCATTTGCAAATGAGAAAGTCAAAGAGAAACTACTGAAATCTCACATGGAAGACTGTGAGCTTATGGAGGTAGCATCCGGAGTGCTGGAAAAGATCATGCCATCTTTTCAGAAGGATCCCACAGCCTCCTCTTCCGGTAATCTCAAAACCTTAGTCAGCAGTGCTAGTACACATTTTGATTCTCTAGAAAAATTAGTTGAAGAAAAGGTTCGGAAGGAGTTTTTGGATAAAAGGTTCTCTGAGGTATAGGGTTTGATCATTAATGATAGGAGAAACATGAACATTGGGATAAAGAGCTTAGAAAATGCTCTTAAGGATGGCAGTGAAATATATAAATTTTGTATCTCTTGGTCCAAGGTAATAGTGGAGATTGAGAAGAAAATAAAAGAGCAAAAGGACAAACTACTAAGCTTGTCTCAAAGTTTTGATCCTCTTTCATCCTCCATAATAAATCAAGAATGTCAGACTATTGCAATCACAAATGCAATAAAGAATTTTGAGAAGGAAAGAAAGAACATAATTAACCAGATGAGTGAACTTGGATTATTATCCCTAAGTTAGAGGCCATGCATGAGGCCATAAGTGAAGCTCAAATCATAGCCCAAACAAATGATCCGACAGATCTAAAAAGGGCAGATGCGTTTGCATTCCTGTTGAGTGGGCATATCTCAATTTTGGACAGGATGAAGCAGAGTTGGGTGACAAAAGTTGTACAGTTGAAGAACACTTTTGCAGACATACTTAAGTATATGTAAGTACAACTTGTATATATATACTTATGCGGCTAAATATAGTTAAATTTTTGAAAATTTTGGTATGCGGACCCTACCCTTTGCCATTGATGTCAAAGGGGGAGTGAGGAGCAGTCAAAAATGAGGAATCCAACTAAGGGGGAGCTCCAAAAAATGTATATAAAGACAGAGCATCAGCCAAGGGGGAGCATAATGTAAACACTTAGTCATTTTTCACTAAGTGTTGCCATCAATGCCAAAGGGGGAGATTGTTGGCAAGAGACACTATATAGATTCATGATTGTTGTCATTGATGGCAACAAAGTTCATCCCACACATCCGCAGGACATGGTGTGTCTCTACCAGAAGTCAGAATGAAGAATGTGGTGGTCGGGTAAACAAGAACAGAGCATGTGGCAAGGTCCGACAGACAGGTCCGGATCTCTCAGAGGAAGTATCTTGGTGAAGTACAGATTTGGGAAAGTCAAGAGGACTACCTTGAGTAATAGATTCCAAGGATTTAGCCTCCGGTGATGGACAAGGAAAAAGATATGAATAGTTGAGTACCGGATTCCTGAGTGACAGTGTGAACAGAGGAAGAACTGACTGACAGAACATCAGACTACTTTTCGGATGCATTTCTGATGGTGGTAAAGGTTATGAAGACATGAATTATGTTTGGCTGACATGATTAATGATTTCTACAAGTATATGCTTGATCCGCATTACTTGATGTGCAAGGATTCAGCCGACAGAACAGAGTTTGTGAGAAGATTGACTGTTCTGGGTGCTGACTAGAAAGATAATGAAATCACTTGTGCGGATATATATATGGGATGGATTTAGTTGTGAGAAGTGGTGTGGTGATATGTGATGTGCGAATAAAATCAGAGCAGAGCAGAAGCAGTAAAGAAGATCCGGTATGTGAAAAGAAAGCAGCATAAGGAAAGAGGAAAGATGAAGTGCAGCAGATCAGTGTACTGAGCCTAACCGGAACTGAACTCTAGCATATGTGGATGCTTCCAATCAGTTCAAGTATTGTATAACATTCTTTTGTAGACAGTGTGTCTCCTTGTAGGCAGTGTGCCTCCTTTGTGAGCAGTGTGCTTGGGCAGTGAGCCCTAATTGGCAAGTGCCATTTTGTATTTCCTTATTCTTCTAACAGAGAATAATCTTTGGGTTAATCACCCCGTGGTTTTCTCCCTTAAAAGGGTTTCCACATCAAAAATATTGTGTCATGTGTATCTCCATTTCATGGTCATGTTTGCTTGTTTGAATTAATGTTGCATTGATTAATAAGAAAGTTCAGAAAGAAGAAATAATTAGGATAACTGATTCACCCCCCCTCTCAGTTATCAACAATTTCCACACACCTAGCTTCCTTTCAGTCTGGCACCTTTAGCAATCACCATAGCACCTCTAACCATCTTGCATCGTGTATCAAAAAAGAATACCTGTACATCCACTTCTATTAGTTTGCTCACAGATAATAAATTTTGTGCTAATCCAGGGATATGTAACACACCACTAATCCTTTTTGTTCTACCATCAAGAAATTTGCTTTTAACTTTACCATGGCCAACAATATTTAAATGATAATCATCACCTAATTACACCTTACCTCCATTGAATTCTTCATATTCAAAAAACCAATCTCTATTAGGAGTCATTTGGAAAGGTGCACCTAAGTCAATTAACCATGCATCATTACCTGCACAAGTGGCCAAAGATGAAATGAATGCATCACCATCTTCCTTCTCGGAATCAAAATTAGAATCAAATTTCTTCTTTTTCTTCTTCTTTTCTTCTTTACACTCCTTATGGAAGTGTCTAGGCTTATTGCAATTCCAACAAATAACTTTGGATTTTCTAGGAGATTTGGATCTCCCCTTGAACTTGGATTTGCCATGCTTCTCGCTCTTCTTGCCTTTTTATTTAGGTCTTCCCCAAGCACTTAGGGCTTCTTTAGCACTAATGGATACCTTCCTCCTAATTTCTTTAGAAAGCAAAGAACCCACGACATCTTCAACTTTCAAGATAACAGAAGTACTCTTGATCGTCATAACAAGAGAATCCCACGAATCAAGAAAAGAACAAAGCAGGATCTGGCATCTCTCCTCCTCATCTATTTTTACACCAACTAATGTCAATTGAGCCACTAACATATTGAATGCTTCTAGGTGGTCTGAGATGTTGCAAGTATGTGCTTATCGGTGTTGTCATTGATATTAACATGTTTGTGTTGTCATTGGTGTCAACTGTGTCTTCTGATAAGGTTATTGTTATTTGATTGAGTTGCTATGTTAAAGATGATGTGATTTCCTTGTAGAGGTTTTGATGATGTTGGCTAATTGCTCATGTTGTTGAGTTTCCAAATGCTTTTGAGAAAATTTGATTATACTTGGAAACAGTGTGTTGAAGATGTCTTCTGGCTTACAGAATATTGTTCAAGATTTTGCTCCACATTTCTTCTATGTTAGAGATCTATGTATGCAGTCTAGATATGTTGTGGAGAAGTGTTTGAAGGTGCTAAATCTAGAATTTGGTGCTCTGGAACTCTATATAGTAAAATTTGTGTTCACCAAATTGAGAACAGTGCCTGACAGTGTTTGCAATGTGTCTAGGAGAAAGTATTTTGCTCCGCATTTCTCTACAGAGATGATTTAGGTGTTGTGGTTCTAGATGTGTGTTTATAAGGTCCTTATTTATCTTCTATCCAAAGGATTTGTGATTTGGTGCTCTGAAAAGCAAGTTTCTTGTGTAGCAGAGTTTGCCAGTGTTGTTTGTGAGCAGTCTGTGAACTGTGTTCAAGTGAAATTTGTTGTGATTGAATTTGTTAGTTTTCAAGTGACTTTAAGTTGTTTGTGGATGTTTCTAGATTGTTTTAAATCCTTGTGAGTGGTCCACAAGTTATGGTTGGGTTCGTGAAAGTGTGTGATCAAGAATTCATTATGTTTGGCTGACCTTGGATGTTTGCACTAATGTGGAATTGATTTAGTGATTATGTGAGTGTTGTGTAGCATGCTTGGATGGATTTAGGTCTGAGCTAAGGTGTAAAGTGGTTTTCCTTCATTCCTTTCTACCATGGAATGTTTAGGTCCAGACCTAATTCAAACATTGTGAGTTTGTCAATCTTAGAGATTGTTTCAAGGATTGAAGATTGTGTTTCTGACCTTGAAGATTGTTTCAAGGTTAATGATGGTATAAATAAGTGTCAAGAATTCATGAATCTGTGTGTGAAGGATATGATGTTTGTGATGTGAGGGTGATAAAGGGTAGTAAGAACTTTCATGTGTTAGATGATAAGATGCAGTGAGCAGAAGGTGTCTACTATCTTTCGATATAGATGCAAAGGTTATGTTTGTTGTGCTTCATTGGAACTAAACCTATGCATGTGTCAGATGCAATTATATCAGTTCACTCTTGGTAGTGAGCCTCTTCTTCTTTCTTCTTCTTCTGGATAGTGATTCCTTGGCAGTGAACCTTTCTTTTTTTGGGCAGTGAGCCTCTTGTAATTCGGTATTGCTCTAATTTATATTGTGAGCTAATCCTCACTGTGGTTTTCCCTTTTAGGGTTTTCCACAAAAATCTAGTGTTCTCTTGTGCATGGTGTTGATGTGTTTAAGTTTTTGTTATTCTCTTCTCATGTTTAATTATCATAACAGATCAAGGGTTTAAGTGAACTGATGTGGATATGAATGTGTTTGTGAGGGTTTAAAATTTTTGATACAATTGATTCACCCTCCCTCTCAATTGTCTTGTGCATTCAACATGAGATTCATCCACCCTCTTCCATTCTCAAGGAATACAATTTCTTCCTAAATAAAATCTTGTTCACTAAAGATTTGGCTTGATATATTTCACTGTGTTTCTTCCATAGTTTCTTTATAGAGGGCTCTTCATGCACATTGATTAAAACAGAATCCGTCAAGCACAATCTAAATAGATCTTTACCTTTATTGTCCATAACATCATATTCAGTATCTAAAGTAGCATTTGTGGGCCTTGAAACTTTCTCATCAATAGCATCCCACAGAGCTCAATCTATTAATAGATCCTCCATCTTCAGTTTTCACATCTCAAAATTGTTACCAGAAAATTTTTCTACCTCTATTCCCCCTAATGTTCTCACCATCTAAAAATCCCTACAACAAGATCACAAAGTATCTTTTGCACAAGCTCCCACTCAAAACTAGATTAGTTCAAAAAACCCAACAACCCACAAATGAAAACAAAGGTGATCAAGCTTTGATACCACTTGTAAGGAAGCTAAGGTAGTGGAACAACTTCCTACACTAATCTTGAGGGGAGAGATATGCAGAACTTTTTAGATCTTTACAACAATTACATAAATAAATACAAATATTAATCATACCACAAAAAAATAATTACGTAGGGAAACCCTTTCAGGAGAAAAACCCCACACTCCAAAGCCACCCAATATATTATTCAGGAATCAAGAAGATTACAATATACTTGTAGAACAAGATTTCACAAGAATATAACCAACCAGAGATCCGGAGGCAACTCAACATCTATATGACTCTTACACACAACCTCCATCTCAAGCTCTTGATATATAGGAGATACAATATAGTAAACCATCAATGGTAATTACAAAACCATGAGCCAAAAACCACCCAAAAGTGGCACCCAAATTATCTGCAATAAAATATGCCTTGTGATGTGCTAGATCACACACCAACATGTGTAACTCTCCCCTTTACAGCTCTTTTAAGTATCCAACACGTTTTCACATTTCTCAAAAATAGGAGGTCCAACTTCCAGAGGTCATAACCTTTGATTTGGGTGTCTAATTAACGAATCGTTTGATGCGTCAGAAATCTCATGAAGAGATCTATCAGTCTATAACATACTTTTCTGGTTATGACAACTTTTGAGGCATTTAGGGACCTCTAAGTGCCTCAAATATGAGCTCAAAACTTTTTTTAGAAGTTTCAAAAAACTAAAACTTTAATATCTTGCAATCCAGGTATGATCTTGAGTCAAAACTCACCCGAGATGTTTAATTGGTAGTTCCACACATTTTGGGAAAATTTTGGGTCCTTTCAAGCTCAAATATATAGTTACTAAAAATAGTAATCCCTGCCATTTTAGCCCCTTTTGAAACTTTGAAAGTTCTAAACCATTCTTCAAGATAAAGGGTATTCGAAAAGACCAAAACTGGGAAAATAGTAACCTTTTGTAGTTGCAAGGTTGAGACAGCTTTCCTAACACCAAAGACCTTGAAGGTAAATGAAATTTCTTCAACACAATTTCCTACTCCTAAAAAACTAAAACTCAAGGGTAATAGCAATGGAACTTCTGATATTGATGAAGATCTCCTTTCTTCTAAAGAAATGGCAACCATTTGTGATAAAGTATCATCTCAATCTAATGAATCATCTTCCTCTAATGTATGTCTTGGTAATGATTGAGTCCCTTTATATTTCAACCCCCATGGGCTTGTTGAAACGAAGATGGACCCTCCTCACCATGATAAAAAGAATGATCCTTCTCCATCTTCTTCAACACATGATGACAGTTTTCATTTCAACAAAGGTAGTCATATGACCTCTCCTCTTCCTTCGGACTTGGAGATTTATTATGGGCATGATTCAAAATTCTTTCTAAAATTGGATACAAAGGAAATGGATTAGGATGCAAAGAACAAGGAATTGAGGAACCTATGAAACCAACACCACACTTGTCTAAAGTAGGTTTAGGTTTCTGACCTTCTCCTACATTCTCTCCACCATGTTCACAACAAAAAGGGTTGCTTCCTACTCCCCCTATATCTTCTCTTCTATCTCAACAAGAGTGTATGTTGTTGAGTCTACTCAAATACTGCCTAATCACTCATCCCCCTCCAACACACAAAAAGATTCAACAAAGTAATCATTCATCACCTCGTTATTGTGCATATCATCGAGCGCTTGGCCATGCCACTAAGGAATATCGAGTCTTGGGTGACAAAATTCAACAACTTCGAACAAGGTATGGCTCTAGTACTTTTCACCATGCTTGATGTAGTCCCTAGAGTACCTTTTCCTCCATCCATTTTATAATAATCAAGTTGGGGGAGGACGATTTTTTATAGGTCGACTCGCAAGTGTGGTCCCTCCCTCTCATTTGTGTTATGTTTGTATGTAATGGTATCCCTATATTGTGATGTTTTGTTAGTTCTCCCTTGACACCCTTGTTAGCACAAAGGTACAAGGAGAAAGAATGCTTCATGTCATTCCTCTATATGTATCTCCATTCTTCTTTATGTTGTGATGTGCAATTTCTTTATTTTCCATGGATGATTTAGCATCCTTTTATGTTGATTCAATTTATGTGTACTCTACATTCATGTGATATTTCTTCTGTCATCATCATATTTATGTGGAACCTTGTTGCAATGCTCAGCGTCATACCATGACTACACAAGCCATTGTGTATCATGCTTGTAATCATCGCCTTGGTTTTCTCATTCTGGGGGCAACCCCTTGTTGCGATGTAGCTTTTGAGAACACATAACATTTGAGCATGTGCTTTTAGAAAGTTCTCGTGCTTGTTTTGTACTTCTTACTTATTCTACCTTAAAGGCAATTGCTCCCTGATAGAGTTACCAATCACTTTAAGGTGGGGGCATATATTGTGCTATGAGCCTTAGTCTCATCTTTCTATCAAAATACATTGATAATTCTTGTTACTCCACTCTCTTGGAAAAGATCATGGCAGGCTTGGAAGCAAGATCTTGAGTCTATCTTGTTCTCCTAAGTTGGAGCTCCTTGCATGTTTGGGAGAAGGTTTGGAACCACCAACTTGAGCTTGGCTAGATTACCTTCAGGTATGGTTGCAATGCCTTCTTATTCTGCAAAGCTTCGTAAAAATCCTCTTGCAGGTGGTAGTTTGTGTATTCCCTTGAGTGGAAACACTTTTCTTAATGTGGGTTATGTGTATGATGTGTTTGTACCCCTCTTGTTCTCCTTATTTCTAACTAACCCCTTAGCATTCTTCTTATTTCATCTTGGGGAATGATGCATGGTGATTGAGACAACCTTTTACATTGAGGTCTCTTTTTTCATGTTGACTCAGGGTCTTTCGTTATGTGCCTCTTGTGATTATTGAATGATGCATGCATTCTCCTTGCATATTCTTATCCTCTATGTATCCTTCACACCTCATGTGTTCTTTGCATGTTTTCTCTATGTATTCCTTATGTAATCTCCTTAAGTGTTTTGCATGTATTCCATGTGTGTGTCATGTATATTCTATGTATTCTTTATGCCTTATGTGTATGATTTGTGTCAAGCATGTATACTTTGTGTATTGCACGTATCAAGTGTATACCTCGTGTATGCCTTGTATTATCTTATGTTTTCTAAGTGTTTCATGTATGTAGAAATTATGCCTTGTGTCTTATGTGTTTGCAAATCATCATAGATTCCTAGAATCTTAAAATTAGGGGCTTGATCACCCCTCAATTTCGATGACATTCTATGGCTTCTATGTTTGTTGTGAGTGAAATATATCTTCTCCATACTTTAGTGTGAGTTCAAATGTAAGTTCATACCCACACCAAAATGGGGCCTAAATGTTATGGAGTAAAATGTGTACACTAGCATTTTATGCCTAGTTTAGCACCCAGGTGGACCTAAAATGTTTACCCTTGTTAATCAGGACATATTTTAACACCTTTATAAACATTAAACAATTAAATCTCAATCTAGATGAATAAACCTGACAAAAAAAAGCTAGGATTGGTCTAAACCCACTTAAATGGACACTCCCCAGAGTTTGTGGGGCTAAAGAACCAAGGTGCCTAGTGCCCTGGTCTCAGATGTTAGCCCCGGCCCTATTTTTGTGGTGTCAGCTTAAAACACCTCCTTAACTTTTACATGCCGGCCCCATTTGGTTTTATTCATTGTTGGTGAGCAGGAATGCATATAAAAGAAAGTTAGTTTATTCATTTGAACATCTCTAAGTTCTCTAAGCAATCTATACACACTTGCACTCTCTCTTCTTCTCTCTTGCTCTCTATGGTGGATTATTGCTATGGCACTAACTTCTTGCAGGTCTTGTGAAGATCTCTCTACTTCTTTGGGCTACACCAACTTCTTGAGTCAACTTGTGACACCACATCAAGCAATCTATGGTTTCCATACTCATGGTGACTCCCTTCCTTTATGCTTTGTGATAGCATTCCATTCTACTTCAAATTTGCCTTTGCACTCCTAGGGCACACTCTCTTTATCTCTCATCATTTTTATTGTGGAGGTGGAAACACCATCACAGACCTTGACTTAGGCAAGCTCCTAAATAGCACCAACCCTCTTTCCTTCTTTTGTGTGTGCAGGTTGAAGAAACAAGTTTTAGGAGGCAAGATCCGGGGAGAAGGAAGCTTTTGTAGGTACAGGTGCAACAAAGTTCTAAGTTTTTATAAAACCCTAGATTGGCTCTAGGGCACCCATCTCCCTGGTCTCTCTAGCCCCTTAACTTGGATCCAAGTTATTCTCTGTCCACTGGTCTTTGTTGTGCTTTCGAATTATCCGTTATTGTTTCTGATAGTTTGTTATGTTTTGATCTTGCTTAATTAGGGTTTTTTATTTTGCCCTAGTTTGATTGGTTGGATTTGGTCAATTCTTCTCTATACAGAAAAGGGACAAAGCCCATGTAGTTTGGCTCTCCTTCAAGGGTAGAAGCCAAGCTCAACTTGTGTTCTAATGTTGAATGGAAGAGGGTTTGATCTAGTTTAACCTTTTAGGCTAGGTCTCTCTTTTCTATTTAACATAAAGTCTGTATCTCAATATTCAACTAAACCTACAATTATTTTAAGAGATATAAACAAAGTATAAATCTTTCATAATGATGCAAGTATAAATTTCTAAATATATCCTTTGTATTAAAGACAAAACACTATAGCATTGTTTTAAACAAGAACTTAATTTACTTTTCTCAAAGACAATTTTCAAGCGCATACCAAATTCATTTAATATACAAATCCACATAAGTACATAATTCATCTTTTATTTAGTTGTACAACAAATCTCAAGATAATCATTACAATGAAATTTTAGTACATTTTCATAATTACATCATAAATATTTCAAGCCTTTCATTTACATGCAATATACAATATATAAATATACAAATCATAGTTCAATTGTCTCAATATGTACAAATATGTCTTCGACTTTCAAGCTTGTGGTATATTGTACTGCTGCATGGAAAGAGAACATCATCTAGGTGTTTTACCTCCATCCTCAGACGAGCGGTCCCCCGCACATCTTCCTACTAGAAGTGGCCGTACCCTTCACGAGGGTAGCAGATAGAGAGATCTACGAAGTGTAACATACCAACAAAGAACTAAGTGTGAAGTACTGACTCTGTCACACGAAACCTGTCATAAATTCCTAGATTCCCTCTAGCTAAGTATGACAACTGATTGACATGCAACCCTATCAGATATTATGGACTGATAATGCATGCAACAAACACATTACTTTAGCCAAAGCATTTAAATACGATATCACAATCCAATACGGATGTGTAGGTCATGTGTCCACACACTTCTATCTCAGCTTGACTCAACATAGAACAAGACAGAGCTACATGATTTCTCATTGAACATACTCTTCAAACAATTAAATCAAATATCTAGCATAGCTAAACCACTTAACTAACCAATCACATACACCTATCCTTGTAACTACATTATACCATTCTTAGATTTTGTTTTACATGCAGCTAATCAATTAAGGATTAACACTATCCTAGTACCTTTTGTACTTTTTTTTCCTTGTATATCATTTCTTACACATTTTCAAACAGAATTTAACACATAATAGATAATTAAGATTTTTAACTTAGTCCACAACTATATTGCTTCCACAGGTTGGACCTAAAGAATTTATAAATTGTAAGTATTTAATGAATCTTCTGCACTTTAAATGCAATAATTTGAATTGGCTAAAAGAACTTTAATCAAACTTAATCCAAATATCTGTCTGATATTGATTTTCCATAACATAAATTAAACTAGACTATATAGGATGGTTGAATTATACTTGAACAAACATTACAGGATCCTTCCAACATTAGTGATGAACATTTTAACTTGAATATGGCATTCAAATCATGTTAACCAATGAGCAACATTGCAAAAGTTGGATATAAATTCCAAATATTGAAACAAAACCTCTATTTGTGATTGTCTAGCTGCACTTGATTATATGTGAGTAACATATCTTATTATTGGTGTTACCTATCTGTGGTAGCACACTAGAATACATAAGTTTTTATTCCTTTAAATGGATATGTCTATAGATATACTTATACACACACACACACACACACACACATACAAATCTATAAGTTTGTACACACACACACACACACACACACACACACACACACACACACACACACACACACACACACACACACACACACACACACACACACACACACACACATATATATACATATTTTATATATATACTAGATTCATATGTCAAATAACCTTTGTTGTTCTGAAAATCAAAAGTAATGTACATACATATATGTTTGTTTATATAATACGATCATGTATCAAATAACCTTTGTTGTCTTAGATTCAAATGTAAATGTAAGTGTGTGTGTGTGTGTGTGTGCTTGTATGTTTAGACAAATCGTGAGACAAACAATCCCCTATTGTTTCAAATTTAAATATAATATACATGCATATATATGCTGGCAACAACTCAAATAAACCTTGTCACGTCTCATTTTATGGACTATATTATTATTCTAGATTAGTGAACATTTACTATGATTGTTTTTACTTGAGTAAATTCCACACGTGTGAAGGTAATTATCATGAAGTTATATTTGCGTAAATTGGAAAGTTGATTTAAATATTAAATATTATCAATGCGATTATAATGTTTTGATTCGGCTATGTTTTGGGGAACTAACCTATTGACGTTGAGTTGAGTGCGAATGAATGCAAGTACTCGTCAAAGACAAGAACATGGTTGAGGTAGAGATATTCTGGCCACTTGGCAAGAACTGTTTGGGATGGATAACCTGATGCACTCACACACTCACCTAGTCTCATATTGCATTTTAAATGGCTTTAATATGCATTATTCTATAGATAATGAATATGATTGATGTTGTTATACTTACAAAAATAATGAGTTTTAATTGATATAAAAAGTACCTTTCGAATGCTTGATTTAGTCATAACTATTAATGTTCTTTCGATTTATATTTAAATGGTGTATTTTATATTATTTAATAATAAATAATAAATGTTTTCCCATTTATATAAATATTATTGTTTGGAAGACAATATCTAAATTAGATTTAAAACAATATATATATTATTTTATTATTATTATAAATACTTCTTGTTTTGTTTTTTTAAGGATTGTTAAACATGAGAGGCTAGGGTTTCTTTCTCCCAAGCAAATGTGGTGGTTTTGCCCAGTGCAGAAGATAGACGAAGAGGAGGTGATCTGTGTGGAGGCTCCAATCGATCCGCTCAAGGCTTGGATGAGGCTGTTAAGACTTGTTCGTTGGATGCTCAGGCTCGGTTTGCTCCGCAGCATAGGAGGAACAAGGTGATTTCTGATAGGTCTTCCGCCTCCCGCATGGGTGGTTGGGCGCAGGATGGGGGACCTGCTACCCATCTCAGCTATGCAAGGGCTCTTGAGCAGGAATTGGCATTCCTTGGCTGATGGTCTTGTGGATAGTCACAAGGGTTTCAAGGAGTCTTTTTCCAAGTCCTTGCAATGCTCCAAAGCGACGCCAGCTGTAGAATTTGATGAAGCAATGGGAAAAGAAATCGAAGAGAATGAATTTTTCTTTGCAGAGAAAGGTCTTATAGGAAGATTTGTTAAGCTCTGGCCAAGTCTAGTTAGACTCCATCAATGGATCAAAAATTCATGGAGTTCAATTTTGAAAGGTAGTGTGGAAATTTACCCATGCGCTAGAGGTTTTTTTATTGTTGCTTTCGACAGCTTAGAGGACAAAAAATGTAGTTCTCTGTGATTATCAGTGGTGCCTCGAGGGCCATATGACCATGCTCAAACCATGGCACCCTACTTTCAACCCTCTTTCAAAATCTTTCTCGATTTCTCCTACTTGGGTGCACCTCCCAAATCTCCCGCTCCAGTTTTGGCTGGAGTCCTGTTTTGTTGCGATTGGGAATCAAATTGGGATATTTTTGGCGGTGGATGAAGGCTCCTCATCATTCATACATACCACTTATGCCTGCATCCTGGTTATATTAGACACCTCAAAAGATTTTCCAGCTGATATTATCCTAAAAACCTCGAGTGGATGCTGGAAGCAATGTTTGGATTATGAAGGTCTACCTTTTCGTTGTCGCCGGTGCTTTGAGACTGGTCATTTGGTAGTTAATTGCTCCAAAGAAAAGGTCATTGGTCCTACCTCTTGGTGGAAAGATGCTGGTCCCAACCATTACTCAGTGGATAAAGAGGTTCCTGCCTGTCTCTAGAGGAGACAAGAATTACAATCTCCTCTTCAGAGTCAATAGTGCCGAAGTCTAGTTTTGTTGTTTTGTTGGGTTTAGACTTGGATTCCTCTTTGCGGAAGTGTTCTTCATCTGGTTCAACTATCCCTCTTGATCTGACATCTTCTAAGGCAGATTATGGTTTAGCGTCGGAGTTGAAGACTCTCGAGCTAGTTGGCTCTCTGAATGATCTTCAAGTGAACCTTGTTGGTTTCAACATCGAGGTTGCTTTCCCTGCCACGGATGGTGTGGTCCCAGAGGTAGAAAATTCAAACAACTTTTGGACAATGGTGCAGCATAAAAAGAAAAAGTTTTTAACTCCTCACAGTATGCAGTTACGCTCACATCACAAATAATTGTGCCCTTGGGGGTGGTTTTGATCCTTATTCCAATAAGATTGGGTGTTGTTTTTTGTTAGATGTCAGCGTTCTGGTTGAAAGGCTTTCTACACAGAGTATGACTCTGGATGAGCAATGTAGTGGTAGTGACAGGTTTTTAGCAGATTTGTCAGCTTTCAAAGTTGGACTCTAGGAAGATGCTAAAAACTTACGGGCCCGGCCCTCTTTTTGATGGGTCCCTGGTCCCTAACCAGGGTTTTTATATAAAAAAAAAAAAAACTTCTTGTTTTGATTTAAAGTGATTATGTTATACTAAAAATAAATCAATTATATTCATAATACTTAGTATATTTATAAATCTAAATAAAGGAATTAAAAGAATAATAATTCCGTCATGCAATGACAGGAAATAAATAAGTTTATTCTATTTTATTTGGAGGCTTTTGAAAAGCCAAATCTCATGCAAACTTAAACAAACTTCAGTTATCCAAAGGTAACCCAAAAACCTAAAATCTAATGCCAAAATTAGTAGAGATTTTTATTAAAATAGGATACAGCAGCTGGAAGAAATAAAATCATCATTATTATTCTGAGCAACGGTAGGTCAAAGGAAGAGGATTTTATCATTGTTTGGAGCGACAGGAAGTAGAAAGAAGAACTGCAACCAACAACAGAAGGTGGAGGAAAGAGCAATGCCAGAGCAGAATTCAACTCAAAAGGAAACATTTTAAAACGGGTATTTTTCTTGTTAGGTTAGCAATAGATTAATGGCGGTATAATACTGTATGCTTTGGTTATTTTGGCCTACGAATAGTCTATTCTTTCTAGACTGCATTTTTACCTGGAGCGGCCAGAATGCATTTTTTTCTTCATGTCGCCTGCTTGTATTTTCTTTCATGTTAGATAAAGGACTGACCACCCTTATATTTGGGTTGATCTAAGCACTAATCAACGCCTTCTAAATGTGGTTATCCTGAACCGTATTCCTTTTGGCCAGTTAGATGCTAACCTGAAGAATCTCTGGTCTTTCTATTATTGTTCAATCAGAAGTCGTTCAACCTATTTAATTTTCATGCCAACCCCCCCTAAAACCATAGACAACTATCAAATTGCTTACCAAAACTGCAATTCTTAGATCAATTTGTGTGTTTTACTGTAGAAATGATTATTCTTGATTGGGATAGCTACTTCAACTTGCTTGCAACGTTCAGATCATTGTCAGTCTTTTAATTCATTGTTGCAATTGAGTTTCCCTGTCACTGTCTTCTTTTTTTGTTTTAGACTTTTGTGAGTTCTTGTAGCCGATTGTTATGCTCCTGCAACTGTGGCTAATATCCTATCGCATACTTTTAACTTTGTTTAAATGTTGATTTATGAAGGTTCCTACCACTGTCCTTCCATGTTCTAAATACTTCATGTAGCCTGATTTAATTTCTTGTAGCATTCTGTTATCTCTTTCACCATTTTACTAGTTCCTGTAGCAGGCATACGTTGTTATCTATAGCTTGATATAAGCTCCTATAGCTTGAATGATTTGCTTCTATAGATTCATTTAAAAACTCTTAATATAGTTATATTAATTCACAGAATAGGGACAATTTGATTTTCTAATTATTACCTATGTTTATTTGATGTAGAAATCATTCTTAAACTCTTATTATGTCTTTATTTCAACAAATTGCTTGAATCACAAAACAACAATGGATAGGAAGCAGTTAACATTAGTTTTCTACAAACTATTAAATAATAAAATGAGATTAGAGAATAAAACCAAATTATAGAAAATATATTTATATTTGTTTGAATGAATGATGTTCTTCTTTATTACTTGCTTGAAAATGTGTTTTCTGAGTGATGCTTTGGAAAGGAAATTAGAGATGGTCTATAGGTGAATATGGATCTTTATTTTCTTTTTATTTTATTTTATTTTACTCATTTATTAGGGAAATAAAGTAGATTTTTTTATCTAGGAGTGTTTTTGGTTACTCTTGGGCTAGGATGCCGAATGTGGATTATCAGAGATAGATTTTCCTCTTTTCAGGAATTGAACCGGTAACTATTTGATTTAAATGTTTAGATCTAAATGAGCAGTCATTGAAAAAGATGAATATTTTTGTTTGGCAAATTTTATTGATATATATCTTTGTCACATCCTATTGTGAGACAATCTGCATTTCATTATTTTAGAATTGTACATTAGACATCAAATTGCATCGGGTGTTCCCTCCTGCCAGTTGTTTCCAGGTAGCTAGACATTTCATGCAAGGGTGGGTTTCCTTTGTGTTATGAAGGGATCCATGGAGGTGTAATTACTTCATGGTTGGGTGGAAAAGTGCCTAAGACATGTTCCCATCTCTTGGCTTGCTAGAGAACCATGTGGGTTCGCGGCGACTAGAGAGTGTTTTAATTTATTATATTGGTTGTACATGATTATTGTAACTTGTAATTATTATTAAATGTAATATGGCATGAAATCTAATGGAATTTGTATATTCTTTATAGTGTTATCACATGGATTTGAGCACATGGTTTGTGTAAGATTTAATGACTTTTATTGATTCATATTTATGAGATTTTACTTTTACTTGAGATGTTGTAATTAAGTGGATTATTTACTTCATCTAACTTTTGTGATGGTTTGAGTACCTTACAAACCTTCCAACTGAGTATGCCAATAGCTACTACAGGTAACTGGGGATGAATTGCAAGTATTTCTATGATGTTTAAGCACTTAACATAGTTACCCTTGCTAGAATAATGTTTAGTGTAATCTAGCAGCCTCATAAGGCACACCGACCATTGAGTCCATTGAAAATAAAAACCATTGGCCTGTATTTGGCTCGGCCTCTTTCCTTTTCTTATGATATGAATCAAAGTATACTAAAATTCATACACACACACACACACACACATATATATGCACAAACTGCATAAACATATATGTGTGTGTGTGTATAATATGCAGTCATCAGGGAAAGATACAGTTTAACAACCCAGATTTGGGTATTATTGAATATATACATATAATAATCTTTCTTAATCTCTAACCCCATACAAATTAAAACCGCTACAGAGTTTCTTTACAATTACAATGCATACTAATTCAATATTAGTATTGTATAACCAAATGTAATAGTTTTAAATGCCCCCAAGGATTAAACTAGATATCATTAGAAACTATAAAAGAGGGATAAATGCTTACCCTATCTTGTATAGACACATGGTTCTACCAATTTAATTATAATCAGATAAATCATGTGAACCATAGCACTTCCCAATTAAACAATCAATGAAACTCTTCCTACATATGGGAAAATATTGTATTATAAACCTCTTTCTCCTTATCACTACAAAGCAATCTAGTTACTGAAGAACACATTGAATATAGCAAGATATCAAACTCTTTTCAAAGAAAACTAAGACCATTGAATTTCCTACATACCTATACATTTTTCTTGTTTTTTATCTCCTTTTCTAGATTCTTCTATGTTTTTCCCATGTTCTTCTCTCCTCTTCTTTTCCTTCTGCATTTTTCCCTACATCCTTCTCTCCTCTTCATTTCCTTCTATGTTTTTCCCTACGTCCTCCCTCTTCCTTCCTTTTTCCATCCCTCTTCTCACGCCCCTTTATGAATTCAAAAAGGGTGAAATTAAATTTTAGTGCTAAAACTAAATTTTTTGAACCCAAAAGACATATTTATATTTCAAAAGTCCTATCTCTACAGAAACATATGCACAAAAGACACAAAAAATGACTTCTTGACACATGACAAAGAGAGTCAGTCCAACTTGATTTGATGCCAAGGACTATGTAAAGAAGGATAACTATTCTATCAAATTCATTCACAACCAAGGTGACAAAAATGGCAATAACGACCCTAACAATAATGCAATCACAAGCCCAATGAAATTGAAACACCTACAAAATGCATTACAATAAAGGCATGACTAAGTCATCAAATGTCAAGCATGGTCCTAACTAGAAAAAGATATAATGTTTTCAATTATTCTAAAGCAAGGCAGTGGTGTGTGTGTGGACAAGTTCTTGGTTCATGGTATAAATCGTCAGTTCACCTCAATCTGCCATCCTCTCCCTGATGATATTCTCCCTCCTCAACCGAGAGGGGGATGTTCTTATCCTGCATTCACCTCATTTCCAATAACAAGGCAGTTAGTTCGACAACATATATAGATAATCTTTTAATCAATAAATCAATAATTTTTGCATAAAAATTCATAGCATTACTAAATTGTTACACATGTGGTTCTTAAGGTTGTCATTGATGTCAACACTGTCAAAAGGTTGTCGTTGATGTCAACACTATCATGGATGTGTGATGGTGTTCATGGTTGGATGTCATGCCATATCCCATAGAGAAGGTATAGTTTATGGTTGGATGTCATGTCCTATCTAGTAGAGAAGATACAGTTCATGGTTGGATGTCATGCCCTATCCAACAGAGAAGGTATAGTTCATGGTTGGATGTCATGCCTTGATCAATGTAGAGTTGAGTATGAGGACATATTAATATGGGAATTAGAAGCACAAAGATGATCAAATGTGTTACTGATGGCCTAATTCAAGTTTCATGATGATTGGATCATCGAAAGAGTGTTTTGCAGATTGAAGACAGTATTGAGACAGTTACTATACGGAAATAGATTGTTCTACATTTGCAGTTATGGCTCTACGGTTTTGGAACTATCTTTTGGGTGTAGTAAAGGGGGTAATTACAAAGTTTCAGATCATTTGTCACTTCATTGTGAAAGTTATGCATGATAGAATACCGACATGTGTTCTGGCAAAGTGAGGCAGTGTTGAAGGCCTAATGAAATGCTCCACATTTCTTCAGAAGTGAATGACTACCTTTACCATTTTGAAGGCATGTTTATGAATGTGCATTACATGCTTCCTTGCAGTTTCAAGTCTCTTGGTGGTCCGCAAGCTTAGTTTTTCAATGACAGCATGTTGCAATGTGTTCTGGATGACTGGTTGTTCTTAGTGTTCATGATTGAAGATATGTGGCACAAATCTTTGATGTGCGGAGGTAAAGGAGTGTTTGTAGATGTTGTATGAGTCATGTAGACTCATCTAGAAGAGTTTCATGAAGATATTTCTTGTTTCTAGTACCGCACAAGGTTTTCAAGTTATTGTGGTCGTTATGCTTCAAGTTTCATATGTTTGCTTAAAGTTGTCCTGTTTTTAAATGAACACAGTGTGTGGATATAATTCCTTGGTGTTTGAAGCTATGAAGGATGTTTTGGACATGGTTAAGAAAGTGTTGGTGTCTGCAAGGCATGGATCTTCTGCTGGTGTAACCTGTGGTTCTATTTAGGACTTATCTTCTACACGTTTCATGTTGTATATTGTCTAGCCAACTTGTAAATGTATTTTTCATATTGTATCTGGCTGACAAGCAATGTAATCAATATAATATCATGTATAAATTGTAAATCAAATTGAGTTAGGCGAGGTGTGATTCCAAAGTGATTGATAGGGCTTGCATGCAAGATAAAGAGTAGAATAAATGCATTTTGATGTGTGACTGAAGGAGAAAAAGTAGAAGTTGTAGATGCTATCCAGATTCATCTTGAAGACATATTTGTGACAATGATCAAGTGTAGAGTATTCTTAACTGATCTAATCATTAGAAGGAAGTGTGAAAAGGCAGAATTTCAATCATCAAAGGTGTGAGTTTCAATGTCAATTTTTAGACAATAGAAGGACTATCATACTTTAATCTTTTGTAAGTGTGTTCTCAATTTAGGGAGTAGTAGCTTCCTTGGGAGTGACCCTAAAACAAAGTCTTCAGGGAGTAGTAACTTCCTTGGCAGTGACCCTAAATCAAAGTTTTCATAGAGTAGTAGCTTCCTTGGGTTGTAGCCCTAAAACAAAGTTATTATTTTGAGCTTCATATATTGTGAGTTAATCCTCACTGTGGTTTTTCCCTTCTAGGGTTTTCCATGTATATCTAGTGTTGTGTGTTGATGTGCATTGTGTTAATCTTTCATGTTTTGTTGATGCTCTAATACTTAAGTTTTAATTTTCTCTGGAGAGCTTAAAGTTTAATTAGATACTAATTCACCCCCTCTCAATATTCTAGTGTGTTCAACAATAGGTATCAGAGCCATTTTCCTCTGAAGGAAGCTTAACTACTTGAGAAAGGTCTGGGATGGCACTTAATGGATCCAGCAAGATACCTAGGTTTGATGGAACAAATTATGCTTTTTGGAAGCTAAGGATGGAAGCCTATATCAACTCCCTAGGGTGTGGTGTTCAAGAATCTGTCAAGGCTGGTTACAAAGTTCCTACTACTATTCCTATAGATGCAGATGAAGTTAAGAAGTATGATAACAATGCCAAGGGAAATTTTGCTATCATGAGTGGGTTAGCTGATTCAGAACCATCAAAGGTAATGAGTTGTAATTCTGCTAAAGAAGTTTGGGTTAAACTTGAAACCATTTATGAAGGAGACAAGAAAGTAAAGCAAGCAAAGATGCAAATCTTCAAGAGTAGATTTGAGAACCTAAAAATGTCAAAGGATGAAGACATTGTTAGATATATGCTCCGGGTGAATGAAGTGATCAATGGCATCACAGGTCTTGATAGAGAAGTGAAAGAAGATGAGATTGTGAAGAAGGTTCAGAGATCTTTTCCCAAATCTTAAGTCATAAGGTATCTGCTATTGAGGAGAATGTAGACTTGGATACATACACTATAGACAAATTGTTTGGCTCCCTTACTGCCTTTGAAATGAGAGTGTGGCAGTGATGCTCCAAAGAAATAAGTTTCTTTCAAAGTCAATATGACGACAAAGGAAGAAATTATTGATGAAGATGAGAGATCTGATGAAGTTGATGCAAATTTTATGAGAAGACTGAAGAAAGGCACTGGAAAATACAAAGGTAAGTTACCTTTCAAATGTTTCAATTGTGGAAAGGTTGGTCACTTTGCTTCTAAATATCCTTTTAAAGAATCAAGGGGTAGTAACAAAAGAGACAAGTTCAAGAGAAGTTTGTATTCCATAGAGAGCAGTTATTCTTCAGAAGATGAGGATCATAATGATTCAAATGATGAAACACTTTTCATGGCCCTGAGTGTTGGTGACAAAAAGGATAATGGTGGAAAATGTGAGAAGATTGATGCCTTGCAAACAAATCAAAACAATGAAACATCGATGGTTGTATGGACTGTCTTTCATGCAAGAGAAGAAGCCAAGGCTTGGGCAATTGATATTGGATGCTTAAATCATATGACTGGTGACAAGGAGAAGTTTATCAGCCTTGAGAAGTGGTGGTGGTGGGATGGTGGTGTTGTCAAGTTTGGTGGTGATGAGTCAACACAAATCTGTGGAATAGCTGCTATAACTATTGATGGAAACAATAGGATTGAGTATGTCCTCTATGTCAAAGGGCTAAAACACAATCTTCTCAGTGTCAGTCAGATGTGCAACAAGGGCTATAATCTCACATTTCATGCCAAAGGCTATGAAATCAGGAAGGCAGGGTCTGGAAAACTAATTGTAGAAGGTATCAAAACATATGGTGATATCTATCATCTGAAGGAGGTAAATGGAAGAACATGTTTGTTGGCTCAATCTGGAGTGAGTGTTGGCTAGGCACAAGGAGACATACCTAATTAAATCAAGCCTACAAACACAGTATGCAGATAATGTCAAATGGGAAAGCAGACAAAGACAAGTTTCAAAAGCAAGGAGTATTCTTCTTCAAAGCCATTGGAGTTGATTCACATGGATCTATGTGGCTCTACAAGAGTAAAGAGTCAACAAGGTGAGAGGTACTTTATGTTGCTTATTGATGATTATTCTAGAATGACTTTGGTTACTTTCTTAAGAGAAAAATCAGATACCCTTGATAAATTTAAAGTGTTCAAATGTATGGTTGAGAATGAAGTAGATGCTAAGATCAAATGTTTGAGGTCTGATAGAGGAGGTGAGTTTACTTCAAATGAATTTGAAATATTTTGTGAAGATCATGGTATTAGGAGACATCTGTCATCTCCTAGGACCCCTCAACAAAATGGGGTAGTGGAAAGGAAGAATAGGATTGTGCAAGAGATGTCTAGGGCAATGATGAAAGATGTAGATATGCCTAATATGTACTGGAAGGAAGCAGTTCACACTGTTGTCTATCTAATTAACAGAGTGCAACTAAGGGTCAATAGCACTAAGACCCCTTATGATCTTTGGTATGGAAGACCTCCCACTATCAGATACTTCAGGATCTTTGGTAGCAAATGCTATATCAAAAGAGATGAAGAAGACCTTGGAAAGTTTGACTCAAAAAGTGATGAAGGAATCTTTCTTGGTTACTCAACTAGAAGCAAGGCTTATAGATGCTACAACAAGAGGTTGGGAAAGATTATTGAAAGCACAAATGTCAAAGTGAATGAAGACTTGTATCAAATCTCACAAGAATCAGAGGACTCTGGATCTGACATCTTTCCTTGCATTGAAGATGAAGATGATGAAGAAGAAGTGAAAGAAGAAAAGGAACAAGAACCAGAACAAGTACCTAAGACTCTAGCGAAGTATGTTTAGAAGAACCACTTAGAAGATCAGATCATTGGAGATAAGAATGAAGGTGTGCTGATAGGGAGAAACTTTGCTAAGACACATAAGCAAGTAAACTTGTGTTTGTTATCAAAAGTTGAACCTAAAACCTTTGTTGATGCTAGAAAGATGATGGATGGATAAAGGCAATGGAAGAAGAATTGGATCAGATTGAGAAGAATCAGACATGAGAATTGGTTCTTAGACCAACCAATAAGAATGTTATAGGAACTAAGTAGGTGTTTCAAAACAAGTTGAATGAAGAAGGTGAAGTTGTAAGGAATAAAGCAAGATTGGTATGCAAAGGATACACACAAGTTGAAGGCATTGACTTTGAGGAAACTTTTTCTCTGGTAGCCAGGATGGAGGCAATTAGAATGTTCCTTGCTCTTGCAACTCATAAGAACTTTAAGGTATATCAAATGGATGTTAAGTCAACATTTCTGAATAGTGATCTAAAGGAAGAGGTTTATATTGAGCAACTAGATGGTTTTTAGATATCAAAAGATCTAGACATGGTATGCAGACTCAAAAAGGCTTTGTATGGGCTCAAGCAAGAACCTACGGCTTGGTATGCTAGTTTAGACAAGTATTTACTTTTGCAAGGCTTCAAGAAAGGTACTACAGACAACAATCTTTACATTAAGGAAGAAGGAGACATGATTTTGATAATTGCAGTATATGTTGATCACATCACCTTTGGTGGAGATGATGATATGTGTAAGAGGTTTGCAAAGGAGATGCAAAAAGAATTTGAGATTTCTATGATTGGTGAGATGTCTTTCTTTTTTGGACTTCAAATTTCTCAGCTAGAAGGTGGTATCTTTATTTCTCAAGCTAAGTATGTCAAAGAGTTGTTAAAGAAGTTTGGTATGGAGGATTCAAATCCAGTGAGTACTCCCATGGTCACTGGATGTCACTTGAGAAAGGATGATGAATCTCTAGAGGTGGATCAGAATGTCTATAGATCTATGATTGGAGGATTGTTGTATCTAACTGCATCTAGACCTGATATTATGAAGGGAAAATATGGTTCATCCTAGAATGAACATCTGAGATCAGTAAGTGTCTGCATAAACAATCATTCTCTCTGATTGCCTCAAAACACATACTACTATGCCATAAAGCGGAATCAGACATAGTTCATTTCCCACATTAACCCTTAGAGGAAAGTGATTGCAATTTAAACCAGTTTCAACAACATACATTAAACATATTCAATAAACAAAATCACTAAACATGAACGATAGAGTAGAAGACAAGAACACAAAGACTTACATGGGGAAAACCCTTTTGAGTAAAACACCCCACACTCCAAAACATAGAGCCATTGTATTATTTCACAACAAGCATACAAGTTACAATACAATATCAAGCTCATAGCCTTTACTGGAGATTTACATCTTGTTCCATCTCTGGAGAAAATTCGGCAGCATTTCGTTACATCCAGTCATACCTCTCTCTCTCCTCGATCTGGTTACAATGCACTATCGCATTAATACAGACTTCACAAATGTTTCAGGAAGCCCATCACTTCAACTTTCACACCGGATGAAACCATTACAAAACATTTTAACTGTCTTTATCCATCGTTTCTATTCTTTATCGCCATACCAAAAAACTCTTTTCAACTAGCTGCGGGACTACGGTTTACTTCCAACTATATCACTTCACCGCAGTCATCTTAGACTAACCTTTGCGAGATGGCGGGACCTATACCGCACCCCCGCAGGCCATCTCACGAGTTGTCGCAGGGTGATGCTAAGACTTGCTAGTCTCTCCAGTCACCGTCACGGGGTTGCAGGGTAACTCCCGCTCTACCATCGGCACTGTCCAAGGATCACTTCGGGGTGGCGGTAACACCGCACCACTGTAAGCCCACTGATGATGCTTTGTAGACTATCGCCATACCGCAAACACCACTAGTAGACCATCGCAGGACAGCGGGATATACACCTCACCACTGCAAGCCACTTCATAGGCTATCGCACGGTGGTGGTATATCCCACACTACCGCACAGGCAAATGAAGACCACCGCGAGATGGTGGGTAACACCGCTAGCCTACACTCCTCTTAAGTGCACCTAGCAGTATTGCGGTACTGCGGTAGCTGCTCCCTGCGGTACTACGGTAACTACTCCCTATAGTACTGTGGTAATGACTAGGGTTTTATCAGTGAGTTTGAGACACACATTCTCAACATATTATGCATGCAGTATGTGTGGTTGCTAGATATCAAGCTAATCCCAAGAAAACACATGAGAAGGTAATGGAAAGGATATTCAGGTACTTGAAAGGAACTATGGATTATGGCCTATGGTATCCAAGAAGCAAGATTCAATATCCCTATCTACTGTAGAGGCAGAGTATATTGCAGCACCATCTTGTTGTACACAAGTATTGTGGATGAAGCAAACCCTAAAGGATATCAAGGTATTGTATGATGAGCCTATTCCTATTTTGTGTGACAATACAAGTGCTATCAATATTTCCAAGAATGCAGTGATGCATTCTAGAACCAAGTATATAGCAATTAGGTATCACTTTTTGAGAGAGAAGGTTGCAGAAAAGGAAGTAAGGTTGGAATATGCTACAACAAAGGATCAGATTGTAGATATTTTCACAAAGGCTCTTGCAAAAGGCACTTTTGAGGATCTCCGACAGAGGTTAGAGGTAATTGCCCCTCCTTCTTGCTAGATGCACAATGGTGCATCAGTCCAGGGGTAGTTCATGTTATATATTTTTCCTGGACTGATGGTGGCTACCTCTCAAGGGGAGCAAGTAGTGGTTGCTGATGATAGGGGGAGTTTGTTTTCTACAAGAAGTCATGCTTTAAGAAAGAATGTGCAAGAATATGGTCACTAATGAGAAAGGAGTGGTTGCCCTTTGTCCTTGATGTCAAAGGGGGAGAATGTGCAAGTATGTGCTGCCATCAATGTCAAAGAGGGAGATTGTTACACATATGGTTCTTAAGGTTGTCATTGATGTCAACATTGTCACAAGGTTGTCATTGATGTCAACACTATCATGGATGTGTGATGGTGTTCATGGTTGGATTTCATGCCCTATCCAACAGAGAAGGTATAGTTTATGGTTGGATGTCATGTTCTATCTAGCAGAGAAGATACAGTTCATGGTTGGATGTCATGCCCTATCCAACAAAGAAGGTATAGTTCATGGTTGGATGTCATGTCCTATCTAGCAGAGAAGATACAGTTCATGGTTGGATGTCATGCCTTGATCAATGTAGAGTTGAGTATGAGGACATATTAATATGGGAATTAGAAGAACAAAGATGATCAGATGTGTTGCTGATGTTATTGATGGCCTAATTCAAGTTTCATGATGATTGGATCACCAAAAGAGTGTTTTACAGATTGAAGATAATATTGGAGACAGTTACTATATGGCAATAGATTGCTCTGCATCCCTTTGCATTTGTAGTTATGGATCTACAGTTTTGGAACTATGTTCTAGGTGCAGTAAAAGAGGTAATTCCAAAGTTTCAAATCATTTGTCACTTCATTGTGAAAGTTATGCATGATAGAGTACCGGCATGTGTTCTGGCAAAGTGAGGCAATGTTGAAGGCCTGATGAAATGCTCTGCATTTCTCTGGAAGTGAATGATTGCCTTTGTAGTTTTGAGGACATGTTTATGAATATACATTACATGCTTCCTTGCAGTTTCAAGTCTCTTGGTGGTCCGCAAGCTCAGTTTTTCAATGATAGCACGTTGCAGTGTGTTCTGGATGACTAATTGTTCTCAGTGTTGATGATTGAAGATATGTGGCCTAAATCTTTGATGTGTAGAGGTAAAGGAGTCTTTGGAGATGTTGTATGAGTCATGTAGACTCATCTGGAAGAGTGTCATGAAGATCTTTCTTGTTTCTAGTACCGCACAAGGTTTTCAAGTTGTCGTGGCTGGTATGCTTCAAGTTTCATATGTTTTCTTACAGATGTCCTATTTTCAAATGAGTGGAGTGTACGGATGTAATTCCTTGGTGTTTGAATTTGTGAAGGATGTTTTTGACCTAGTTAAGCAAGTGTTGGTGTCTGCAAGGCATGGATCTTTTGCTGGTGTAATGTGTGGTTCTGTTTAAGACTTATCTTCTACACGTTTCATGTTGTATACTATCTAGCCGACTTGTAAATGTATTTTTTATATTGTATCTGGCCAACAAGCAATGTAATATCATGTATAAATTGTAAATCAAATTGAGTTAGGTGAGGTGTGATTGCAAAGTGATTGATAGGGCTCGCATGCAAGATAAAGAGCAGAATAAATGCATTTTGATGTGTGACTGAAAGAGAAAAAGTAGAAGTTGTTGTAGATGTTATCTTGATTCATCTTGAAGACATATTTGTGACAATGATCAAGTGTAGAGTGTGCCTAACTGATCTAATCATCAGAAGGAAGTGTGAAAAGGCAGAATTGCAATCATCAAAGGTGTGAGTTTCAATGTCAATTTTTAGACAGTAGAAGGACTGTCATACTATAATCTTTTGTAAGTGTGTTCTCAATTCAGGGAGTAGTATCTTCTTTGGGAGTGACCCTAAAACAAAGTCTTCAGGGTGTAGTAGCTTCCTTGGGAGTGACCCTAAATCAAAGTTTTCAGGGAGTAGTAGCTTCCTTGGGTTGTAGCCCTAAAACAAAGTTATTATTTTGAGCTTCATATATTGTGAGTTAATCCTCACCGTGGTTTTTCCCTTCTAGGGTTTTCCACATATATCTGGTGTTATGTGTTGATGTGCATTGTGTTAATCTTTCATGTTTTTGTCTATGCTCTAATGTACTTAAGTTTTAATATGCTCTAGAGGGCTTGAAGTTTAATTAGATACTGATTCACCCCCCCCTCTCAGTATCCTAGTGTGTTCAATAGAATTGAATTTAAGCATCACAATATTTAAGAAAACCTTATCATCCTTTAACCTTTTCTAAAATGTCGTCCAAACATTTTTTTCCAAAAGAGGTTAAGATTCACACTTACTTTGTCAAGCAAGCATATACTTAAATTTTTACGATCACAAGAATGTTTAATTTATCAAAACACCTTATCATCAAATAAAATTATTGTCATTCATAATATAAGGGCAATCCAAGTATTATCCAACAAAATCTAAGTATCAAAGTATCACCAAATTATTTAAGCAAAAATTAAAATTTGTTGAAACATACAAGAGGTTCAAAAATAGGGTGTGACATTTTCCTCTAGCTATTCCTTTTAAGGTTTATGTTTGTTAATGTCATGGAGTGTAAAGGACCAAAGCAAAGCCTACTGTGTCCTAAAAAGAGAAGTGGATTAAAGGAGAGCAAACATCCTCAACAATAAATGATAATGGAGATGGAGTGGATTGTCTTCCATGCATGATTTGTATGCATGTGTATGTGTATATGTATTTCAAATCCTCTATTTAGGTAGATCTTGAAACCTGAAAACCATTGTCTATATTGTATACGTTCAACAGAGCCATTAGGTATAGTGTGTTTTAAAAGGAAGACCTCAATGTAGACAAATATTGCAGAGTGAAATGCAAAGTTAACTATTCGATACATTTCTAATATGCATATATAGATATCTAATTCTGAAAGTGTAAAACTTCAAGAGCTTCTAAAAGAACATGCACCTATTTGATTGGTTATAGTACAAATTGGAGTTCACTAATCTGAAATCAAATCTTGTTCATGTGCGGTCTAAAGTCTCCAACCTGGACCTTGGATAACCATTTTGCTTTTTGGCCCAAATAGCTTTGCACAATAGCAAAATCCTAAAAAAAAATTGCCCATACATGGAATTACCCTCTTCCATCTAAATACACCAAAGAAAAAGGGGTGAAGAGACAGTTTCCAAAACTACTTCCCAACTACCTCACATGCCTTAAATTCCTCATGCATTCAATCCACTTTCTAGGATTCCTTATCCACTCTTTTTAACAAATGAAATCAAATGGTCTAGTTCCACTTAATGCCACCTCTAGTCTAATTTTAGACTCCACTAACCAAATAAAATAAATAATATTTCATAGATGCATGAATTGATGCATTCAACCAATTAATTAAATCCAAATAATATTTGCTAACAGAATAAATTATTTATAATTTATTCAACACACAAATATATTTAATTATTAAAATATGACACATATATTTATTAAATTACAACAACACTCATAATTTAATAAATAAATAATAAACAAATAAACATACCCTTTGAATATAAACACACCTATATGCACAATCACCTATATGATTTTTTATGTGCATGTGTGTAACCAGATCCCATCATTTATGTCGCCTTTATAGCCATCTTGAAATCCTCTCTCCAATGATATTCTCTCTCCAATCTAAGAGAGTGTCGACCATTCCCAGTAGCACTCATCAACAAAACACAAAATCGTAGTTAGTCATTATCAAAACTTTGATTTGACTTAACACTTAAAATCCATTAAAAAAAATATGTTGTAAATCAACATTCACATTAATCATAAAATAATTAGTGTTGCATGATATCATTTCAATTAACAATTCTAAAAGATAATCATAATCAAATATCTTTCCTAATTGTTCCTTAATCAACACTTTAATACAATAATCAAGTATTAAACTAAGCAAAATAAACAGATGTGACATAATGATAATTATTTTTAAATCTTGTGAATAGTTAGTGCTATTGGATGGCTGATCTAAGCACATATATAAATAGTCCTATTAGGCAATCACTGCATGAAATGAATTTCACAAAAATACATAAATGTGTAGTGCTTGGCCAATAGGGCTATTTAGATTTATATTAAAAATTTGCAAACATTGATCTTTATATCATGGTCTTCAAGGGCTCGTTGTGTAGCAACATTGTTGCATGAAATGAAACTCCATGGCAATGACTACAGGTTTGGAGTTGTCTCAATGTGTATAAGTAAGAACATACATTTAATATTTTCAATTTGAATGATTTTTATGAAATTGTTTTACATATTTTTAACTATAAGGAAATAGTACTCTGGAGGTCGAGGGGGAGAGGGTGGTTGAGGGGTTGGGCACCTAAAATTTCTTAAAGCAGATGTTGCATAGTAAAATGTAGAGCTATTCCAGCAAATTGGTCCCTTGAATTACAAGCTTTTATTCTCTAGGATTCAGTTCTAAAAATTTTTAAAATTAACTAATATTTTAAAAAAATCACCATCTATTACTTGTCATTTGGCAACAAAGCTACTTACAAATTCTTTGTGCATGCTGTGAATTTCTAGCCTCCCTAGCATCCTCTCTCACCCCACCTCTTGACTTATGTCTGAGAATTTCCTAAATTCCTTTTGAAGTCGCGGTCCCTCTGCATTTGTGGATATTTTATTTAATCATAATTCACATTTGAAACTTTTATTGCCATTGACAAAGAATAAATTGAAGTTGTATCCCCCTCCATGGGAATCCATTCTAAGTGAGGGAATTCCTTTTCATTATTATTGATTATTTTTGGGTTTTTGGTGTTGTTTCTAGGGACTAGAATGGGGGCCACAAAAATATTTTAATGTGGTGATTGTACGGATCTACTTTGCAATGTTCAGCTAATCAAAGATGATATCTTACTTTCTAAGGATGCAAAATAGAAGATAAGTGTCTTTTCAAAGGTTCTAAAGATGTGTAGTATTTGGCCAATACTCTTTAACATATTCATTAAAATTTATTAAATTATTAAACCCTAGATTGTTATAAACTAATAAAAGCACCTAAAGGTGCTATTGGTGGCTCGTAGGCACTTATGAAATGACTTTGAAAAAAAAAAAATGTAGTGCTTAGCCAAAAAGACTATTTATAATTTTACTCATCTTTGTGAGTTATTTAGAATTATTTTATGTCTTATCCTTGAAATATGATGTTTTAGTTGGTTGGGCCAAGCTTTGAAATTATTTTTAATTGTTCTATAATTTATGTTCTTTTTATCGGTAAATGAATGCTTATGGATTGTCCAGAATCATTACAGAATCTAAATTACCTTACATTGCTAGCCTATAAATCCAAATGTTATTTATGTAATTTAGTTATTGTAAAACAAGGAGGAATCTTTACAGTAATCATAATGAGCAACCACGTGATCTTTCATACAACATTTAGTTATTTAATGTCTTCATATGTTGTAGAATGTGAGGTATTTCATATAGTTTTTGATCTCTTGTGGAAGGTAAGATACATCTTCATACATTAGTTCTCAAACTTTCACCCCCTTCGGTTTGAATGTTGTTTCTTGAATGACATAGAGATAAACTATATTATCATTTATCTCAATACTGTCATGCTCATGAGAAAAATGTATGCTTGTGTAATTTTTAATCTTAATCAAATATTTTTTTCCTTTGTCTTTAACAGACTTTTGTCATGAAAAGACATTTTCCTTAGAGTTTCATTAAGAAACTTGTATGCTTGTGTAATTTTTTTTACCTTAATCAAAAGATTTTTGCCTTTATGTCTTTAACATGTTGTCAAGAAAAAAACATTTTCCTTTAGAGTTTCAAAATTTCACCATATATTAACTTATTTCCAAACTATCAACCTTTCTTTTGAATTTATGTGTAGTAAAATTTTGGTACAGACAAATGAAACTTGAATTAACTAACAAGTTTCTTTAAATTGTTTTTACCTTATTGAATATTATGTCTCTTAAACAATTAAGAGCATGCAAACATTACCTATCATCTTGAATTCATTTTCTTCATGGATGGGAGTCTCTTGATTTCCTTGTGGAGCTAAATATAAGAAATCCATTCACATAACACATTGGTTAAGCAATTAGTTTTGTGGAAAAATTGAGCCAAAGATTTCTCTTAACATTTTGTTAGTAAAATAAGATATCTCTTCACACATCAACCATTCTACTTTGCATAACAAATATTGATTTTTTCAATTTATTTTCATAAAAAGTTTAAGTTTTAATTTCAAAAACTTGAATTCTAGATACATAATTTTGTGATAAATCTCAAACTAGATGTTTTTGTTTTGATGCATAAAATTGTAAACTTTCTTTAACATGCATGAAAATAAAATCTCTAAAATTATAATATATGCCGAGTTGTCTCTTTGGTATAAAATCATTAAAATCTCTTACGAAATTATTAACAGCTATTAACATAAAGGATTGGAATTACTTCTTGCTGGTTACATCCATTTATGAAGAAACATTTATTTAATTCCATTGACACTTTAAAATTTGAAAAAACAAATGCAATCCTTATCACATACAATTCCGGCGGACTGATTTATTTGACAGGTGTCAATTAAAATGAAAACCATCCATACAACAGAAAACAGAAACGCATTCTGAAAAATATAGAGTTTTATATTTTTAATCAGCTAGTTTGTAATGATAACTATAACATATCGGGGATGTAGCTCAGATGGTAGAGCGCTCGCTTAGCATGCGAGAGGTACGGGGATCGATACCCCGCATCTCCATTTCTTCTTTACTGATGAGCAGCATGAGGCGTTTGCTTTTGCCAAGTTACTCTTTTTGTTTATATCACACATGTTAAATTAGCCATTGTAATCTTAGTCTGCATTGGTGAGGGACATAATCTGAAGTAACGCTGTTTCTGAATCAACTCAATAGAATCCTGCTCATACTGTCTCAAAAACCCACTTAAGATTTCTTGTACTCTACTCTGATTTATTTATCAGATGATAACAGAAATAACTAGAGCTGAGACAACAGAACACTTATCAAGCAGAAGCACCATAGCCTTCAGACTAGAGAAACCGGATGGCTGTTCCGATGTGTGAAGTCCAACAGTCAAACCATCAATGCTGAGTCAATTAAACCTTTTATCTCCTCTGTTTTGGACTCTTCATCTGCCCTGACGAGTTCAGGGATTGAAAACAATTGTATGATTGATGAAAAACTTATTTGTATTTGCTGGGATAAAGAAAGAGATGAATACCCTGTTTTTCCTGTGGATGTAATCAAATTGGTGAACCACGTAATCTGATGTGTATGTACCTTTAATATCTCTGTTATATTTGCTATTTGGTGATATATATATTATTTTTCTGCCCTGTTTACTTAACAATGGCTACAATTGTAGAGTTTTGGATTTGCTTTACCTGGAAGCTTCTACAATCTTCCCCTCTGACCACCTGTAATCAATTAACAAGGCTCTACAGAGATTAACAAAAACTGTTGAAAAGCTAACAAAGTTTTGTTTGTATGTAATGGAAAATCATGATGTTTTATCAAGATTCAATTGTGTAGTCTTTGAGTCAAATTTAGTGGCTCATATTTCATTAGTAGTGTTTGATAGGAATTCATCTCTCATTAGCATGAATGATTCACTTGGCACTCATTACATCTAGGTGATGCTCAAAGGGATGAAACATTGGGACCTTCCGACAGGTCAATAGTACTCCAATTCAAGTGCACTTAACCATAGAGTTTCCCCCAAGATCAAGCCCACTTAATTTGCTACCCCATTTGCAAAATCTTGCAAGTATTGTGCCTTATGAACCATTCATTATAGAGCCCTTTAGCCCATGCATTATAGAGCCCCTTTAGCTCATCCATTAATAGGTAGGATGTATTTTTGGCACTGAATCAAATCATGATGTTTTAATAGGATTCACTGTGTAGTGTTTGAGTCAAACTCAGTGACCCATATTTCATGAGTAGTGGTTTACAAGAACCTCATCCTTACAAACATGAATGGTCCACTTAGCACTCATTGAATCTAGGTGATGCTCACAGGGGGAAGCATTAGGACTTCCCAAGAGGTCACCCATCTTAATGCTACTTTAATTCAAGTGTGCTTACCCATCAAGTTTCCCCCAAGATCAAGCCCACTTATCTTGCCACCTTATTTGCAAAACCTTTAGCAAGTGTTGTGCTTTATGAACCATTCATTATAGAGCCCTTTTAGCCCATCCATTGACAAAAAGGAGGTATTTTTTGCAATGTGTTAAATTATGATGTTTCATCAAGATTCAACTATATAGTCTTTTGAGAAAAATCATCATCCCATATTTTATGGGTAGTGGTTCATAGGAAATAGGAACCCATCTCACATGAGGATGAATGGTCCACTTAGCACTCATCGCATCTAGGTGATGCTCACAAGGGTGAAGCATCAAGACTTCCCAAGACTTTAGGCATGTTTTCAAAATAGGGACATCCCTAGAACACGAAGGAGATGTCCCTCCATCACCCCCATCCCCCCACTATCACCACTAGGGTGGAAATGTTTTTGGAACATCCCCCTTATTGGGGATGTTGAGGGGATGTCGAAAAGTCCACAAGATGAAGTGGAAACTTTGTGAAGTCCCTCAACTATCTCAGAAACTCCAAGATGTCCCAATGGCCTAGTCATGAAAAAAAAATTAAAGAGACTTAAAAAAACTCTAATTCACTGTAACCTTAAAATGTCAATGGGCTCCACCCACACCCCAGACCCTCAAAAGAACTATAAATATAAATTTCCACCCTCAATCCAAATCACCATCAACACTATCATTGCATTAAGCAGAAGCAAGAGCAAACGGAAGAGGAAGACTTCAATTATCTTCATCAATCAACCATCAATCAACTATAACTATACATGCTTTGAATGGTTGATTGGTTCAGGAGCACCTTGACTTCCATAGGAGTTTGATTAAAATGATCCAATATTGTAATGATTCATCATTGTATAAGGTTAATCAAGTCATTGTTATGTATTAGAGGTCACTAGGAAGTTCAAATATGCAAAATATTGCAAACCATGTAAAGGTTGTCAATGTAAAGTCGGAAAAAAGATGAAGAATGAGGGAAGGTGAAGAGTCATTTGGCTCTTGGTTCATTCCAAATAGTTGGAAACTGAAAGGTCATTTGTAATACCTTTAAAAAGGCCTTGTATACCTTTGAAAAATTGTGGGTGGTTGAAGATTTGAGCATGGAATGAGAAAAAACAATGTTTTCCTGTATTTTCCTTCAGAAATTTGCTGTCTTTTGCTATTGTACAGCCCTGTATGGAATTGAATGGATGTATAACGGATTGAAAATGTTAGATCCTTCAACCATCTTCCATTTGCTTCTTGTCCCATGCATTTTTATTTAGTTTTGTGAAAGATATGAGTGTTTTATGGACTGTAATTTTCTGATTTTCCCTGCAACAGTCCCGTTGCAGCATTTGGTACAGTTCTATACGGATATATATAGGAGAAAGCCATATACGGTTGAAAGAGTATTGAGTCTACTTTCCATTTCTTTTTGTTGCATCAAATTTCATTAAGATTTGAATAAGTTATGGCATTTTTATTGAGGGTCTGCAGAGTTTAATTTTCTAAAAATACAGTCTGAAAATATGCACGGTACGACTTGGTACGGCCTCACATTGATGTATATAATAGATGGATGGAAAGATATGTGTTTCTAGTTTACAATTCTTTTGGTTTGGTATAATTTCATTAATTTTTGTGAGAGATATTGCAATTTTGGTGAGGGCAGGTCTGGACACTGCCTAGGGTTTGTAGTTTTGAGAAAAGAGTCATAACTTTCTCTCCTACCATTGGATCTTCATGAAAATTGGAGGGAAAATATGTATTAATGTTCTCTTAAACCTGACCAAAGCAATTGGATTAGTTCTTTTATTTGTTAATGTTATTGAGGATAGTTTTGGTCTTCCTACCTCTGCATCATTGATTGATGAAGATGATTGAAATCTTCCTCTTCCTCTTGCTCTTGCTCTTGCTCAATGCAATGACAAAATGTTGACAATCTTTTGGATTGAGGGCAAGCATGTACATTAATAATTTGCTGAGGGTTTGGGGTGGGCTAGGGACCATTAAAATTTTAGGGTTATAGTGAATTAGATTTTTTTAAATGTCTTTTAAAGAAATAATTGACTTTTTTCATGCCCAAGCCATGTGGACGTCTCAGAGTTTTTGAGATGGTCGAGGGACTTCACGAAGTTCCCATACCATCTCAAGGACTTCCTGGCATCCCCTCAATGTCCCCAATAAGGGGGTACATCCTACAAATATCCCTTGTAAGAGGGGAACATCCTGGAAACATTTCTTCCCTAGTGGTAATGGTGGGAGGATGGGGCGGCAAGGGGATGTCTCCTCCGCATCGTAGGGATGTCCCTATGATCTATAAACTCAACCTTTGGAATTAAGAAATCATTTAAATTAATGTATACTTTCGTACTTGTTTTGCAATGGAAATAATAGGCTATTTAGAGAAGATTAATGTATTAGAATCAAATATAACTCACAACACAAGATTTCGCCCTAGAAAACCTCCAATGTGGAGGAAAAACTAGTCACTTTGGTAGTGGCAATATGCCTTGACTACCCTCCTTTTTAATGGCAAAGAGATATATACAGTAAGTGGACAATATTGCCTTCTACTTCTATTACTTCTCCTATAGAAAACAAAAACATACAATAATTGTCAATTCTCAAAACACTAACAGATTCAATGCTCTCATACAAGTTGTATTCCTAGACCCTAGGTGAAGATCAATATTGAGTTTTCCTAGACCCTAGGTGAAGATCAACATACATTTGATGTGAAACCAATGCCTATATGGTTTGTATTCTAAAATTATTATTGGTATGACTTTGGACACTAGTGCACTTGCACTCTTGTTCATGCTTGATGCAATCTACAATTCTACGAAGCACCTATCTTTGCACCTGAAACTTGTTCTCTATTTCTATTTTTCCTGTTACATATATATGTTAGATCCTTTTGGATCACACCTCCCTTCTAAGGAAGGCTTTTGGTACCACAAAAGCTTAATGAGACATTAGATAAGCAAATAGTTCACCTACACGCTCTCCTTAGAGTACATCTTGGCTTGTCTTACCTCTTGATCCTTAAGTCCACTTTTCCAAGTTTCTTGAACTTTATTTCTTGTTTCCCTTGTTTTATTTTCTAGTACCACATCTTCATGAAGTATGCTTCTTCCTTCCACACCCAAATCTTCTGGAGATGGTAGCACTTGTTCTTCATCTTCATCTAGCATAGAAGGTTCGTAAATTTGTAAGTACCCACACTTTAATGTATATTCAAGAAAGGGGGAAGATCAAGTTTGAATACATTTTTACCTATGGCCTCCAAAATTGTGAATTGTCCATGCCTTAATGGCTTAATTTTCTTTTCTTGTCCTTGAAGTCTTCCTTACCCAAAGAAAGCCAAACTTTGTCTCCCACTTTGAGTTTGTGCTTCTTCCTATGCTAATCATGCCTTTCTTTATACATTTGTTGTGTTCTTTCCAAATGTTCTTTTACTTTGAGTTGGATTTGCCTAATCCTCTCAACAAATTTAAATGCTTTAGTCACCTCACTATCTTGCCCTACTTGTTCATCTTGCTTATCAAAAGCTACATCAAGTGAACTAGAAGACAAATACTCCAAACATGTTTCAAATGGTGACTTATAGTAGAAGAATACAATGCTCTATTAGATGAGTGTTGAATGTATGGAAGAAATCCATCTCATGTTTTAGGACACTTACTATTATGCCCCCTAATGAGTTGTACCAAAGTTCTATTAACCACCTTCATTTGGCCATCTGTTTGTGGGTGAAAGGTTGTGCTTTTCTTTAGCTTGGTATCCATCATACCCCATAATGTAGACCAAAATTTACCAACAAACCATGTATCCCTATCAAAAATAATGGATTTAAGTAGCCCAAAATGTACCCATACATTGTTAAAGAACAATTCAATTGCTTCTTTCCCTGTGATAGTATTTTTACAAGTCATTAAAATACACATTTTTTGAACTTGTCAACTACCACAAATAAACAAGAGATGCATTGCGTCAGGTTCTGATATGGTGAATGAAATGAATTTTGTAATTAATTAATGTAAATATTGCAATAGTAATAATGTATAATGAAATGATGCATTCATTTAGTGCAATGTCCATACACTAAATCTGGTTTGCCATTGATATGTTGAATGAAATGAATCTTGTAATTAATTAATGTAAATATTGCAATTAATTTAATGATTCATGTTTTTTAAATGTATCTATATGTTTTAAATGCACTTTATTTTATTCAAGTTTTCGTTTATTAAAATAGGCAATAGAAACGCATGCAATAAGTAATGTTAAAATTTATTATGAATTTAGTAGCTATTATATGTAAATCCTAGTGGGTTAGATAGAGTTGTTTTGTTAAAATACAATTAGTTGGAATGTAATTAAATCTTCAATTTCAAATATGATAGGGTTTATTGTTTTGATGCTACTCAATTTAGTGGTATGGACATACATGTATATTTGATAGCCATAAATATATTTTATCAAGAAAATAATTTTTACCTAGAAAGAAAACACCCTAAACTAAGAATAAACTTATTGACTTTGTAGTGTTCATATAAAACATTTTATATGATAAATTTAAAATATGGAAGTAAAAACTGAAAAAAAATATAATAAATATAAGAAAAATAATAATAAATTATATATTTAAAAAATATATTAATTTATAATAATTTTGTAAATGCAAAAATAAATTAATTATAAATAATAAAATGATAAAAGAATATAATAAAATTTAATTACCAGTAGTATTTTTTATAATGTCTCCAATTAAAATAAAAAGTTAAATATAACTTATAAATAAACAATCATCAACGTTTATCATTTTTTAATTAAAATTTATGTTTAAATTCTTTAATTCTATTTTTTTTTTTTCTTGCATTTTTTGCATGGAGAATTAATTATAAGATTTAGTGGATTTTATATCAATAATTTTCATACAAGGCACATACAATATTTTCATTGCAATGCAAATATTGGATCATTAATTATGTTCTAAATTAATGTAGGAGGTGTTTCATTCGCCATAATTGACTTTAGTGAGGCAATTTTGAATTATAGAGAAAAATCTTTAATTAGCTGAAAAAGTATAGGAATGATAGATACTCATGTTCTTCACCATTAATGCAAGGCATGACGCGAGTTTCAAATGAGAGTATAAAAACAATGTTTAGTTATACGAGAGGCCCACAAAACATATAGAATTTGAGCTCCTTTAGTGAAGACCAAAACATATTATGCATGGTGTTTGAGAGAAGTCGTACCTATGTGAAGAATTACAGTACATAAAGTGCTACTACTACTAGTATTTACATGCATGTGCATGATGGAGATGAAATAAAGTGAAACCCTTAACGTACTACAAAACTCTTAAATTTGTATGTGCACACATACAATTTTGATTCAACTTGGTACTTAGCATTGAATGCTTAAAATGTAATAAAATTTAAATAATAATTCTATTTTTTACCCTTACTGTTCATAGGATTGTCTAATAGGAAAACAGATAAATCACATTTATCAAATTATCAAATAAGAAAATTAATTATCAACTATAGTATGTTTGTAAAATGAATTTAATACTCAATGTTGATTGGTCAAATGGGCAAAACAAATTGCATCAGATGGATGCATAAGTAATCCTGGCTACAGCGGGAACTAAAAATGACTTATAGGTAAACCCCCTACAAAGTCCATAGAAACACTTTCCCATGATCTTGAGGAAATAGGAAAAGGCATATACATTCTTTCTTTTCTTGTCTAAGATATGCTAGTGCAACACAATTTACAACTTATAACAAATCTTGCTACTTCCTACAATATTTTGGGCCAATACACATACCTTTGCAAATGAGCCATTGTTTTTCCCATGCTGAAGTGACCTGCCACTTTAGAGGTATTTGTCTCTCTCATCAGTAGAATCCTTTGTGCTTTTGACACACATAATTTTCCTACCTTATATAGTAACTCATCCTAGATATAAAAATCTTCTTCATTTCTAACAATTTCTTGTGATTGAAGTTCCTTATATTTTGCACCAAAATCTTTATCATGTTTGTATCCTTCAACATATGCTTCCTTTGTGAAGGGTTCCAAGTGAGTTACCATAGTCATTGATGAAATTGGTGGTCTAGATAGCATATCTTCCACAACATTGTTAGTTCTTCTTTTTATATTTGATTACCAAATGAAATTGTTGAAGAAAACCCGTCCATTTGTAATGTCTTACTACTTGTAGTTTATTTTGTGCTTGCAAATATTGTAGAGGTTGGTGATCAGTATGCACAATAGTTTTCTTACCAAATAAATGGTGTCTCCATTTTTAATAGTTTGAACTAATGCATATAATTCTTTATCATAAGTTGCATAACCCCTAACCACTAAAGTAAAAACCTCTTAATGATATCATATAGGCTTACCTCTCTGAAGAAAGATAGCACCCATTGCATATTCACTAGCATCTATTTTTACCTCAAATGGATATTGTGTATCAAGAGAGCTAAAACTAGAGCATGACTTATTTTAGACTTCAATGTTTCAAATGCTTCATTTTATTCATCACCCCAGTTAAAGTTCTTTCCTTGTGATACAATTTAATGTAAAGGTGCACCTATGCAAGAGAGATAAGGAATAAATTTTCTCATGAATTGTGCAACCCCCACAAAACTCCTAGTTTTTGTGATACTCTTTAGTGTAAGCCAATTTACAATTGCTTCAACTTTAGATGGATCAATTCTTAATTCTCCTCCTACAAAATACCCTAAATATACCAATGGTTCTTTGCCAAATTCACATTTCTTTATATTGCATAGTAGTTATTGTTCTTTTAACCTTTGCAATACTTGCTTAATGTGGATTAGGTGCTCTTCCCATGGAGCATTGAATATTAGAATATCATCTAGATAGACTATTACAAAGCTATATGTGAATTCCCTTAAAACATCATTCATCAATCTTATGAAAGTAGAAAGCACATTACTCAAGCCAAAAGGATGTACCAACCATTCATAAAGTCCTTGCTTAGTTTTGAAAGTAGTCTTCCATGTTACATCCCCAACTTTTGATTAAGCTTAATCTTACTTGCATGTGGTAAAAAGGAAAAATAATCTTAGTTTAATGATTTGATGTTTGTGGAAAATATCAAGTGGAATCATTGATTATCTGGATTTCGATTAATGCTTAGATTAGACATGAGTTTACATGTTGTTAAGATTATCGTATCATAATGATTTGTGATTTAATGATGATACACTGATCATGGTTATATGTTTGTGAGTGTAACCAGGAAAAGAATATTCCCTCAAGAGTGGAAAGAGAGTATCACTTAGGAGAAAGAAATAGATGTTGTGGAAAAGGTCAAGTTGCCATTTGAGTATCAAAATTATTCTTCGTGAACCAATGCCAATTAGGGTAAGTATTGATCTTATTTCATTGATTAAGTCAAACTCGATTTAATTATAGTAGTCATGTCGTTTTACATTTTCTTGACACCACTTAAGTCGATAGACTTAATGATGTTCTTAGAACATTAGTTTAGTTTAACCTAGGGAAAACGTTGTCGGTGTCAAAGATTTTCTATGTTATTACTTTATATTACATTAAGTTTTTTTATTAACGTTAATTATTTTCCTTTAAGTCTAAAACAACGACGTGGGGGAGTGAGTCTCAACCCCAAGTCGCATATTGATATCATCACCAATATGATTGGTAATATCATCTTGATGATATTTTGAATATTTTAATACCCTTATAATATCATATAGATATATATGATATCTTTTAAGTTATAAACAATATCCACTTATAGTGGAATCGAACACTATCAAGTTGATAAGTGTTACTCATTCGTGGGAATGTGCAACCCATAATCCATGAAGAGTGGAAGAGTGGGTGGTTCCACAATGATAACATAGTATGTGTTATGCCTTACGAAGAGCCCGTGAAGGCGGTTTTGAGATGAGTGGACTGTTATCCACTATGGCAAGGGAGTCTAACAGTTTTTTGTTTCTCGACCTCGTGGAAGAGGGAGTAGAAGGTATTCTTGGATACACGGGAAAAGGCTCTCGGGAAGAGAAAAGAGAGAATAACAAAGAACGAAGGAGGGTATTCTGTGAATAGTAGTCACAGTGAAGTCTGTGGATAGACCAAATTACGGCATGTACATATTTCTACATCAAACTTGAAATCTTTATCAGGTATCTTTGTTATATATATGTAAGCTTTTGCCAACATAAAATGATACCATGATGTATCGATAGTTGTGATGGCTCTTAAGACACTGTTGATATAAACTAATCTCTATTGGGTTGAAAGGCCGATAGTATATCATACAATGTTGTAGTAGTAGAAACTAATCTATGTTGGGCTGAAGGCTGATAGTATACTAAGCATTGTTGTAGCAGTCTAGTAAAAAACAAACCCATCGGGTCGTAAGGCTGAGGGTATATAATGACTGTTGTGTTGACATATTTAGAGGCCATGATGTCGGCCAAGGTGGTATATAATGAATATTGTGTTGTTATACTTAGAGGCCACAATGTCAGCCAATGTACTTGAGACTAAATTGTTTAAAACACTTGGTATTGTTGTCAATAAATGACTATGAATGCTAGTGAAGAATAGAAAGTAGTCATGATAATGACTAGCTTGCATCACAACGTATAAAATATATTACAAATTGATTATAATGTGTTGTAGCATGATATTGAAATGATTACTACCTGTGCTCAAACCATAAATCTTTATGTTTATCCCAGGTCTGCAAACCTTTGGTGACAAGATAATACTGTTTGAGTCCCGTATAGTGGACTATAATAAAATATGGTTTTAGAGGAAGCTAATCTCTATGAGATACTTCTTGATGTGACTGTGAAAGAACAGCTAGGAAACAATAACCTTGTTATTATATTGCATGAAGTGCATGTTAAGTTTTGAACAGCAGGAAGGTAAAGCCTGAATGGTCATTAAACCCGTGAATGGTTAAAGAGTTGATATGTCAACTAATTGTATACTATTTGAATATTTCTTTTATTATAGTGGTAATGTTTTGGAAAAGAAATATAGGGTGAAATAACCCTTCTTGAACATTTAGACTTTAGTATATTTTATATAGTGATGTTATTTCAATGTCAATTTGTCGAGAATCTTTGGTATAAGATGGACATCAAACCTTAGACAGGAAAAAGGTCTTAAGACATGAAACCATGAACTTTTAAATGAATCTTTTTAAGAAAGAACAAGAATAGAGTGACGTGGATGTCACAGATTCCTTGTTGCTTAAGCGACAAAATAAATTTTGATAACATACTGCTAGAAATAGAGTGAGAAATCCAAGACAAGTGGACAAAAGGGTGTATAACAGTAATCTTTATTGTGACCTAAAAGGGTCAATTTATAAACATTATAGGATGAGACAGCTTCTAAGTCGAGTCGAGGTGTGTGAACATTTGACTACGTTCATTGTGAAACATTTATGTATATAAATCTTTGGCCAAAGTAATGCATCCGTCTCTGCATGCATTAGTTGGTTCATTGTGCTCCAGATGGCATAATGCTTCCCGTAGTGTCATACATAGTTAGAGTGGATCTATAGTTGTATGACCGTGAAGTATTATGAAGGACACAACACTAGATACTCAGATGGAAAACCTAATGGTTCCTTATATCTATTCCCTTCATGAAGGGTAGGGCCACTTCTAGGAAGGAAGTTGTGTGGGGGACCACCAGTCTGTGGATGGAGGAAAAACACTCAAGTGATGCTCTCCTTCCCAAGCAAATGACAAGCTGAGACTTATGAAGACATATGTCAAAACTCCATATGCAGTATATTCTTTCATATGACTTGATAGTCAAACATTGTGTAAACTTATCATTGATGCTATAAGCAAAACATTGTAAATGTATAGTGAACGAATTCACTAGTATGTTATCTTGGAATTTGTTGTAAATTTTAGTTTTGAAATTATCCAAAAATATATGCATATTGATTTTGTTAATGATATTGATTATTACTTTGCCTAATTGTGATTATGTTAATCATGACCTTGTACTTAATGGTAATTAAGTTGATTAATTTTGGGTAATAAGAGTTGACTTGTTACATAATAAGAGTTGACTTGTTGCATTCCAAGTATCCTCTTCTTTCATTCATACCTAATGGTAACCTAACTTAAAATCCAACTTAGTAAAATACTTAGCATGTCTAATTTGATCTAACAAATTATCTATAGTTGAAATAGGATATCTATTCTTAATTGTAATTTTATTAAAACCCCATAGCTTATGCAAATTCTCCACAAACCATCTTTCTTCTACAACATCACTTTGGGTGACCCACAAGGTGAAGTGCTAGGTTAAATCACCCCTGGCTCCAATAACTCTTGTAGCTACCTTTTGACTTTTCTTCTCTCAAGTAGGGACTGCTAATACAAGCCAATGTTTGGTAGAGGAGAATCTGGTAGGAGTTGAATCTTATGCTCCACCTTCATTCTTGGTGGCAGCCCTTTTGGTTTTGTGAACACTTACTAAAAAGATGACAAGATTTTGTCCAAGCCTTTCAATTTTTAGTTAGTCATTGCAGATTTTCCAATTCCATGTTCATTCTTATCTTTAAGAAAAAGTAAACAAAATTGTTTAGTTTCATGAATTAGTTTGATTACTTGGTCAACACTCACCGTGGCTACTTTGGCCTTGCTTTGGTGTCCTTTGATTATGTACTTGACTCCATCCTTGACCCACTTGTATGTATTATCCCTTCTCATAAAAATAGTATCTCTAACATAAAGATATGGACTACCAAGAACAATATCAAAAGCACCAAGGGGAATTACACCAACCTCTATTTCATCTATGTATTATGCATTTATTTGAAATTTTACTTTGCATATTTATCTACTTGTATCTCTACATCTCTTTTAACCTATCCCAATGGGTATGGATGTGGATGTTCCTCTATTTTTAGCCCAAGCCTTTTAACCAAATTCTCTAAAATAAGATTACACTGTGATCCTAGATCTACCAAAGCATTAACCCTGTTCTTTTTAATTTCTAACTTCAAGTCAAAAGGTTTGTTCATCTCTTCAAGTCCATTTTCTTTGGTGTCCATGTATCCAAGTTTTTCATCAATATTTTAACTATCCTATATTTCCATTTCACCTTCATGAATACTTATCATAGATTTCATTGTTTTACTTTCTTTGCCTTTATTTTAACTCTTAGGATGTAGTTCATGATGAAGCTCCAAACATTTTGACTTTACATGTCCATCTATATCACAATGACTAGAATGATTTATGTGTCCTTTTTATCATCTTAATTATCTTCCTTTTGCACAACTATATTAGATTTCTTCCATTTTTTCTTATATTTCCATTTGAATTTAGAAGACCCACCTTCATACCTCTTTTTCTCCTTCTCTACAGTATTCTTAGATATATGCTTCATCCAAGTCTTTTGGATTAGTAGTGACCACCCTTCTTCGTATGTGAGTATGGAGTCTGTTGAGATATTTTGTCATCATGTCCTCTTCAAGATCCATGCCATTTACTATAGCTTGCCACTAAAATTACATAGTGTAATTATACACACTTTGACCACCTTATTTTTTGTAATACATCCATTTTATTTTTTGATCAACCTTATGACCTATGGAATAGAAATTTCTTCTTATTGATTCTACAAATTCTTCTCATGTATCAACTATTGGTTTCTTCCTTTTGTTACAATTCTCAACATATGCTTCCCACCATACAAGAACGTGATCAATCATATTAAGGCATGCAAGTTAATTTTTTGAGCTCCATTTATTTTATGTACACTAAAATAGACTTCCAATTGTTTAATCCATGTATCTAATATTTCCACATTAATTGGTCTATTAAAAGGCTTAATTTGTACTTTTGTCTCCACCTTAAATGGACTCACTTTATTTGCATCTATATTAGGTTCATTTAAAAATTCTTCTTCTTTCATACCATCTTCAATAACACCTAATGGAAGTTTGTTCCTCTTCCATTTTACCTTGTTGCCTACCCATGTGCTAGATTGTTATTTCTTTAACCATTGTTGATTCTATGCGATACCTCTCATGTGGCCTTCTAGTGTTGTAACCCATGCATTCAACTCCTCCGCACTTTGAGCTCTTATCATAGTCATGCAAATCTTTCCACAAATCCACAAAAGATTAAACCACTTTGATACCAAAATCAATCTATAAACTCAACCTTTGGAATTTAGAAATCAATTAAATCATTTTGTACTTTCCTAATTGCTTTGCAATGGAAATAACAAGCTATTTAGAGATAAGATTATTGTATCAAAATTAAATATAACTCATAACACAAGATTTTTACCCTAGAAAACCTCCAATGTGGAGGAAAAACCAATCACTTTGGTAGTGGCAATATGCCTTTACTACTCTCCTTTAGTAATGGAAAACAAATATATATAGTAAGTGGGAAATCTTTCCTTCTACTTCTATTACTTCTACAAAAAATAGAAACATACAATATGTTACATCCCTATTTCTGACTTGTTGTACTTTTACTTTTTACTTGGGCATAAGTAAATTTGTTGTGATGTTGTAGATTTATGACAGGATATGACATGGAATTATATTGAATATCATTTATGAAATCATGGAAATGATTATGTTATGGTCGATTTAATAATTGTATTATAAGATTTGATTTACTAGTTGAATTTATCAAATAATGATGCACTGATCTCTTATTGTTTGATGACAAGTGAAACAGGATTACAAGTTATCGACTCTCAGAGAAGAGAGAGAGAGTATCTTTCGAGAAGAGAGATATAGACCTTGGAATACGAGTGGTCTATTTGCCAAACGAGCCTAGTGTTAAACGATAATGTGAACCAATCAGTCGTATGAGGTAAGTCTTGCCTTGCTAGTTACTTTCGAATCTAATCGATAGGTATTATCATCTAGTCCAGCCGATGGTGAGTCGTCACAGTTGGTTGTAAAGAAAACAACGTCATAGACGTAAAACGGTCGCATTATTCTTCTTGAGTCACTTGAGGTTTTATTGTCGCCTCTTAAACGTCAAGACGTTCCCATCAAGTTAGATGACGCTAATATTGTCGACGTTTAACGTTAACAGATGAACTCGTCAAGTCGACGTGATTTTAATGAAGAATTGAGATGGGGAGGTAAACTCAACCCATTCTCATCATCTGAAATCTTTGGGTCAAATAGAGAAGTTTTTAACAACTTCAGGTGGAAGTTTTTCTTAGCTACATGATAGCTAAATGAAATCTAAAAACTTGTTTTGCGTTACGCCCAATCCGTCGTGATTGTCGTAAAAACGCTTTGAACATGTGTTGTGAATTTTACTCCTTTTTGAAAATCGACGGAAGTCGAATGTGAAGTCAAACCTATACCTTCTTTATTAAGTCGGTTTGTACTCCTTCACTCTTTTCGACCTTGGAGATTCAATATACATTTATTGTTCATCACCTTGTAAGAGTTTTATTCCACTAAGCAGTGTTAGTTGCTTTTTCGGAGGTTAGAAGCCTTCTTGTGGAGGAAGTGGACGAGGTTGTTGTGCCACATTGCCATAAAGAAGCCTCCATCTTGTTAGTGGTCGCTGTGATTCAGGAAGTCGGGTAGCATTGCAGTTTGATCGACCTCCTTCTATTTAGGCATGGAACCGAGAGTTAAATGCCATGTATCTCTTTCACCGCGGGCAGTCTTTGGAGAGGTGGTTATTTCTGTTAAGAAAGTGAAACCGAGAGTTAATAATGCCATTCTTCTTCTTCGCTGGAGTGGGCACTTTTGGGCATGAATTTTTTGTTAAGAAGAAATGGGAAACCGGGAGGTAAATGCATTATTCTTCCTTGCTATGGGGAGTATTGGGAGGAGTTTTATGTTGTTAAGAAACTAAAAACCGGGAGGAAAGGCATTAATCCCTCGTGTGCAGAGAGTGGAGACAGATTATTCTCGGTTGAGAGAGGATTGAAATCGGAGAGTGGAATGCGATTGTTCTCCTTCGCCGTGGGTGTGGTTGGAGTTATTTCTTTTGGGTCGTGGAGAATGTTTCAGAAGAAGGACAATAGAGTAACGTTAGTGGAAACATAACATTTGCTTCCTTAGTGGCAGAATCTGCGAACCTTAAGGATTTTGTTTTAACAAATCTTGATTGGAGTCTTTCGCGGTTTGTGGGAGCATGACAACCACTTATGTGAGGGGAGTCGAGTTAATTGAAGGAGGGGTCAATAGTTATGAATGGGCGATCAACCTGTAGAGAGGAACACGGGGGTTTGTTGGACATTTATTTTGAAGAATTCATTTTGAGCAACGGGGGGGTTATTAAGGAAAAACAGAGAGCGGTTTGGGAGAAGGGAAAGAATAGCTTACCTATCAGGACAAAAATAAAAATATTGATATCGTGGAAGTCTTGATGGGGAACGACATCGTTGTTATTAAATAAAAGAGAGAGCTTCGTTATCAGAGAGGGAGGAAATAGTGTAGTATGCTAAGAGAGAACGAGACTTAAAGATGATGTGCCTAGAAGGTCAAGAGCATTATCATCACTGCAAAGGAAGTCAATAGTAAAGAGATTAAGCGCAGGTCGACAAAAGTATACCGACTGAATCGATAGTTCATAGTCTAACATCACCATAATTGAATTTGTGAAGATTGCTCAGGTATGAGCCAAGTTTCTCTCTTAGCCTTTATTATGACATCATTTACATATCTAGTGCAGTGAATTTCTTCTTTGTAAGAAGTATATCCTCTTCGAAGACGTAAGATATCATTAGGAGATTACGAAGTCTTATTTGATATAGGAAATCTATGTAGTCTTATTCATATCTTTGAAAGACTTCTGCGTCGAAAACTCTATATCTATGGTAGAGAACTTAAACATATATATATGTATGTGTGGCTGAACGATAAATGTAATCAATGATTTAGGGGATGTTTATTGCGACAAGTGCTTGTGTTGTTACATAGACATATTCTCATATAGAATAGGTTACGTATGACACTATCTGTTTAGATTAATTTATGCCTTTATACTCTTTCATGTCGTAGATTTCAGTATGGAGCAATGTAAGCAAGTGATGTAGATTTTGCAAGTCCTAGGATTCTTTGTTATTGCAATCTTATGTTCTTTTATAACCATGAGACTATTATAGTCCTTACATGGTAAAATATTTATGTTATCTTACTATGAGTAATGCCAAACGACTAGTGAAATTTATATTATAGTCTTTGAGTTCAAAAGGATAGCAAAGTCTTTCTGTCTTATCTTTTCGTATCAAATCAATTCAACTTAGACAAGATTAAGCTTGTCAAGAACATTTAGATTATCCATAACTGAGCTTTACTTGTATATGAACTAGAATAAACTCGTCTTGGTTCGATATTTGATACCACAACAAACTTGGACAACATTCTAGACTCTTGTGAACCATAGGATTTGTTACATGGAGATTTTAAGGTTAATCCAGACATAACCTTGTTGAAAGGATTGAATGATCCCTTAATATTTTACAACATTGGAAAACAATCTTCTTTCTAGTCGAGAGTGGTGAAACCTAGAAATGTCCTTATAGTCAGAATAAGAGCTAGGGGTTAATCCATTTGGCATTTCAAATGATTACTCTATGGGAATATATGATGTAATTCCATTATGATGGTATAGGAGGTTAAAACCTAAAAATTTGGTTTGATAGGGATATTTTGTATACTAAACTTTAGCTATCACCAAATGATCAAAAAGGAAGAGGGCTAGTACCCTTACATGGATGTTTATTCTTACTTGGCAGAGAGGAATTTGCAAGTCTTGAGAAGCCTTGAAAATAGTAATTCTCTTATACTTTTAATGTCATAGTGAGAATACTTTGCTCTAGGGAAGTTCAAGAGAATGGTTTTTCCCCACATCAAACTTAGATGAAAACAGTGATGCATTAATGAGCCAATTTTTGCATATGTGTTAAAGAGAAGAAACCTTGGACTGTGATTATTAATGGATAGATTATTGATATAGTTTATTTACATTTTTGGAATTCAAACAAAATTAGTTGAAGTATAATTATGTTTGGAAACTCTAGTTAGGATATAACTAAGGTATACTCATTTAGGAAAATAGTCTTGTTTTGGGAAATTTATACGACCACGTAGTTGGGAGAAGACTCGAGGTTGATCTTTCTTTTATAATATTACTATTATTATTTCCAAAAACCAATTCAATGCATTATTCCATTATGATGGAATAGGGAAGACAAATCCCTAGAGTGACCCAGTAGGGTCAGGTTATAAATTATACCTTTTGGGGTTACAATTTGTTTTAGTGGATCATGTATGGGTCGACAAAGAAGGTCGAGAACCCTAATCTGGTAACGCTCATGTCTATCTTGTTGAAAAGAGTTTAGTTTCTAATCGATAATGTTTAATCCTAGGAAGGGGAAAAACCATGTGTTGGGCTACAAGTCGACTTAAAATACAAGTCGTAAGCCTCAGATTTTGCAAGCGTGCAAGAGGTACCATTAAAGGATTAGTCAAACATTAAAATCATTATATCTTTATATCACAACTTCTCTCACACTATCACTTGTCGACAAGGGGTGAATCTCAAATGTTGCAAAGATGCAAAGAGAGATACCTAAGAATGGATAATCAGTCCATAATGTTAAAAGAGCAACAACAGTGTCTTGTGAATTCACCTAAGTTAGAAAGACTAGGTTTGAGTTAGTCAAAACTCTTTAGTTAAACCTTGACTTATCATAGATATGGTAATTGTTATATTAAGACAGTGAGGTCATTATTTAGATCGTGATTGAAGGGTCATGTGCCCTGACTATGTGTAATTATTCTTACTTGTAAGAAGGGAATTGGTTTCCTGGACTATATTGCTTAATCTGGGTAAGGTTATCATCGTAGTCATAATTAATCTATCTTTATATATTATGAGACAATAAGTCATTGACCTCAGGAATTGCGATGAAGCAATGAGAGTCCTCATAAAGAAAGAAAGTTGAACGGGTCTATGGATTATAGACAGTGTAAGAAAACATGTATGGGTCGAGAAGACTCAATTGTTCAAATGCCATAACTTCTCAAGTTAAACATAATTGACCAAGTCGAACTATAGAAATATGATAGTATCCAAGTTGAGTTGGAGTGGGTGAACATTACGACAACGTTCATTGGGAACGTCAATTTATATTGAAAACTATGGCCATAGTAATGCATAGGTCTCTGCATGCATTGTTGGTTCACTATATCTGGATTGCACATCCTATCGGGAATCATACTTAGCTAGAGGGTATCTAGGGTTGTATGATAGATAAAGTTGTGTAAGGTACAACACTATGTACTCGGAAAGGCAAATAACCACTGGTCACCTTGGTCTATACTTCTCGTGAAGGGAAGGGCCACTTCCAGTTAGGAAGGAGTGCGGGAGACCGACGGTCTGTGGTTGGAGGTAAATCACTGGAAAGATACTTTCTAGCAGAAGACATGCCGAGGCTTGCGATAAAGATGTCAGATTTTCGGATGCAGTATATCTTTGAGAATTGTGTTTTTGGAGACTAAGAAAAACATTATCTAATTCAGGTATTTATAATTGATTTATTTTTGTAAACATTGTACTTGAGAAAGACAAAAAGGTTGATTGTAATTGTAATGAGAAATCTTGTAATTGTAATGAGAAATCTTGTAATTGTAGTTACTCGACTATATGATGAATAAAAGAAAATTTTTCTCTGTCTCATTTTTACCTTGTAAATTTACTTTATGGTGAATTTTTGGTTTTTACTATGTTTTTAGAACGTGGATGTTACATAATAATTCTCATTTCTCCAAACACCAATGGATTTAATGCATACAAGCTATATTTATAGATTTTCCAATGCGTTGTTGATTTTTCCTGAGCCCTGGGTGAAGATCAATAGACTAGATGTGAAGTTGATGCTTGTACGATTTATATTCTAAATTTATTATCAATATGGATTTGGACAGTAGCGTGCATGTGTTGTCATCTTGGGCTATAGTGCAAGTGCACTGTTGTTCTACTAACAACACTATCGTTTGTGCATGATACAATCTGTAATATTAGGTCAAACACTTGCCTTTTAACCTTAAACTTGTTCTCTATTCCTATTTTTCTTGTTACATATTGTTAGAATTTGTTATGAACAACAAATCTACCCAAGGCCAAATGCCTATTAGCTAATCATAAATCTAGATAAACAAAATAATGTTATTCTATATTCAATATTATGAGACAAGTTACAAAGAGTAAAATACAAATATATAGGTCTCTTGGATGCATGAATCAAGGAGATGACATGTACAAGAGGTATGAGTTAACTCTCAATCACTCTCAATCAAGAGGTGAGTTAACTCAATCTAATCGAGATAGAGGTGGCTTTGACTAAAGAGAGGTGGCACCTAATTGCCATTAATCAAGGATTGATGAGGTAGTGGTGGCACTTGTGTACCTCAAATCAAGGTGAACATATGTCATTATTAGCTACTTAGGTAAGAATAATTAAATATCCTAATTATCCTAAGTAAACTTATTAAATAGGTGCAATATCACACTTAGGATATAACATATCCAAGGTGAATAAATTATTACACCAACACCCCTCATAATTGCAACTTAGGAGAAATTGAAAAAGAGAAATGGGTCACAAAAACTAGGCCATGTTGGGTACCCATGTATAGGGTGAAAGTTCAAAGTCATGTCACACTTTTATTAAATAAGCAACCAACACTAATGTAACTTTTTAACTTGAATCACTACAAAGTGGCGTATATGTTTTGAATTATAAAATGATGTAAATTAATAAAATGTAGATTTTTTAGTGTATTTTATGTTTGTATTTTTAAAAAAATTAAAAATTATTTAAATGTAGTATTTTATAAAATTGACACTATAATTTAGTTGTTGATAAAATGTTAAAAAATAAGATTGAATGGGACATTGCACTTTATATAGTAAATTTCATTTATTTTCCTTCCTTTTTTTTGTGTATTCATAACTCAAAACTTTAGTGCATGAATTAATTTTTCCCCATTTTGATAAATATATATTTTTAAATAAATCTTGGAAGTTACGTGTAATAAAAACATAATTGTTTCGATGGGACGTCAACTTTTGTCTTAACTATTTATCTAAAATAGGAAAAAAATTATGTCATCTCGACATGGAATCTCTCCTCTAGTGTATCATATTTTTTCACTTTTTTGATAAACTTTACTATTTTTCTTGAGAGGACAATCAACATCATATTTTGGTGTTGATGGCCTACTTTTAGTAAAAATAAAAATATAAAATATAAACACTAATTGAAATGTTTAAAAAATTATATTATACAAAGTAGACTTATAGATCTACAAAAGGTTATTTTTAGATTCTTTTAAAATGATTATTTGCATGAGTAGGAGTTGTTAGAACATCAAGTTTTTTAGATAATTTCAGTTTTTTGGTAAATTAGCCCCAAAGTGATGCTACATGTGTTTTTAGTAGATAGTTTCAACTAGAAAAGTTGTAGCCTAGATCTAATTTAGCTAGAATGGATCTAGAAGGAACATTTGTTTCACCAAAATTGACTTTTAGATGGAAATACTTAAATTCATTTATGCTGATAAGTTGGCTTGAAGTGTGACATAACTTTGAACTTTTACCCTACAAAATGATTCCCTTGAAAAGAAGAAAGGATTGTTGCAAGTATGTGCCTAATCGGTGTTGTCATTGATGTCAACATATTTGTGTTGTCATTGGTGTCAATTGTGCTCTTGTTTTGATGTTTACTTGTAATGAGTTAGATACTTTGCACTGGCTTATATAAATGTTGGAGATAATGAGTAAGTGATTCTGATATTGAGTTTCCAAGTGCTTTTGAGAAAATTTGCTCCTCCGGTGGAAATAGTGTATAGAAGAGTATCTTTGTTTACAGTAAAACAATCCAGTAGATTGCTCTGCATTTCTTGTAAAATGAATATCTGTGTCTGCAGATTGGAAGTTGTTTAGAGGCATATCTGAAGATGCTATGTTCCAAGTTTGAGCCTCCGGTATGAATATTTGAGTGAGTTATGATCACCAGAGTGAACTATTTTTTCTGAATATTCACTGGTGACTGGGAGAATGTATTCTGCTCTGCATTCCTCCGCATTGAAGTATTATGGTCTGCAGTTCATAAGTTAAGTATGAAATGATGATAAGTGCCTTCAACTCCAATGGTTCATGATTTGGTGGTCCGCAAACTATCCTTTCTTTATGACAGTAGCTAATATTATTGTTTTTGTGCTCCAGTTTGAAAAATCTTCTTGACAGAGTGGTTAGAGATCATGCGGTTATTCCTGGTGATTACAATGTGCTTGTGGATGTCTCCTGATCATGCTCCTACCATTGGTCTGCAAAGAGAAATTTGGATCGTGGATGCAGACTATTCTTAGAACACTTAATGTTAACACTAGTCTTGGCCAACTTGGTTGTTTTCATTACTTGCAGAGATACATTGAAGATTGTGGAAGCGTGTAGTGATGTAGAAGATTGCATTTGAGTCCCAGCTAAGGCATAACATGATCTGCATACATCTCTACCTTAGCAAATTTTGTTTAGGTCCAGACCTATTTTTATGTATGTGTGTAATGCCGACCTTGGAGATTGTTCCAATGGTTGATGAATGTAATGCCGACCTTGATGTACATTCCAAGGTCGATGAATTGTATAAAAACATGTAATGTAGTTGCAAAAAAGATGTCCTAGAGAAAAGATGTGAAGATAAGTGTGAAGGTGTAAAAAGAGTAGAGCAGAGTTATATTGTGCTTCAATAGAACTGAACCTAGGCATGAAGTAGATGCTAACAAATCAGTTCACCAACTCTTGGCAGTGAGTCACCCCTTGGCAGTGAGTCGATCTTGGCAGTGAGCCTCAACATTTGCAGTGAACATATTGGGTAGTGAGCCTCTATTTTTCGATACTGCTATAACATATATATCTTTGTGGGCTAACACCCACCGTGGTTTTTCCCTTATAGGGTTTTCCATGTAAAAATCTGGTGTCTTATGTGTTATTGTGTTGAGCTTCTTATTTCATGCTTTCATGGTTAAATCTAAGTAACAGTAAATAAGTGTTTGATGTGTTGATGTTGATAAGTGTTCAAAGTTTTAGGGACAACTAATTCAACCCCCCTCTTAGTTGTCTGGTGCATTTCAACAAGGACACAACTGCCCTAAAGAGAGGATGAAGAGAGAAGATCTATATGACCTCCCCTCAAAAAAGTGAGAAGGATAAAACCCCATGTGAGAAAAAACTCCCTCCTAGAATATAGAGAAAAAGAGAGACCATGCAGCCCCCACCCAATGTGTAGTTTCCTACCCCAATAGTAGATGTTGAACATTGAATGCCGAAAATGGTCCAGGATCATTGAACAACATTTCTCCCCTTAGGAAGAAACAAAGTCAAAGATGTGTGCAAGATATCTTCCCATTCCTAAAGGAATATGAGGGAAGAAAACTCATAATATATGATATCTCTAGAAGATGTTCAAATGTCACCATGTTGTTGCCAAAAGGTGTCGCAATCAAATCAAGAGTCCCAGGCCTAACTAAAAAAGGAACAATCTAGAACCTTTTGCAAATAAATGTAGAACAAGATTCAAAGATAAATATGAAACAATAGTAGTGATTGAACTATCATCAAAGAGGCTATGAATGTCCTGAAGAGTGTCCTCCAAATCCACAAGGTGAGACACAAAATAAACCTAATATATCTACCAAGTACTCATCCCACAAAGTTGTATCTGGAAGACTAATATTAACCTACTACAAGGAATCATTAGAAGCCATGGATGAAGCAACTCTAGATTCAAATGAAGCAAGAAATGAAGGAGATGAGATCTCAATGCATGTCATTTAACTACACTGCTCATCCCTGGATGATGTGTCCACACAAGATGTCTGAGTATAAATGCTTGATATATCGATTGTTGCTAGATTAGAAGAATCTAGAAAACTAATGTGATTATCTTGAAGAAGCTGCTTCAGTTCATCAATTTGCTTTAGTAAGCAATCATCTTCAATATGATTTTCTTCCCACGGTAACCACATTTGATCTTCCATGATTTAGGGGAATTATGTAGAATAATTAAATGGAAAGGAGAGAGAGAGTGAGAGACATGATTAACTCCTCTAAGATTACTCAATCATGAAACCAATAAAAGCAAATGTAGAATCATAGGATTACCCCCCTAAAAATCACACAATCATGAGACCCCTCAAACAAATTATGATGATGCCACTTTATAATTAGTGCGATTACAATTTCCACTTGCAAAATTAATGAAGTGGTCTTTATCTCAACGTATTACAAATTCTAAATTAGGTCATAGTGTTAAAATACAATTTTTAATATAGAATGGAGCAAAAAAATTGTAGCAATGATAAGTACACAAAAAATTATGCACTTTGAAAAAAATTGCATCTAAAAACATTGTCGTATGACTCTGAATGGAGCCTCAAAAGTTCCCAAAACAAGAACACTTAACATCACCTCTGAGAATTTGCAATTTATAGAAAATCTAGACACTAAAATCAAAAATTGTTTACACTTGTGCAAAACTCTTGAAAAACTAGCCTAGATTAGAAAATACTTGAAAAATGAAGTTGATATGACTCAAAATGGGGCCTTTGAAGTCCAAGTACCAAAACAAAACTACTAATGGAGAGGGGGGCAAGATTAGGGGGAGAAATGGCTGACATCATGGTGATGTCAGTGGAGAATATTTTGAAATACCTCTAAAATATTCCTTGACGTCAAAATATTCCCAAACCATTATTGATTTGTTGAAAAATTGCCTTCTAATCTCAAAACCACTAATTTCAAACTCAAAGCTACTTTTTATTGGAAAGAAACTACTTATAGGATGTTTGGTGATTTTTCCACTCAAGTGATTGTGAAGGGTGGAATTGTGAGATGAGGCCATTGGTGGCAGGGTTTTGGAGGCTGCTACTAATGGTGCTGCCTACGATGGTGGGGCACCACCACTATAGCACCTTGCAAGTATTGTGAAGATTTTAAAAAAAAAATTGTGACTATATGATTTGTATGGAGGATGAAAAAACTCTTGGAATGGGCAAAAGTGCTCTAATTTTGTGTGTGAATTTATGATGTTGGTTGTATGGCTGGGCAATCCTTTGCTAGACCCTTTGACCGCGACTACATCAATAGACCTACATGGAAGTCTAACCACATGGATGTGAATTAACCTCCTCTCAACAGCTTCATTCTTGGTGACGTGTCCTTGTTGTTTTTCCTTATTTTCTCCACTTTCCTAGCCTTCGTTTTATGTTTCCAATTCTTACTTTCTTCCAGTCATGCCTTTCAAATCCTCTTTCTAGGAGGCTCACCCAGTTGAGCTCTAGGGTTTCCCGACCAACCTATCCTTAAGTTGTAGGGTCACCTGGGTGACTAGCCCTAGTAAAAGGGGTGACCCAGTTCTAGAAAGGGGAGACCCTATCATTTTCTAATGTGCAAAATAAATTTTAGTTATAGCTTTTCTTCTTGATTTTTAGCCCCTTTTTTCTTGCATTTTTCCATGCTAACTTATCAGTTTATCGCTTTCTTTCCATTCCAAACTATTGTTCAAATCTTATCTCCTCAAATTTGTTTCCAAATCCTCTCTTATTTTCTTTTAGATTTATTCTTTTTTTCTCTATATCCTTTCATCTATTCTTAGCAAAGTTTCCATTCTATCTTTAGTTAACTCATCCTTGTGATCGTATCTCTTCATCCTTTCCCTCTAATTTCTACCTATAAATACCCCTTCATTATTCATTGTTTAACAAGATTCAATCATCGAATCAAGAAGCAAACAATCTTCTCACATAGGACTTTGTGTGCCTTTTATTTCTTTTAGTTTTAGTTTTAGTTTAGCAAAGCTTTAAATCTTTTTTCCCCTTAGGAGGTTGTTTTCATGCATTCTTGTTGTCGTCAAGTTTAAGCATGGCAACCGGGCTCTAGTCTTTCATGTTCGCACAAGGACCTAGAGAGCCTTTTCCCTTCAAATTTAGTATTGCTTCTAAGCCATATTCCATTTCCTCACATCCCTGTTTATATCTTTGTCACCAAGAGGAAGACCCTACTACTACAGAGGAGAAGACAGTTGCTACAAGACCTCTGAGGACATAGCCTGGCACTAGTGCACATTGTCAACAAGTTCTTTATTGTTTTCTTAGTAATTAGATCACATCTTGCTCTTGAGGAAGTAAAACATTAATTTCTTTCTCTTGATAGAATAGAGTTACTTTCTTTTCTTAAAGAATTTTTTTTTTGTTTTTCTTAGAGTAGTTGCAAATTTGTTTGACTATAATATAACTTAAATTTGAAAATTTAAAAAAAAAACATAGTTACATTGCATTAGGAAAATGTCATATAGAATTGCATACATATTTCTTTCCATAGTAATTAGATCATCATAAAAATTGAAAAAAGAATCAAAATCGCTTGCATTCTTTTAGAATTAATTGCATTTAGAAACACATTTTAAACATTTGAAAAATTCAAAATATTCAAGCCCTCAATTTCACCACAAGGCATACAACATTCAACTTTCAACACTCAAACATCAAAGAATCCCTCGATCTCGTCACAAGGTATAGAAATCCAACACAACATCAACATCAACTCAAACATTTGATTACATTGAAACATCCATCTTCTTCGCTAAGCACTCAATATGCTTTGGTGTGAGGGAAGACTAGATAAGATTAATCTTGGAGGAAATAAGAGAAAACCCCCCTAAATAGATAAACTTGACTGAGGAAAACATTCAAGAACAAACTAAAATATTAGAATGAATAAGGCAAGATACAATAAGAGCCCATATCATTAGAATATTTCAAGTCTAGGACCAAATCATAAAATAATTCCATGAAGAAGCTACACAAGACTTAGCCATCATAAGAGAGGTATGCAATAGAAATCTTCATTTATTACTAGAACTAACCTCTTAACTTGAAGAAGTAAACAACAACAATCACAACAACAAAAATCAAAATGTTCAACACACAAATGCAATCAACCCAACCATGATCTGCTTCATTCTACCCCCTTAAGAACAAGACACCCCCTCAGTACCATCACCACTTGACTGGTTGTTGCCACAAAAGTAGGAGTGACTGATAGTTTGCCTCAACAAGGATATGGTTTGTGTGTTGTGACAAAGTAAAACTCACCCACGTTGTGTCTAAGTCACATTTTGAACAACATAAACCCCCCAAATGTGTGTTGATTATGAGGAGGATTGTAGAAACCAAGGTTAGATGGAGTGAAATCTGCCATCAAGACCAAGTGACTATTTTTGTGAGGAGGGTTAAAGAGAGGAGCAAAGTTATAGAAAAATGAAAGCTTAGTAGGTTTAGAAGAATGAGGGAGCATGGTAGGGGGCGACGCAACCAAACATGCTCAATATTATCACCCTTAACATCTGTAACATGAGAAGGAGTAGAGGAAGGTGGGGAATGAACAATGGAAAAGCTATTATTAGAGGAATTAACTTGTGTTTCTTTTATGTCTGAAATCACCCTTCCTTACATTGAAGGCATCTCTAATAAAATCTCTAAAATCCATAGGAAAAAAGGCCTCAAATGTACCTTCAAACCCCATACTTCTATCAAAAGTTTCATCCCCTCGACAAAAGACCAAAGAAACCTCTACCTCACTTCTGGGGTTTATAAGATTGAGTGTTCTTGTGGGACCCCATACATTAGTGAGATAGGGAAGTCCATTAGCACAAGGATCAAAGAGCATTGTGTTGACTTAAGGCATGAGAGGGTTGTCAAATCAGCCCTGGCGGAACACTACTCCCTGTCTAAACACCGTATTCACATGGAAGAGATACAAGTTTTGGTGATTGAAGATAACTTCTTCAAGCGAAAACTTAAAGAGGCAATTGAAATTAAAAACCACCCGTCTAACCTAAATCGAGATGAGGGGTGGGCCTTCAACGCGACTTGGCTTCTGATGTTGAATTCCCTTTGAACCTCCTCTTCTTGACTCTTCTCTCATTGAGTTGGCCTCCTAAGCCCTAGTTTGTGTGTCCTTCCTTAGTGATAGATTTGGGTTGTCAGTCTTAGTCCTCCTCAAATGGTAGTTGGGTGTGGTTGTGAGTCACTACCTGGGGTTTTGTTGTGTCGTTTGCCAAATCTTTTAATTTTCTTTATTGGTTTTTGTTTTTATTATCTTGTGGGCTTGAGTTATAAATTTCACTTTTGAGTTTTATTTCTTCTTTTTTGTAGGACTAATCATCTCTCTTTTGTATAGTATTTTATTTAATTTTTGTTGTAGGCACATCCTCTTAATTTTCACAATTTCATATTAGTTTTTATTTTTGCATTTCTTATAATTTGTTTTGTCACTATTTTATGTTAATTATTTGTGTTTCTTTTATATTTCTTAATTGGTATTCTCTTTTTTTCTATTTTATGTTATTTCTTATTATTTTCCCTTAATCAAGCCCCTTCTGTGCCTTTTCGTCTTTTGTTGTCTTTAGGAGTCTCTTCTTTTTTGAATCATCATTTCCTCTCATCTACTCCTTTTTATAGAGTATGGTTGGTTACCTTTCTCATAATTTTCCTTTGCTTCATCCTAATGATGGATCACGAGGTGTGATCTGAAACGTTGATGATAAAAAAACTTACACATAGTTGTCTCGAGAAACTTTCAACTAATTTTATTGGATTGTAGAAAAATTATGTTCCTTTGCTTCATCCTAATGATGGATCACAGAGTGTGATCCGAAACGTTGATGATAAAAAAAACGTACACATAGTTGTCTCGAGAAACTTTCAACTAATTTTATTGGATTGTAGAAAATTATGTTCCTTTGCTTCATCCTAATGATGGATCATGGAGTGTGATCCGAAACTTTGATGATAAAAAAACTTACACATAGTTGTCTCGAGAAACTTTCAACTAATTTTATTGGATTGTAGAAAAATTATGTTCCTTTGCTTCATCCTAATGATGGATCATGGAGTGTGATCCGAAATGTTGATGATAAAAAACTTACCATAGTTGTCTGAAAAAACTTTCAATAATAAGATTATAGAAAAATTGTGTCTATTATTGATACTTCATAGAAGGGAAATGTTTTTCAAAGCCAAACAAGGTTGCTAACCTTGCTTTCTTTAAGCATTGTCATTATTCTCATGTGATTCCCATCCCCACGTTTCGTCGCATGGCCCCCTCATTCTACAAAGCCTTCCCTTTTCTTAAACTTTGCTCCTCTTTAGCCCTGCTCGTAAAGACGGTGACTTGGTCATGATGGTGGATTTCGCTCCATCTAACCTTGGTTTCTGAAATCCTCCTCGTAATCAACCCGACTCTAGGGTTTCACCACCCAAAACTGATGCCAGTCAATGTCCTCTTCAATTATTGAGCTTGTGGACCCATTTAACCCTACGAGGTGGAGCACCACACCGTCATCCTCTATCCAGACTTCTTTGACCTTCTTTAGAGATTCAACCAATTCCACCCAACCGTCTCGTGTGCTCGTCTGCAATAGTTTATCCACCAAAACTATTCAAGATTGGGAAAACAAGCTGATCGTCAACCTCTTGAGCTTTCGCATCAAGCCTTTGGCTTTGAATTTTCTAAAGAGAGGTCTAGGTTTTGCTATTACCCTCCATTCCACTCAAGGACTTTCTTGGTGGAAATCGAGAATGTCTTTGAGACATTTACATGATGACCTTAGACAAGATTGTGTTGTCGCATAAGGCATGCAAAACCCTCCGTCCGCAACATTCTTTGTGTTGAGCTTGTGGCTATCAAAAGTCTAGCAAGAAACCCTAGCATCATTATTACTAAAGAAGATACAGGGCACCATCATCCTTAACAAAGATGACTATGTCTCTAAAATGCTTGATCACTTAAATAGTAGTGGCAATTACAAAATCATGGGCATCAATCCTATCTAAGATCATAAAAAATATTAAAAATGCCATTGCTCTATCTTCTTTCAATGATTTCACCAAGAAGCGTCTCTTACTTAAACAAAGAAATCACTCCCCATATTTATGGTGCATTGAAAACCCACAAAGTAGATATCCCCCTCAGGCTAATTATTGACACAATTGACTCCCCAACCTACAAGCTTGCTACCCACCTAGCAAAATTAATCTCTCCTTTGTTAGTTCATTCTAGTTTCTTCATCAAGGATTCGTTCCATTTTATTGACTTTATCAAGAACAAAAAGGTGGAGGAAAATGACAATTTAGTACCAAAGTATCGATTAATGACACCATTGTTATTGTCCGGCGCAAAACTAATGCGAAGATAACTTTCCTAGTGGAGTTATGTCTGAAATCAACTTTTTCTCCTTCCAAGGACTGGTGTATGAGCAATCAGATGGGGTTTCCACAAGATCACCACTTTCCCCTGTCATGGCCAACCTTTATATGGAGGACTTTGAAGAAATAGCCCTCTATTCATTCCCCCTCAAATGAGATGGTGGAAGCAATATGTTGACGACACCAACATATGTTGGCCTCGTGGCATGAAAAAATTAGAAGAATTTCATAATCACTTAAATAGCATTAGTGAGTGCATCAAGTTTACCAAAGAGCTTGAGTCTAATAACCAACTCCCTTTCCTTGACATCCTTCTCATGAAAAAAAAGATGGTTGTTTAGCTCATCATGTCTTTAGAAAAGCCACCTATACTAATCTTTACCTCCATGCTTCTTTGCATCACCACCTAGCTCAAAAATTTGGGGTCTTAAAGACTTTAGCTACCATAGCCTTTCACATCTATAATGTAGAACACATTGACCTAGAGCTTGCCCATCTAGCTAAAGTGTTCAAATTGAATGGTTATCGTAGAAAACACATTATCAGAGCTTTCAAGCAAGCCTACTCCTATTGTAATCCAAAACTAAAGGTTTCTAACCCAGAAAAACTCCTTGTAGTCACCCTTCCTTACACTAAAGGCATCTCTAATAAAATATCTAAAATCCTTAGGAAAAAATATTTGAAATGTGCCTTCATACCCCATACTTCTATCAAAAGTCTCATCCCCTCGACCAAAGACCAAAGATACGTCCACCTCAATTCTAGGGTTTATAAGATTGAGTGTTCTTATGGGACCCCCTACGTTGGTGAGATAGGGCAATCTATTAACACAAGGATCAAAGAGCATTGTGCTAACTTAAGGCATGAGTAGCTTGTCAAATTAACCCTGACAAAACACTACTCCCTGTCCAAACACCATATCTGCATGGAAGAGTCACAAGTTTTAGCGATTGAAGACAACTTCTTCAAGAGAAAACAAAGAGGCCATTGAAATTAAAAACCACATGTCTAACCTAAATCGAGATGAGGGGTGGGCCTTTAGCTCGGCTTGGCTTTCAGTGTTAAATTCCCTTCAAACCTTGTCTTCCTAATTCTCCTCCCATCGAGTTGGCCTCCCAAGACCTAGTTTGTGTGTCCTTCCAAGGCCATAGATTTGGGTTATCAGTCTTAGTCCTTCTCAAATGGCAATTAGGTGTGGTTTATTTTTCTGTGATTTTTTGTTGGTTCATTGTTCTCTTGGCCTAGTTGTGAGTCACCTCCTGAGGTTTTGTTGTGTCCTTTGCCAAATCTTTTAATTTTCTTTATTGCTTTTATTTTTATTATCTTATGAGCTTAAGTTATAAATTTCACTTTTGAGTGTTATTTGTTCAATTTCGTAGAACTAATAATTTCTCTCTTGTACAGTATTTTATTTCATTTTTATTATAGGCATATCCTGTCATTTTTCACGATTTCATATTAGTTTTTATTTTTCCATTTCTTATAATTTGTTTTTTCACTATTTTATGTTAATTCTTTGTGAACCATTTTTTTAGGTCTCTTAATTGGTATTCTCTCTTTTCTATTTTATTTTTTTCTTATTATTTTCCCTTAATCAAGCCCCTTCTGTGACTTTTCATCTTCTATTGTCTTTGGGAGTCTCTTCCTTTTTTACTCCTCATTTCCTCTCTACTCCTTTTTATAGAGCATGGCTAGCTACTTTTCTCATAATTTTCCTCTACTTCATCTTGATGATGGATCACAGAGTGTGATCCGAAACATTGATGATAAAAACTTACACACGGTTGTCTATAGAAGTTCTTTCGACTAATTTTAATGGACTGGAAAAATTATGTCAATTATTAATAACCAAGCAATCTAAGGGCTAAAAATACAAAAGAACCTACAAAACAGAGAGTTAGGGTAGAAAAGTAACAGTAGATGAACCTCCAAAGGGCAAAAGACCTATAAAAAATAGAGCTAGGGTTCCAGAAACGAGAAAGATGATGCAAATACCACTACATAGGCACATAAGCCTTGACACAGGTGTAGATGCCTCACAACTGCAAAACATGGAAGTTAGCCCACAAAACAAAGGTTAGTCCAAGCACTAAAGACAATGAACAACCTACCCTACAACCTGAGGCTAGTATAAAGCTAAAATGAGACCAAATGAGGCTAGAAACTTGGAAAGAGACAAGCTACAAACCCTAGTCAAAATTGCAACAAAAGTGACCAATAAATGATTATCAAACCCTAAAAAACCCCTAAGGAATAATAACAATGACACTAAGAAGCCTCGAGAATGGAAGGATCTACAGAAAAATAAGATTAGAGCCAAGAAAGGGTGGGAATGATGTACATGACTTGAGGAAAGTTGTCTATATAAGGTTTAGTGCATAGACTCCTTGAGGAAAGGCATATGTGCACAAAGTGAAGGCAAAGCCATCTCAAGAGTTGTAGAGGCATTGTTACATAAGGTGGCTCAGATTCTTCTAACCTTAACCTAGAAGTATGTCTGAGACTCCAAAAGACCTACAAAAACTCACAAAAAAACACTCCAAAAGCAAGGATTAGTACTAGGTCAAGGGTCCCACTAAGCGTACCTAAAATGTGGATGTCAAAATTGGATTAAAACAATGGACAAAGATGCAAAACAAAATCACAATCCAATGTCAACACCTACTTTTAATTTGAGCTAAAACGGAGTACAAACCATAATGCAAAACACAAAATAAGATACATTATACTTCTATTTGATGTACTGCTTTTGCTCCAAAGTTGAATGATTTATGCTTTGCTGAGATGTGGTTTCTCAAGTGCTAAGAAGTTACTTAATTTTACATGTAAGTGCAATTGATGGATTGATTGAAATGTCCATTAGGTAATCCTCTTAAATATATTTTCCCATTTGTCATGGATGGTTGAGATTGAGAGATGAGATCAAGGGCTAGGATTACATTTCATGTTTGTACATCCTCACCTCTTGACAAGTGGTGTGATGAGGGATAACATGCAAGATGGAGGGTCAAGATTTTCTTAAATTACAAGATGGGGGGAGATGCAAGAAAGTGGATGGTGAAGATTAAATAATGAAATCAAGGGTCAAGATCAACCCGTGTAGCATTCTCACTCATGTGGGGACAAGAATGAAGACAAGTGGCATTGGGAAGGCATGTGTGAGAGTGGAGGGCCCCGATTGACTTGGGATTTGAAATGCGCAATGGAGATTAGGGGACAAAGTTTGTGGCTTTAGTGGCATGGGATTGAATTTTAAATTAGAAGAAATGGGGTGTGTAATTAATTAGCCTAATTAATTAGATAATCATGTGTTATCTAATTAATTAGCCTAATTAATTAGATAATCATGTGTTATCTAATTAATTAGTTGGAGGAATATTTAGGCCTAGATTAATTAATTAACCTTAGGGATGAGAAGTTAGTTGGATTAATTAATGATGAACGATCAATAAAATTAGTCACATTAATTGATTACAACATGGAATTAGTTGATTAAATTAGTTGAATTAATTAATTAATTATATATGGAAAAATGGGAATAATTAGCCAAATTAATTAAATAATAATTTATTTAATTAATTTGGAGGAAATCAACATGGCGGGATTGGAGTGGATTGGGGTGTCTACACCTTGCTATCTTGTCCATTGGTTTAGCATCCACTCTCTTTTCTACTTGATCTATATTGTGAATTAGTGCATCTACGGTGGAAGATGGAAGGGTAACTTGTGAAGGTTGGGGATCACTATGGTGTATATATGAATGGGTACAATAGGTATGAGGGATGGAAGAGGTGATCTAGGTTGGGTAATGACATGTTAGAAGAGGAACAATAATAAATGGTATGCAAGGGCATGGGTGGAGAGATAGAATGAAGAATAGACATAGCATGGGATGGAGTGGTGGATGTAGGAGTAAGTCAAACAAGAGGGGTGTTGATAGGTTGGTTAGTGGTAGATGAAGCAAGCATAGAGGTGTAGTACATCATGAGGGATGTGATTATCTTAAGAGGGACAGGGTTAGGAGGAAGGCCATAAGGAGGAGGGAAAGTGGAGAATGGATACACACTATGTGGGGGTATGCTAGTATGTGTATGGGTGACACTGTGGGGATGATTAGCAGCGGTGCAAGGAGTGATGGTAGAAGATGGATCAATGATAGAGGAGGAGGATGTAAATGCACCAACCACAATAAATAAAGCAATTTTAGCACTAACAACTTGTAAAATCACTTATCCAAATGGCTTATTAATGAACATATTGTAAATCACATAAACTAGTTGTGTTGGATTTTTAATTAGCCAAACTAGCAATATCATTTAAAAATCTTGGTTGGCTACATGAGCACCATAATCATAATCTTGATTGTCCTCTTGGTTTTTCTTAACACGAACATCAGTTTAATTCTCATGCTCATTCGATTGTGTATACACATTAGGGTTTAAATGAGCACTTCTTGTTAATCAAAGATTAGGATCATTAGTAGCTCATGGCATAAAAAAAAGATAGGAAAACAAAACTCAAATATGCACTTGCAAATTCAAAAATAAAAAATCAATTGTCTATTAGATCTAAAAATGAAACCCTAATGCTATAGCCAATGGTGTGTAGGGTGGGTAAAAGAGAGAAAATAAAGAAGCTTAAACCCTACAAATAAAATGAATATAATTAAAGGAACACAAAGATAATATAATAAGAAAAGTATAGATCTAGAAACCCTAAAATAGCAAAGGTATAGACCCCAAATTGAAACCCTAGGGTGGCGTAAGATTAAAGGTGTTCACCAAAAATTTATAAGAAAATAAACTTTCCCTATGCTTAATCTGGGCTAATCCAATGAGATGCATACACAAGCATAAATTAACCTAGATTAATAATTGACAATTGTGGAAATGACTAATTAAGAATTAAATGTTAAAGCTAGGAAATTAAGTGTGGTAGATACGTGTACTTAGCTCTAGATTTGATGAAGGATGAAACTAATGTTACTAGAATCTTCTCTTCTCGAGACTAGAAGTGGATCCTCTCTATTTGTGTTTTGCCTCAGATTATGTGCAAGATTTGTGTTTATCTAGGCCAGGTCCACAAATCTAGGATGATTCTATAGGTGCAAATCTAATTTGATAACCACAAATTTGATCCTATAATCCATGCGCTTCTATTCTCTAGTTTATTGGGTTCACTAATGTTTGTTATGCTTTGAAGACTAGGTCTATTTAAGAATACCTTTAGAGTGTTGTTGGATTGCTAGAGCATGTTCTCCTAGATCACCCCCCATAAAGACTATCTTTACAGTCATGCAAATGATCGACAAGCAACAAGCAATTGTGTAGATGTTGTAGATGATGATGTTGAAGTAAAAGTTGTTGTTTTTAGTGCACCAATTAATTCTCCTTGAATGCTCAAACGATATAAGATGAGGGAGGATATGAAAGGATGTGTGTGGATGCAATTGAATGCCTTTAAATAGGACATAACAATAAATTGTGCTAATGGTTGTTTAGTTAGCTCACAACGGCTAGTGAAATGGGTGGGAGTTGACCAAATTTGAATTTGTATTTTGCACTTTTAGGGGTTAGATTGGCAAATGCGAGATCGATCCCACAACTGTCACAGTGACCTAGAATGATGGCGTAGTGAGATCTAGGCAAGGAACATATATTGAGTCATGGGGAAACAAATATGCATAATAAATGTTAGAATATATGGGTAAGTGTGCGGATACATAAGATAAGGCAAAATGCATGAGAATGTGTATAAATGGGGATAGGTGAAGCATAAGGGGATGATTCTCTCAAAATGAGCACAAAACTAAATGGAAATTGTTATAGGTACACAAATTTCACCATTACAACACTACAACTTCTCGATAGACATTTGCAAATTAAAGAATAGACACCTTCTCCAAATAAATTTTACTCAATTTTATAACAGTTTTATTATAAATGTTTGATGATTTTTTTGTCCAAAATCCAAAATACGTTTATAGTTAACACTAATATCTCCTAACAAAAGTTAACAAACACAAACACAGAGTCCTTTTTTTTTAAAACTGAAACTAAAATTATAAGGAATAACAAACTACTTTTATAATTTGCTTTAACTGAACAAAAATATATGATTTTATTAAATTCAATTGTATAACCGCATAATTTTGATACAATCTTCATCAAAACCGTACACAGAGAGCGTTGTATAGATTTTAAGTGAATGCATTTGCCTTTATTTAAATAGTGAAATACCGCCCTATTAATGATAGAGGAGGAACAATCAGAATGGTGATTGAACTTTGATAACATCTTTGGTTACTGTTACTAGTCATACCCAAAATAATAGTTTCCGATTTGAAACGACGTCTCCCAAACAGTTTAGTGACGTAAAAGACAACTTCCCAGCGTCCGACAATTTTCAGGGGATTTCCTAAGTTTGAAGGCCCGCGAGGAAAGCTTTTCAGCTAATTAAATCTGGTAACTTTATAATGACAACCGTTTAAACATGTTGGGGATGTAGCTCAGATGGTAGAGCGCTCGCTTAGCATGCGAGAGGTACGGGGATCGATACCCCGCATCTCCAATTGTTTTCAACCTATGAGCATCGTGATTCATTTGATTTTGCCGAAGTTACTCTGTTTTTATATCACACAAATTGTTAAATTAGCCATTGTAATCTGAGTCTGCATTGGTAAGGGACATAATCTTAACTAACAGTGTTTCTCAAACAACTCAACAGAATCCTGCTCATACGGTCTTAAAAACCCACCTAAGATTTCTTTTACTCTACTCTGATTTATTTATTAGATGATAACAGACCTGAGAAAACAGAGCACATTCCAAGCAGAAGCTTCATCTGACCATACCCTTCAAACGAGAGAAACCCGATGACTACAATTGCAGAGCTTTGGATTTGCTTTACATGGAAACTTCTACAGTCTTCCCCTCCCACCATCTGTAATCACTTCACAAGACACACAGAGATTAACAGAAACCGTTGAAAAGCTAACAAAGTTTTGTTTCTATGTAATTGTAAAGGAATAGAGAGGGAGAGTGATGAATGAAGAATGGATTGCGCTCCTAAGCACATCCTTGCTCATCCCTAACAACACAAATGTCTTCACTTTGTCCCTTGCTCGTAGTTTGGCAGTTGAAAACCCTAGGGTAATGGCCTTCAACAACTTCAATTTCAATTTCACAATATTTACTGCATTTCATTAACAAAAATGAATTAATTTTTAAAAAATACTAGAAGAATACACAAGCACTCTCCTAGGGTTTTTTCGTTTTGCTAGTGTCCGTGTCATATTGCTTTTTGAAGCGGGAGTCTTTAGCCTTTTTCTGCATTTATTGCGGCCATCCTTAGGTTGCGGACATTTTTTTCCCCCTTTAAATGGCCTCAACCTTTCATAACTCTGTAGCTGTTGCTATTGGAGTTGACGGTTCAATGGCATTTAACAATGGCACCCCCGCTCAAGCCATGCAAGAAGTTTGTTCCTAAGGTGTTTCACAAAATACATCCCCTAAAACACTCCTAGATGTTGTTCTTCCCATTCCTGAATTTGACAATGCATGTTGATGATTAGAGAATTTTACCTTGATAGGGTATTTTGTAGAAAGGGTCCCCCTAGAAAACATGCTCAAAGACTAGATCAACAAGACTTGGGTCTGACATGAGGTTCACCTTGAAATCGTGCAAAACCTTACTAAAGGATTTTTTCTTTTTCTTTTAGCTAGAGCCAAATATGTTAGAGGCTATTCTTAACCATGGCCCTCAGGTTATCCATTCCTCTTTGTTGGTTTTCAAATCCTGGACTGAGGACTTTTTTTTTATTGGATTAAAAATACAGATTACAAACATAAACAACCAATGAAGGCACAGCAGACAAAAACTATAACAGCAGCCCACAGAGGAATGAGCTACTGGCAAGAGAGGCTATAGCAGCAGAGAAGCAAACTGATAAACATGCATAAAACACAACCTACAGCTAAAGGGTCAAGATAAACAACAGCATCAAAACTAAATTACAAACACAATCAACCAATGAAGGCACAGCAGACCAAAAAAAAAAAACCCACAAAGGAATTAGCAACTAGTTTGAGAGGCTACAGCAGCAGTGAACCGGTCTGAGAATCATGCATAAGACTCCATCTACAGCCTTCATTGAGCAACGTGCGGGAGATAGTGGAGAATGATTCAATTCCTTGGCAAGCTATGTAATCTTGGAGTTCATGTCTTCTTGCTTGACCTTCAAGACATGAATCTGCCTTTGCAGGTGGCTGACTTGTTTTCCAAGATCTTTGTTGATCTTCAACTGTCTCTTCAAAGATGAATAAATATACAATTTGGGCAGCACAATGCCTGCCATAGAACTCTAAAAAAAATCAAAACATCTGAGCAATGAGTGGCTTCTTGAGGTTCTAAGGGTCTCCTCAAGCTGCAGGGTAGACACTGCCACAATAGGCCTTGTTTTGACCAATGGGATAACTGTCACTCTGCACCTTCTTAAAATGCTATTATCCTTCCAACATTCTTGAGCTGTGCTTGAAGGTTGTAAAAGATTTTTTTTTAAAGTCTTGGTTATTCTACAAATGAGACAAGTTGGCCATCTGGAGCAGAAGATTGGAGCACACCATCTGAATTTCAATTTGGGGAGGCAGCTGAGTGTCTAAAAATACTGCCAAACAGCGAACTTTCCAAATATTGACAAAGTTCTTACTAAATACATTAATGGATCACGATTAAAGCACTCTTATGAACTATGTTAAACCAAGGAACTAAAAAACATGTATATACTATGTATTATAAATGTACTATAGAACACACTTAGAAAAGGAAATAAGTTTCCACATAAAAACACAACTCATGCGATCAACAGTCAAACATGTCAAAACAATGACATCGACATCAAAGGCAGAAAACTCTATCGGAGCAAATTAGGGGTAAGATCAAACGCACAATGCAAATTCATAAGTCCCTGCATGAAGAGTAAGCAACAAGCCAACAATAATAAAGAGAAGAAAAGGAGAGTAATGGCAAACAAATCCACCCCACAATTGATTGAGGCCAAGCACATCAAGCGGCCAATATACAAACCTTGTCCATGGAAGACTATGGAAATCGACCCCGAAAGTGTTTTTTCAAATATCTCTACCAAAGTCATTAATGTAGAGGATAGTCGTAAATACATTCATAACAAATTGATAGAAGTAGATCATAGTAGCTTTGTAGAAGAGAGCATAACCCTAAGAAATCAAACTACTAGAGATTTTCTAGTTCAATATGCTAAAATTGGACATTTGGAAAGATTTTCCAAATTTTGACAATGATCACAAATAGATTAGACTGGTCTTGAGTCACATTCATGAGAAGTCTATATAGTTGGACAAACCCTTCATGATTACCAAGGAAGCAATCCACAGAGTCGTGAGACTATGAAATAAAAGGGAAAAACCCAAGAAGGTGGATAATAAGTTTGTCACCGCACTCACCAGTGCCACATTCGACAAGAGATTTCCTAGTGTCAACAAAATTAGAAATCCCAATGTCAAGTATGCTACCAAATGTATCACATACAAGATATTCCATACCATAAGGGAAGACTCTACCCCAACTACATGCATGCATACAACATATAAGATGGTAACTAGCAACAAAGTATGAGCTTTGTGAAACCCTAAGGAAGCAACTAGTGTAAAATATGGAGGAGACAAAGCAAAGCCACCTCAAATACAAATATGGCTTATTGAAAATATATTTACCCCTTTATTTTTTATAGGAGTTACCTAAAATTTCACCATATGTATGGAGATCAAATAACACAATTGTAGAGCAAATCAAGAGTTTCCATGACAATACCATTTGTCAATATTGGTATGACTCATTGTTTGGGAAATTCCAACAAAAAATGCAAGAACAAGAATAGCTAAGCTATGAGATAGTAAAGAAATGGGAGAATGATGTGGTCTTTGTCATCAACAAAGACTGCATTCACTTGGAAACAATTAAAACAAAAGATGCTAACCTCTAATTTAGTAAAAACAAAGGATGCTAAAAAAAATGCCAAAAAGGAAAAAAGCGCTTTTTTTCCTTTTTGGCATTTTTTTATAAGATTCTAACAATTCATATAGAAAAAACAAAGGATGCTAAAAAAAATGCCAAAAAGGAAAAAAGTGCCAAGGCTAGAGAAAACAAAATCTAATACCACTAAATATCAAAGAAATTACTAGCCAACAAACTATTCAAATTGTAATAGAACCAAAAAACAAGGAGATCAATGAGATAAGGTTCCGAATCTCGATAATGCAAGCAATCCACCGCAAAAAAAAAAAAAAAAATAGTAATAATAAAGCCTCCACAAAAAGGAATAAAAGGCAAAAAGAGGAAATAGATTGACATAGAAACTCCAAATAAAGAAACCACATAAGTTTTGTTATAGATGAGCTAAGAGAAGGACAAAGGAACAAGTAAACAACCAACAAAATAAAAAACACAAAACAAAAGGCACAAAAGAAACCAATACAATATGTACATACCTCAAAAAAAAAAACATCAAAGAAAGAACAACCACAAGAACATATAAAACAAAGAGCCACAAGGGAAATCTCAATAACCAATGTTGATGAAAAATAAGTTATTCAAAACTTTGTTGTACACAACCAAAAAACCATTGGAAGTAACTCAAACTTACCTTACTGTACTACGACAACAACTAACAAAAAATCATTATTCAAACCATAGTGGATTTTATAATTAACAATCCTTACTTTATTAAGTAGATCACTGAAGGGTTTCCAAAAGAATTAGCAACAATTTTACAAAAGTAGCTAACTATAGAAAGAGAAAAGATATCAATCAATCACCAAACCATAGAAGGGTTGGCTAAAGATTTAGATCTCACCCCAATAGCAAAAAGCAAAGAACAAAGCATACAAGACTAGGAACTCAAACAAAACAAAAGGCAAATACTACTCTACTACAAAACATGGATAACTCAAAGATTCAACAAAAATTATGTCAAAAGGCTATTACAACAACACAATAGAATTACAATAATGTAGTAGAGAATAAACAAACTCAAAAGAACGCATCAAAATCTACTACACCACCACTGTTGAATTTGATAATTAATTCAAGCCACAAATATCATCTGCAAAACCTAAGATTTACCTTCCACAAGAGAAAAAAGCAAAGAGGAATAATTTGCACAATAAAGATGAATTAATGAAATGGATTAAAGAATTATATGTGAGAACTTGCTTTTATATTTGCAAGTTAGAGAAAAACCCTAATAAGACTTAAGAATAACCTAAGACTAAAATTAGCCCTAAGTAAACTTAATAAAGTGTAATTAAATATTTAATTACACCAACACCCCCCATAAGTGCAACTTAGGGAGAAATGAAAAGCATGCAACTAATGCAAGAATGGGTCTCGGCTACAAGGCCATTTTAGGTACCCATGAACAACAAAAATCTCTCATAAAGTGGAGAGAAAGGAGAAAAACCCAGTGGGAGAAAACTCCTTTCCAAAAGAGAGAAAAATACAAATACATAAACATGTGATGGAAGAAGGACTAAAACTAAGACCCCCCAAGAAGTGAATCCATCACAAAAGTACAATCAAGAATGCCGCCCCCCATAAGAGAGGAAGAAGAGAGAAGGTCTGATGACCCCCCCAGAAGTGAGAAGGATGAAACCCCATGCGAGGAAATGCTCCCTCCCAAAATAGAGATGAGAAGAGAGACCATGCATCCGCTCCTCAAGATGACTCCTGTAATGCTGGAAGATGCTCGACACAGAATAAAGATGAAGACCCATGAACGTCGAACAACATTCCTCCCCTTAGGAAGATATAGAACAGCAGATGTGTGCATAATGTTTTCCCATTTCGGATAGGAATATACAGGAAGAAGGATAAATGTCTCTGAACTCTGCACATGATCCAAAGACAATAATGATGCTCCTGAAAACTGCTCAAATGTCTCCAATCCACTGCGAAATTGTGACTGAAGAAGAGGAGAATGAAAAACAATCTTTGAAGCAAATGATGGTGATGCAACTCCATCGAAGTTGTCATCAAAGAGAAGACAAATGTCCTCAATGTGGTCCTCCAAATCTATAAGATGGGACTCTACAAACAAAGATGATATGTCTGCAAGATAGGAATCCCAATGAGGTGGATCAGAAAGACTAATATTGACCTGCTGCACAGAATCACTAGAAGCCAATGATGATGCAACACTGAACTCTGAAGTAGCAGTAGGTGATGGTGGAACAATGATCTCATCAGGAGGAGAAGCGATTGAAAGAAACATTTCAAAGAGATGATGTGAGAAATGAGGACACATCTCTTTCTCATGTTGATTACTTCCACAATATCTGCAAGTAGATTTATGCTGATGGTAGAATCTCATCTCCTTAGATGATTATAGATCAAAATATGCAAATAGATTTATGCTGATAATACAAGTCTTTTAAAGCAAACAGAAACTTTCCAGGAGGCAGGATATCCAACAGAAGCCATGAAATCGACAAACTGATTTAAAATATACCTGAGGTTGAATCTAAAAATATTATATAGTTGGTTGTGTAGAGCTCTCTGATACCTTTCCAACGCCTATTCGTTTTTGAAAAACGGAGATTCTAGGCACAAGAATGGAGCTCGAAGGCCAAAAAAGATGCCTTAACTTCAAACAGCAATAAATTATACCAATCAGCAAAACCTGGAAAAAATACCTGCACCACTGGATTGTGCTCGAAACCAGCTTTCCAACGCCTTTTTTTTTCGAAAATTCGACTCCGTATGCTCAAGATATGCTCAATTTACCAAAACTGCTCCTTTAATGCAAAGAGGCCCAGAAAAAAACACTATTGAAGCCCCTGGGCGCCCATGTGACCAGGTGCTGAGTCTTTGGGGGCTGGCGGCTAGGGCAGTGGTCCCTCATATGACCAAGCGCTGAAGAACTGGGGGCTGCTGCTTGGAAGCTAGGGGCTGGTCCCCCATGCGACCAAAGGTTAAACCCAAGGGGCTAGCCCTCCAAAATAAAAAATTATTTCTTATTAAGAAATTAATAAAAAAATTCAGCTGTACTTGTGCACAGAAATCGAAATGGCACGAAAATCAAGGCGGCACGAAAATTGAGATGGCACGCAAATCGAGGCAACTCAAAAATTAAGATGGCACGCAAATCAAGACAGCTCTAAAATCAAAATCTGTTCAGATGAAAATCGCACAGAAATCGAGGTTGGCACGAAAATCGAGGCACCGTACAGTCGTACGGATTTCACATAAGCAAATTTTTGAAACCCTAAAAAAACACTCAGAAATTTTTTTTCAGCAAAATATAGAGTGCCTTATATGAAAATAGGGGTTTTTGGGCCTTCTGAGCGCAATGGTGAGGTCTGTTTTGGCCAAAAATACTCTGAAACCTCTGTTTTTCTTTATATAAAAAAACTCTTGAAACCTTCACAGATCTGGGTTCCCCAAACCAAATTCAGCCAAACAAAAGATAGATCTACCTTTTCCAGCTGCTCTGAATCCAATGGAATACTCCGTTTTACACAAAAAAACCCAGCAAATGGCTCTTGCTAAAAAATTTCTCCAAATTTGAGAAGGGGCTTGCAGATCCGTTCTGATACCATGTTGAATTTGATAATTAATTCAAGCCACAAAAATCACCTGCAAAACCTAAGATTTACCTTCCACAAGAGGAAAAAAACAAAGAGGAATAATTTGCACAATAAAGATGAATTAATGAAATGGATTAAAGAATTACATGTAAGAACTTGCTTTTATATTTGCAAGTTAGAGAAAAACCCTAATAAGACTTAAGAATAACCTAAGACTAAAATTAGCCCTAAGTAAACTTAATAAAATGTAATTAAATATTTAATTACACCAACAACCATTACAAACAAAACAACAAAAACATACTAAGCAACCTAAAGAAAAACAATAATAGAAGATAGAGATATCCATTCCACTAGACTTAGTCAAAAATATAAAAAATGTAGAGACTAAGCATAGTCTCTAAAAAGAAACCAAAGGCAAAAAGGAGGAAGAAAAAAGAAGAGAATATAAAAATAAAGGAAACATCAAAGTAGTTCATTACTCCTAAAGAACAAAAACTAATTCAATAAGTAAAATAAAGGACTATCTCATCAAGAAAAAGCAACCAACCCCACCAACAATAAGTTCAAACATATTAATACAAACTTCTACAAAACCTCAAATTGATTTTACATAAATATCACCTATACAAAAGATCAAGTTGGGAAAAAACATTCCCTAGTAACACAAAGTAGGATCTAATGCAAAAGAATATTATATTAGAAGGTATGGAAAAGATGATCCAAAGAATACAACAAAAATAATTGCAAATTCAAAGACTCCTCTACCACATTACTCCCTTAGCTAAGGGAGAGGGACCAATTGCCGCCCACACCCCAATAACCGCTATGTTTTTGTACACTTGACCCCCCAATTAAAATTTTAAAAAGAACCAATACATGTAAAATACCAACCTAATAAATTAACACAAATGCACCAATACATGTTCACAACATTTGTACATGTTCACAACTCCAATAAATTAACCAATAAAATTAAGACAAGTGCACAAATGTGATGGTGAGTGGTTACTAGCAAATTGTTGCACATGTATGGGGCGACATGTTGAAATGACAATTTTTCGACCCATGTGCACATAACACATCCTATAGGGAAATGTATAAGTGCCCAAAAGTTGAAAGAATAGCTTTAAGCTCTTCGGTCGCATACAAAGAAACTCAAAAAAAATCATCAAAATCTGATATATCTAACTATGAGCTTGACGTGCACGAAGTTAAGGTGGGTAGCTACTAGCCCCTCTCCCTTAAATGAAGCCACACAAGGACTATTAGAATCAAAATAAACAAAATCTAAAAAATAAAATCATAACAAAGAAAAAAAAAACTAACCAAAGCACAACAAAGGTAGAGAAATGCTATGAAAACTTTGAATCAACAAATAAAGAATCTAAAAAAGGCTTGGAATAATTTCTTCCGTATATCAATACTACACAAACTAGCCACAAGTTACCATGATTGAAAAGACCTAATTAGATGCTTAGAAACTCAAGTTCTACAACTTTTGAACAATTATAATATCATGGACAACAAAGATGGATCCTTCACAATAAAAATGGGTGACAAGAAAAATGAACTATCAAATATACCTCAAACATAAAATGATCGCCATGGAATTACCCTCAATCATTATTATGTCAATGTCACATAATTTAACCAATAAGAACCAAACAAAAGGGCTTCAACATCTACTTCTTTGTTCATGCCCAACTAGTCTCTTAGAAGCGACTTTGAAGATGTTTATGCCCAACTAGTCTCTTGGAAGCAACTTTGATCATATTACCTTGAGAATCCCTAAATTACACAACCAACACCTAACAATCTTAAATTACCCCATGAGGCTTTATCAATATTCAATTTGACTTCTCTAATAATATGTAATCCATTTTATAAAGGTTCTAATGGAAGGAGTGGTTAAGCCCATGAATCCCATGAACAAGGGGATCTTCTATACTCTTAATACCTACATACTTTAAATTACTTTGGTAGTGTCTCTCACAAAAGAGGCATACCTTTTGGCATTTGTCACTATCCTACAATATTGATAGCAAACTTTCATATATTTTTTTATATAATTACAATTATAATAATTATGTTTAACATTTTTTTATCGCATGTTACTACTATTATCTTTCTCAAGATGATTACAAGATATCTAAGGAAGTAGTCTCATGGGAAAGGGCTTTCTAAATTATCTCAACAGCATTGCTGAGATTTTTTAGGAAAAGTTTACATCAGGGGGTCCCATGAATTTTGTAGTTGCTTGTATGCTTAAAATTTTGTAGTTTATGCTAAATAATTTAGCAGAGATTTTTTTTAAAACTAGTTAAATAAAAAATAAATTGGAAAATTTGCCTCCAAATTTTCGCCTAAATTAAGTGGCCGGAATGAAAAAACTAGTAGTTAATTTTCTAAGCTAATGGGGGAAAGTTTCAACTCCACCCCATCTACACCTATTCAAAAATAACCTCGTAAACAATAGCTACTCCTATTTTGGAGGAGAAGATTCTAATTTAATCATTAGCATATTTTTTTGAGTTCCACGAGACCCTTTGCTCCACAAAAATAGATCCTCTAGCAGCTTCATGGGACCACTTCCTAAGACATTCCACATGATTCAACTATCTATGATTATGTTTCCCTCAATGTTTTTTCTTTACAAGATGCTACAATTCAACATATTATCTCTAACATTTTGATCACAAATACCTATTATCAATTCCTCTCTTTTCTTTACAATTACATGATTATAATGTCTATTGTATCTAGCTTCTATAAGTTTAGACTAATCATGTTGAGAGACATTCTACAAAGTGAAAATGACAGCACTCATTTTTAGTACAAACATATATATATATATATAGAATCAAAAATCAAAATCAAAAAAGAAATGGAAAAAAATAAATAAATTAGAAATTGTTGGAAAAAAAAAGGAAATCAAAAAACTATGGAAAATATAAAATTAAAAATTAAAAATAAAAATAAAAAATAAATTTAAAAATTGATTAAAAATAGAAAGCTTAATTCAATTAATTCATAATGCGTATATCTTACACTCACATGATCATAAATTTTATAACTTGCCTTACAATATTTCCTCTTTCCTTAATCTCACACAATAACTCTACTTAACATTTCGTGGATATATTTTTTCTCTAATGAAAGCACTATTGCTTAATCTCACACAATAACTCTACTTAACATTTCATGGATATATTTTTTCTCTAATGAAAGCACTATTGGAAGCATATTTTACACATCTTTCACAAAACATAACATTAGTATCTTCTCTATAATATTACATTAGAGATGCAAACATCTGAAGTCACCAAAACATTCCTTTGTGGGCAACATCTCCATCCCTGCCTTAGTTTTCTTTCCTTTTTTCCCTTTTTTTTCCCTTATTGGTTATTGTTTGCAAATACACAGGTAAAACCACAAGCCTTAGAGCGATTAACGACGTGCACAAAACGGTGGTGTTCACAAACACCAAAGCTTTCCAGGAAAGAAAAAGGCGGCCTCACTTTTTGGGCGATTTGGGGGACTTGGGCTCTGAAGCCGCGGCCTTCTCAGCGGTTTTCTTTGGAAGCAGCACTTGGTGAATGTTGGGCAGCACACCGCCGTGTGCAATCGTCACGCCGCTTAAAAGCTTCCCCAGCTCCTCATCGTTCCTCACGGCTAACAGAACATGCCGCGGAATTATCCTATTCTTCTTGTTATCCCTCGCCGCATTTCCGGCCAATTCCAACACCTGTACAACCATCGCAATAAATACGCTCACTCCAAAAACACTTGCCTGCAGTCATAGATAATGGTTGAAATGCAACGCAGCGAGAAAGACGATTAAAATACCTCGGCGGCGAGATACTCCATGACGGCGGCGAGATAGACAGGAGCGCCGGTGCCCACCCGTTTTGCATATCTGCCCTTCTTTAAAAATCTTGCAATTCTACCGACGGGGAATTGCAGACCGGCTCGGACAGTCTTGGACACCGCCTTCTTCTTGACGCCTCCTTTCCTTCCTCCCTTCTTTGATGCTTCCATCCTTCTTTTTCCTCTTCCTCTTCCTCTTCCTCGCACAGAATTCAGATGCTATGGCTTTCAGTGCCAGAACTTCGGCCCCTTTTTATATACTGTTGTGTAAAACCCGAAGCGCACACGGTAAACCTACGCCGTTGATTATTATACTATCGGACGGGCAAGGTTCGTTTAAGATCGATACAAGGATGGATATAGTAACGAATCGAAGAACAACACGTGCTAAAGGTCGAAATGTGGAGAAAATAACGCGAGGATTAAATGCGGCGGCCAAGTTCAAACGAGAAGTCCCCTCCCGAAATGAAATTATAGGTCATGCTACGGTCCCAAGAGGGGTTAATGTCGTCGAAAAAAAAATTTAATTCTTTTATAATTAGTATAGATATAAGAGAGGTAGTGCTTCTCGATTAAACTCTCATGAAGCAAAAAAACATACACAGTTTAAAGGAGAAGCATTACCTCTCTTAATTCATGGATTGTGGAAAACTCATGCCTACTATAGTATAGATATCTTAAATATATTTTATAAAAATTGAGAGATATTATTATGATTAATATTCTAGTATATTTATATTTAAAAAAATATATCTAAAATACCCCAGGTATATCTTTTTTCCATAGTTTTTTTTATTTTCTCTTGCAATTTCTTTTTTGGTTTTTATTTTTTAATTTTTCCAATTTCTTTTTTGGTTCCATAGTTTTCATGAATTTTCTCCACCTTTTTCTCATTCCAACATTTCCAATTTGTTTTTTGGTTTTTATTTTTTATTTTATTTTATTTTTTCCAATTTCTTTTTTATTTTATTTTGTTTTTTCCAATTTCTTTTTTATTTTATTTTGTTTTTTCCAATTTCTTTTTTATTTTATTTTGTTTTTTCCAATTTCTTTTTTCGTTCCATAGTTTTTGTGATTTGACTTTTTCTCCTTCAACCATTTTTAATTTCTTTTTAGTTTTTTTCTTTTGATTTTCTTAAGTTTTATTTTTTTTTTCCTTTTTGGTATTTTTTTTTTCCTTATAAATTTAGGCAGAAAAAATGAGTGCTCTCATCCCCACCCCGATGTGATTGTATAACGCCTCTCGGCGTAATTAATTATTAATTTATATATAAAATATTTTATATAAGTAATAATTTTATTTGATTATATAGATTTGAAGCAGTTATAGTGTGGGGTCATATTAGTAGGTTTTGATGGCTACCATTATTTATGGCATGGAGTTTATGTTTTGGTAGTGTTACAGAGGAGTAACATAAAATCTAGTTTTTCTCATCCAACTTCAAGCCTTATGGTGTTGGCAAGGTTAGGACCAGACTCTTCCCACCCGTCTCAATGTTTAAATTCTTTTAAGTGCGAACTGTTGTCCCCCTCTACTTTTTCCCAATGTAGAGATATTGATTCTCATTTTGATCACTTAGTGGCTATTAGAGCTAATGTGCTTCCCTTAGATGTGGTAAGGTGTGGAACATTAGTTTAATGCCTCCATCAAGTATAGCAAGGTAGTCCTTGTGGCAACAAGCACTTGAATGGTGGATTTTTTTATGCAAAGGAGAATTCAAATGCAAGGGCCTTCTTCTATTTGACAGTTATTGGCTTTTGTGAGGATCAGTGACTTTCCAAAGAAGAGGTTTGTCGTTGGGTTGAGTTGGTGTGGTGTCATGGTATTTCTTTCTTCTCTCTCCCTGAGGGTTTCTTTGTTTCGTTGTTCTCTTCTCATGATCTCTAGCTAGGAGCCCTCCTTCGAGTGCAGTGGGGTTGAGAGTAGGTTAACATCTCTAATAGACCTTGGCAAGTTTGTTTGGTATGATCTTCCTATGCCTAGTCTCAATTAGAGCTATGGGTGAGGCTTTATGGGCTACCTTTGGAATTTTGGAATCATTGTTGCTTGGAAAAAATGGAGGAAGCTTGACAGAAGTTAAGGAAGTAGATCCTAAATCTTTGGATAAATCTCACAATTTTTACTGAAATCAAAATCTTGAGAGATTTGGATCTTCCTCTTCCCAAACAAGTGGTTCTTCATTTATCTTTTGCTTCCTTTATTCACAATGTTGTTTTTGATGGTATGATCCCACAAAGACCCAGGAGCACTTGGGTGACATTTGCATGGTCAAAACTAGAAAATATCAAAAACTCAAATTTTCAGTATTTTCTATGTAAATTTCATAATCTGCATTTTCGGAGGCCTTCAAAGCGAAATTGGGCTTGAGGACTTTCATTGGTTGCTTAGAAAAGGACAATTATAGGCTTTCTTCCTAGCAACTCAAACTAGCTCTCTTAACCAGTTTTCCCCAGATATATAGATTTCACACATAAATTTAAGGCCTCTGTGAATAAATTTATGTATATTTATTTTCCATTTAACCAATTTACAAATAGGAAAAGACATGAGTAATTGTTGTGCTTCTCAGTTTGACAAACAAATATTTAGCTGTAGTAATCAGATCACATTGAGTGAAATGAACCCAATTTTTACAGATCGTAATTACAATTCATTTAGATAAATTGGTATAATTGCCTGTAGTTAAATGTCTTACAATGATTTGGGAAAGTATGATTTTATATTTATGAAGTAATAAGAAAAACTAGTAAAACTTGATTTGTACAAACAATTATTCTCTTTTACATAAATAGAAACACTCTTATTTAATATTATGGCAGTTCATAAAATAAGTCTGTGAGCTCTTAATCAACAACCCTCTTGTTTTAAAAGTGTTGTTATTAAATAAATCTTTCCTTTAATAGATTATAACATATTACTGAAGTTGCAGTTATTTAAATTTGAATGAGTAATGTATGTAAACTTAGTTTCTTAGACATAAACATGCAACCAAGAATGATGTAACTTCACTCATTGTTTTATTTTACCATGATAAGAGTAATCCCAACATCATTAGTAGAACAAGGGTGAAATTGTTAAACATTGTACTTTGTAGGATTATATAAACCCAACGATGTAACTCTTGAGAAAATTCTTTCTTTCCATAACCAAAAAGGGCACATTGTTAGTAACTGTTATAAAACCTTAAGCAAACTATTTGTTGATTTATGAGAAATGGTATATTTATTTTCTATGTAACTTACTTCCAGGATAGGATGCCGAATGTGGGCTCCCAGAGATGGTAATTTACTTTTTCTAAATTACCATTTATGTTTATTTATTGCTTTGGCCAAAGCTAAATGTACCATTGAAGTAGATGGAATAGAAAAGCCTAGTTTTATTTTATATGTCTCTGCCACATCCTGCATGCAAGATATATGTCATTCTAGTTAGTTAGATTGCATATAGGCATCAGGCTTGCATCAAGAGTTCCCTCCTGCCTTTCCGTTCCAGGTTGTGTAAGCACAAAAATCACATACAGCGTCCGCGAGGACCCCTGTGATGATTCAAATCCTTGTCACATGCATGTAAGCATGAAATAATGTCCTTTAAGCAGCAAGCCTCTTGATGATGTGTCCTCTTTCTTGTCTTGTGTTATTTCTTCCTTGTCAATTTCTCTCTCTCCCTGTTTGTGATGCTTTTCGACACTTGTCAACTTGCATTTTCTAAGCTTTCAACCTTGCTCCTAAGCCCTCTGAGTGTCTTGTAGGTGAGTTTTCACCTCTCTTGTATGTTTTTCATCTAGTGCACCTCCTAGAAGCCTTCTAGAGGTCTCCTTATCCATCTCCCGCTTTCAGTTTTCAGTTTCGTCGAACCAATCCAAATCCCCCCCTATTATTTCTAAATCTCCCCTAGGAGATCCTGATAACACAAGTGGAGATTTGGATTCTTCCACATGATTGACTTGTTTCTTGAAGTAGAACCCCTCCTTTTCTTCACTTCTTTCATCTCCCAGACTATTTTTCTGCATCTGACCCTGTCCAGCTTGGATCTCCCCCGAGCGACCCATAGTCGCCTAAGGGTTACCTTGTCATTTTTGTTGCCACGAAAAAACTTGAGTTTCTCACTCATTTTTGCTTCGTTTTCACCTGTTTTCCTTCCAGTTTGCATGGTTTTTGACCCTTAATATACAATTAACTATTTCATGCACCCACACATGCATAATTAGCTCTATTTGATCTTAAATTAACTCTTCAATCAATCTCATGCATTCCCTCACCTTCATTTTCTCTCCAGTGATAAGCTATCTTTGTTTCATCACTCTCCAATCAAGTGAGTTCATTGGGTAATCAACCTTGTTAACTCCCCAATCATCTTTATTAACTTATCAATCAAAATGAGTTAACTCTTCAATCAATTACTTCTTCTAAACCTATAAATACACCCCTCCTGTTGGTGCCTGAATTGACTCCCAGTTTTGGAGCAATTTTTCATGCAGGCACCTTCCCAAAAAATCCAAAAAAGTTCTAAGTTTTGGGCCCCTCAGTGTTTTTCAGCATCTGCATCTTAGTTCAACGGAGGTGGTCTTCATGTTTTCTCCATCGGCATGTGTTCGTTTTTGTGTCTTCGACATTTTGGTTTGAACTTGAACCCTTTTTCTCTAAGTTCAGTGGTTCAGCGGTTCAGGGTTCAATTTTCTTCTAACGGGTTGCATTATGCATCTGCCTTGCATAAATATTGCATTGTTGAACCTCCCGTTTGAACCGGTTCAATGGTTCAAAGCTTCATGTTTTTGATATTGGAGTGAGATTGAGTATCGGCATAGGCATTTTGAGATTGGCCGATGGTATTGGTCTGGCCGACAGGGGATTGCGGTGGCTTCATCGGTGTAACTGATGAGATCGGCGAAGGTTTGGAAGGTCGGCCCGATGGTCTATCTCTGGCCGATGAAGGGGAGCGTAGTGTTGTATCGGCCAGACTTTTGAGCTCGGTGAGAAATTTTTGGGGCGGGCCGATGGTATGTGTCATGGCGATGGCCTTTAGACGAAGGCATGTGTGTCAAGCGCGGCAAAAGCGCTCGACACTTAGTATGTTAGTGGCCATGTTTATAAACTATTGAAGGGGTCTCCGCACCTTGCATGTGGGACTATTCTTCCTGCACATTTGAAACTTCAGTAAAGTACATTTTGGCGGGAACTTCTTTTTGAACGCAGAGACGGTTTCTAGGTAAAACGCAGGTGGTTGAGCCATCAATGGTGACTGTAGCAGGGGTAAGAGAAATGGTACACATGATCAGGTGGCCTGATTTATGGATGAAGACTTCCAGATGGCGACGCAGGGCTCGAGGCCTCCCTTGTCTGCTGCAGCAATAACTTCTGAGCGCCATTCTTCCTGTGTGATCTGTATCTGGCAGATTTTTGAAAGCCATGTAATTAATTGTTGTGAGGTACACTTTCTGGCCAATATAGGCAGACTGTGTTACCATTTTTTAGGTTGTTGAAAACTAGACATTTTGGCTCTGTAATAAGATACAACTGGTTTTGGTTGCTCTGTGCAGCAAAACTCACGAGTTTATGTATCTCTTGTTGTATGTTTGTGCATGAATCCACTGATTTCACGGTCAATTTTATATGAATAATGCTATGTTTACATGTGTTATGTTGATTCTGTCTCTAGTTTTGCATGTATCTTTCTTCTGAGTCCAGGCATTCAAGGAATGTCTGAGATTCTAGAACATAGAATTCCTGTGTTGAATGTTTAATCTTTTAACTTCTGCTCAAGGGGTAGATTAAACTATTTTTAGATTGAATATTGGGAAGGGTATACTGCAATAGGGATGCCATAAGTATAGATAGCTTAACACTCTGTATTGGGAGATATCTGTAAGGCAGATATCATGTATATCCCCCTGAAATCCAGTTTTAGTTGTTCATGCTGATCATTCACAGGTGTATGTCTACCAACTCCAAGCCCTGGTTAGGCACCAATCTAGCTCTGTGTTGAGGTTATATACCATGTCCATCTTTGCATCCAAAAAGCAAATCAAACCATTTCATCCTTCCACCTGTTAGTTGTAGGAGTAGGATTAGGATCTCTGCGTACTCTCATACCCAACCAGACATATATGTCCAAGAATGTTGCCAACCTTGTGATTTGTTATACAAATCTTGGTCCTTACGTGAGAGTATTCTGCTTGTTGCTGTCAAGTTATATCTTTATGTCATTGAGCTAGTCAAGGTCATACTTTTATCAAATAGGGACACCCCCCTTGGTGCGGCAGAACCAGAAGTGAAGGGGAGGAGCTCACGCAACCTCCTGTATTCAGTTGGTTGAATCTACCTGTGCATTAGAACTGGCAAACCCTAATGCTGATTCAGAAGAAAAACCAACACCTCCCTCAAGCACTAAAGGAGGCAAATTCACTGTGCACACAGCTCTTGCCAATTTTGCTCTCCAACTTAGCATTCAAATGCTCTTACAGGACGAAGGTGCCTTTTGCTTTATTTGTTCAACCAAGTAGCATCACGCTGCTTCATTCCATGCCATTGTGCTCAATCCAAGCTCTCATTGAGCTCATACAAGCTTCGTCAAAGCTTCTTTTTGCTTCTTCATGTCGTTTTGTTGTCAAGAGGATCATCCACTGCCACAAAAGGATTCGAGGTTGCCCATTACAAGGATTGCTGAGGGTAGTGAAGTCAACAAATCTTCATTTCTCTCAGGTTCCTTCATTGTTTTAGTTCAATTAATAGTAATTAGAGAATCAAATTTGCTCTTGGCAACAGTAAAACATTATTTTTTCCTTGATAATTAGATCTTGCATGTTAGATTAATTGCTTTCACATTTCTAGATCTAGATTGTTAGAAGAAGCATTTTCCCTTTTTATTAGATTAGATGGAATTAAAATCATCAAAAACACAAAAAACATAGGTTAACATTGCATTGGCAAAGTCATATAGAATTGCATACATATTTCCTTTTCGTAGATTAAAAGCACTTTCATTTCCAAAATACTAAAAAATACCAAAAAGATGTTTTGCATATCATTTAGCTTGCATGCATATAGAAACACTAGGATAGGCAAAATTGCAAACCCTTGATTCCATCATGAGGTAACCACGGTTAAACGACCCAATCAAACCCTCGATTCCATCATGAGGTAAAAACAAGTCAAAGCACAAATTCAAAATCCTAGGTCAACTAAACCCTAGGTCAAAACCCTAGATCTGGTTAAGATTAGCAACCACACATTTACCTCTATTCTAATTCACGAATGTGCTTAGGAGTGAGAGGAGAGTGGGTGAGGGCTATCCGTGACGAGATCCAAGAGATCCATCCAAGACCTCAACAAGAAACATTCATTTACCACAAGGAGACCCATTTGTCCTCTTGTTGTTAGAAGAAACTAGACAACACCAAATACAACAAGAACTTGTTCAACGCATACAAAGACAATAGGACATCAACGAGAGCAATCACTTACCCACATAGAGGTGGAATCTAAGAAATCCAAATAGAAGAAGAGAAACTAGTGACCCTTTGGGTCATAGGGTTATCTCAACTACAACAACAATTGAATGAAACATACAACTAAGAACACAACAACAAAGGTTGCAGTACTTACTGACCCCTCTCTGCGAAGTCTAGCTCTCCAACGAGTCAGACCCTCATCGTGTCTCGCCTCCTCTTGACTGGCTAATTCCACGTGAGCGAGAGTGATGTGGCAGATAGCCCCGTGGCAAGGAGGGAAAGGGTCTGTGTGCATGCCAAAATCTAACCGATAGCCCCAAGCAATCGGAGTCACGATTTTGAGCGTACATATTTTGGTGAACCCGACGTGAAGGTCAGAGCCTCTTGGTTATGATGTTTGCATTCCCATTTCAAACATTCTAAAATAGTTAACATAAACTTCAAAACATTTTCACACCATTCTTCATAGCTGCTTTTGCCGCTTCAACTTCTATCGCTTACACCATCATCTATTCCATTTATTCTCTGGTGTCTATGGCACCCCCGAATATGACGGAACCTGACTTAAACCAAGGGAAAATTCCCTTAAGAGAACCATAAACTCCCTCATTTGATAAGTATGTGTCGCCGCATCTTGACGCGCCAATCACCAACTAGTATGACTATGAGGATTCTGACTATGAGCAAGATCAAAGAGAATCTAGGCGCTCTCTATCTTTCAACAACCTAGCTTGGGAAAACAATATGGCCATACCAAATGCACTGCATAAAGCTAGAAGGATAAGATCAGAGATACATCAACCCAAACAACCTTCCACAAGCACATCGAATACCCATCTCGATGAGGAGGTTAAACGGTTAGAAAAATGTCTACAAGAAACCAAAGATGCTCAAGAGGCATTAAGGATTGCCTTACAAGAAGAACAAAAAGAAAATGCCGCACGCGAGGAAGTACTTTACCACAAAAAATATTTGAAGAGAACATCCTAGAAATGAAGAAACACCTAGAGCTGCTACTCATGCAGACTTGATCGCAACACTAGTACAAAGAATCAGAATCTTGGAGGCAGAACAAGCTGCTCTTGAAAGAAGACAAAAGTCCCATGAATAGGACCAGGGGGCATCACAAAATCCTCCCTACCTCAATTACTATTCGTGGAATGCTAGCAATGACACATGTCTGAACAGGAATCCTCTTGTCAAGAACAATCAAACAAGTCCAACAATGGGTTATCAAAACCCACCCACAGGGTTATTATTATCAACCCCGCAATCTCAAAGTGCCTTCTTAGGAACGTATCTCGAATATTTGAAAGAACCTTTGGACCAAAACATAAGAAGTGTGTAATTACTTCGGCCATTGCAAGATCTCCCAAAGTTCAAAGGAGAAGGAGATCCGAATTCACGCATTAAAGCCTATACCACGGCCATAAGAGAACTCCTCCCTTGGGATGGGGTTGTAGCAAAAATGTTCCCAAAAACTCTTGAAGGCATCGCTTTGGATTAGTATTATCGTCTCCCATAAGCTTTGATCCATTCATTCAGATAATTAATTAGAGAGTTTGTCATGACATTCGACATGAACAAACTCGTAAAAACAGGAATCAAAGAGTTCCTCACAATGAAACAAGAACCAAACAAATTTGTAGCCCACTTTGTCACTCGATGGAGACAAGTCCTCTATTCTTTAACCAGTGCTCCCAACATGGACCATAAAGAATTGTGCAATCTCTTCTTACATGCTCTCAACAAAGACATGAGAGAAGATGTCCAAAAATTGCCATATAAATCCTACAAGGAGGCATTGGAAAGTGCTTTAAGGATTGATCAAGCCGCCATAAATAGCAGTCGGAAGACATATGATACCAACTGAAACCTTTGAACATCCAAAAGAATCGAAAAGACTAGCTAATGTGCCTCAGGAGAAAGTTATCAATATCATAAAAAAGCAATCCTAGTAATGACAAATGGCGACAAAAAGGAAATCAAGGATCAAATCGACCTTCATATGACCCTAATACCTATTATTGGTTCCATGGGACAAAAGGTCGTGAAATGAAAACTTGCTATGGATACAATAAAGCTATCTCCAAACTTACTCCAGATCAACAAAAGAACTTCCTTAAACTTCTCCAATCCCAGAGAAAGGAGAAGGAACCTCAAGTTGAGAAAGGGAAGGCAAATCAAAACAATTCCAATTGCATAGAGCTAAACCAAGAAGTGTTCATGATCCATGAGGAAGAACAAGTTGATCAAACGGAAAACATCTTCTCACAAGTAATAAACTTGTTGAGAGCCTCCCCCTCACATCACAAGACATTTTTGGAAGTGCTGGAAGTAGGATGTTCCACACAGGAGGAATCACTTCCTCTCACATTCGATGTCTCCAAGCTACCCCAAAGTGAAGGAAGTAAGAAAAAGGATTCACCTCTATACATACAAATTCAAGTCGAAGAGGTCACTATAAAAAGAGTGGTGGTGGACGAAGGATCAACCGTCAACCTTTTTCCAATGTCCTTTCTACGCAGGATGGGATACAAGAAAATAGGAATCAAGCAACAAACTACCACATTAATAATTTATGATAGTCATGACATCCAAATAGTCAGAAAAATTAACCTACCGCTCACTCTGATGGGAAAAAAATGTCTCTACAGATTTCTATGTTATCAATCGGGAAACCAATTATAGCATGATCCTTGTGAGGCCTTGGATTCATGCCATGAAGGCCATTACCTCCAATCTATTCCAAGAAATACATTTTCATCATCTAGGAAAGGTCATCGTCATCAAATCACACCCTGATCCCTTCAGTATCTATAGAAAGGAGCAGGAAGAAAAAGACAAAAAGCTAAAAATGCAAGAAAAATAGAAAGAAGAAACTCAGGATATTCCAACAAGTACAAGTGCTCACAATATATCCTATCAAAGAATGGACGATCTTAGGGAATTCCCCTTTGATCCTCACACCACTAAATCGCATGCCTCATTTGGCATAGCAACCATTCCGTGTGTCAATGAATGGGGTATCAAAAACCTCTTAGTTGGAACAATTGAAATCATTGAAGAAGGGGACGAAAAAGAAGAAAAATGAACTTCCACTTATAAGTTTGGAGAAACATCTCATTCGCAAAACCATGAAAGATTATGGACCTTACATTTTGACAGAGCCAGTTGCAAAACAGGGGTAGGAACGAGGTTAATCTTAACATCTCCCGAAGGAAAAGTCCTTCCCTTCGCCTTCAGGCTAGACTTATTTTGCACCAACAATGTTACATCCCCAATTTTTGCCTTGCTATACTTTTTACTTTTACTTGGACATAAGTAAATTTATTATGATGTTTAGATCAATGACAAGGAAAAATATGGATTATATTGAATGTCAATTATGAAATTATAGAAATGATTATATTATTATCGATTTAATATTTGCATTATGAGATTTGATTTATTATTTGAATAATGATGCACTGATCATAATTTGTTTGGTTACAAGTTGAAACAGGAATACAGATTCTCAGATGACTCTCGAAGGGGAGAGAGAGAGAGGGGGGGTTACGAATGGTCAATTTGCCAAAACGAGTATGATGTGTAACAAAGTATGAACCAGTGTATTGTGAGAGGTAAGCCTTAACTTGTCAATTTACTTATAAACCCAATCGACAGGTAGTCAATACCTTACGAATCTTTAAAAGTCGTAATAAGTCGTCTTAGTCATAAGTAGCAATAACGACGTCATTTGAACTTGCACTATGACTATTTACATTTAACGTAAATATTACGATGTAAATTGTCATAAAATGATTCTCTTATTTTATAAAGTCTCATGACGTATTATAAACGATTCTTAATCGTTTAGACGATTTCGTCGAGTTAAGAATACGTGATTATTGTCGATGGATTGTGATGGGGAGACAAGCTCAACCCAACCACATTATCTATAATTCCTTGTTTAAATATTATTATTGATTAAACTATGATTATCTAATATAGTGGCGATGTTATAAGAAGTATATTTGATGTAATCAAAAATATAAATGCCTTAGCATCGTAAGAGGATAATACCTCTTAATGAGTCGATGGTATTGTAGGAGTCGTAGGCTAAATTATAGTAGAGTCTTCATTAGTGATAAGTGGTAGATTGAACCACATGTTTTGATCATTAAAAGATCAGTTATGTTTATATAAGTGTCGGCCTCATCCTTATGAGGATGACTATGTTTACAAACTGCCCAACCAAATGAACCATATGGCATCTTTCCACAAACGACATGTGGACTTTTGCTTGTAAATCGATTTCTATTGTGACTTAGTCACAAAAAGCTGTTATAGTTGCATTAAGTATTGCAATTGAATTTATTTATGAAGGATGAAGTGGAGCGACTCTGTAGGAGTCGTTCCTCAGTCCTATTTAGGAAAAACAACTCATTTGAGCTAGCAATAGAAAGAAGAACATGATTAGAAGTAGAATATAGAATGTATTGCCGAGGGTGAGAAGTGGTTTTAGCTGGAAATAGCAAGGGAATATGCGGTTGGAAGGCGTCGACCCTGTGCATATCTCAGTCAACTCCTAAGTCGATTGCTATCAGGTATTCTTCGATTTTGATTCCGTTAAGCCATGCAGAGAACAATTATCATTTGTTAGTATTATCACCATGGTCGACTATATGAGTATGCTAAGGGAGAGTTTTAAACTCCTGAATTCATTGTATGACAGTGGATAATTAGTGAACTTCAACGTAGGAAAAATATAGTTAACTCCTGAAGGAGCTATGTCATTTTATCTCTGTTTATAATGAGATTTAGAATGCAAATTCTAAGGTTGACACTTGGTAATACAAGTGAGTACATTGTTACAGTTATTGAATCGACCTTTTTGCTTTTTATTAGAAACCAATTATTATAATGCTTAGAATGAAGGATAAGCATCCATCATAGTGTGAGATTGTCATAACTATCATTTGCTTTGAAAATAGATCACCTATCGAATAAGTTTATAACTAGTCATTGAAATGATCGTGAGTATCAAAACAATAGGCTCTCAAATGTTAAGGAAATGAATGAACCTTGTTTTTATACTCTCAACGTGAACCGTATAGTATAGAGGTTATAATGTTTCAACATATTGTACTGTTTAGACTATATATATATAACGGATATTATTATCGATCCTTGAGAACTCGATTCGTATGAATCTTTAGTAACTATTGTATCATTTCAAATGATAGTAACTTAGAGATACTATGGAAGATGGAATAAGGTTTTTATGAGAACCCATTAACGACTATTTGTCTTTATTACTCACGTTATCCTTGAAGAGATTCAATACAATAGAGTAGACCTAGTCTAACAAAGAATGACCTTGTAGGAAAGGCATAAAGGGTATGTTTTGTATTATCACATATTATAGGTATTTGACAGGAGTTAATATCTATTTAAAGAACTATAGTGTTCTTCTCTTTGGTTGAATTGGCCACAAGACAATTGTGAATCTAGGTTTCCTAGATAAGCGATAAGGTTACATAATGATATTACATTTAACATGGGATAATAGGTAAACCCTAGAGATGATTTTGAACCAACTGTATAGTTTCGTCATAAGGACTTATTAAAGTCTAAAGGTATTATTATTAGGACTCATGGATTAAATTATTATATGATTAGGGTTGGTAGGAGATTAAAACTACAAGAATATGACAATTTCCAAGTCAAGTAGGGGTGGGTGAACACAACAACTACGTTCATTATGAACGATATTGATATTAAAAACTTTGACCAAAGTATTACAATTATCTTCTGCATACATTTTCGGTTCACTGTATTTGGATTGCACTATCTATCGGAAATCATAATTAGCTAGAGGGTATCTAGGGTTGTATGGTTGATAGATAGGTGTAGGATACAACACTATCTACTCAGGAAAGGCAAATTACCACTGGTCACCTTTGGTCTATATCCCTCGTGAAGGGTAGGGCCACTTCCTATGTGGAAGATGTGTGGGAGACCGCCGATCTATGGATGGAGGTAAATCAGTGGAAAGATACTCTCTCTCTCCAAGCAGAAGATATGCCAGGACTTGTGATAAAGATGTCAGATATTTAGCAGCGGTATTTATTCCAAATTGTCTATGTAATTGATTTACATTGTAAACTTTGTCATTGAGAAAGACTTCATGATGTACTGTACCTTGTAAAGGAAAAATCTTGTAATTATGGATATTTGATTATATGTTTAATAAAAAAAAAAATTCTCTATCTCATTTTACCTTGTTTAATTACTTGATGGTAAATTTTCCACTTTTACTATGTTTTTTTAGAACGTGGATGTTACATATGGTATTAGAGCTACTAGGTTCAACACTAGGGCTTATGAGACCACTATGCTTGCCTGTAGCTAACATTATGCGGTTAGCTAATGTTTGAAAACTTTTGTGCTAAGATGGTACGTCTTAAGAAGACAGCAAGAAAGTCTATTAATACGAGTCAATGTTTCCTTAAAGTAAAAAGAGAACGTGAGGCCATTATCAAAACCTTTGAGGGAACCAATGATGAGAGTGACATTTGGTTAAGTGATACTAAAACTCTAGCAATTGCCTTAACTCAAATCAAGTGAGTGAGAAGGGAATACTTGGAAAGAGTTAAAGATGAGGAAACAAATATGGTTAGGCGAGATCTTTGCATACCCCCAACTATTGAGATCATAGAAGTTAGGTCCGATAGTGAGTCAGAGGGTTATATACCTCGATATTATGCATTTGAAAATGAGTCTGAAGGATATACTCCTCTTGAGCATGACTTTTGAAGTCATTTCTTGTATAAATGAGGAATACTCTTTGCTATCGAAATAAATAAAAATAGTTGGTTTTGTACCAAACTATTGTTTAATTTGAGTTTATTATGTTTTGATTTAATGGGATACATTATATTCATGAACTAATGGACAACTCAATATTCTCAGGTGTGAGAAATTGATAAACATGGTTTGGACAAGAACTAACCAAGGAGAAAGTGAAGAGGAAAACCACCCGCCAAATAATAAGCTAGACCAAATCATAACTATGCTTGAGGAAACCAAGAAAAAACTAGGTGATTTGGAAAAGAAGGTGGATGATAAAGGAAATTCTGAGGGAGGAGATGAAAACTCTCATGGAGAAAGTGGAGAAAATCATGAAGAGCGTAGTAAGAGTACAAAACCTCATAAAGAGGCAAGAGATAGACTAACCTCAGAGATCTCTAAGGACACGAAGAAGGTCACTCCACCAAAATTTGATGGGACAGTAACCAGAGATGTTACAGAAGCTTGGTTAACAGAAATGGAAAAAAAAATTGAGATAAGGAATTACTTGGAAGTGACCAAGGCAGTATGGGGAGCATTCCAACTTGCAGGAGAAGCATCCACATGGTGGATGAATAAGAAGATGGAATTGAATTTAAGCTCTCTAAGGGTAACTTGGGATGAGTTCGTGGAGCTCTTTCGCAAGAGATGGTTACCACAACTCTATTTTGATCAGAAACTAACTAATTTTTAGAATCTTTGTCAAGGAGATATGATAGTAATGGAATATGGAGAAAAGTTCACCCGACTACTGAAATATGTTCCTCAGTATCAAAAGGATGAGAGATTTAGGATCTGAAAATTCATCATGGGCTTAAATGCTCAAATCGGTGGAGAAGTGGATGTACATGGTCCCACAACAATGGATCAAATGTACGAGAAAGCAATCAAACAAGAGCAAAAGCTGAAATCCATCTCAGCCTATCAGGATAGAAACCGCAAGAGGTTTAATGGAACTCCTAACAACCAACCATACAAGAAAAGATATGAAAAGAGCTATGATAACAAGAGAAAAGATAAAGGATCTCAGAAGAACAAGGGTGGATCTGGTAATGAGAAGAAGAATGGCAACTACAAAAGAAATGAAGATAACAATGGGAAGACTTTAGATAAGAAAGGACCCATTGGAGGATGTTTTACTTGTGGGGGTGACCATTATGCAAATTATTGCCCTAAAAAAGGTCAAAATGGTCAACAAAGAGGTACTACACTACCTACTCAATAAGAAGCATTCCAGCAAAGGATTCATGCAGCGCCCGACAATCGTCAAGCAGAGTATCAAATCACACCTATTGAGATGACAGGTACTTTGTTTCGAGTCCCTATATCTATTTTGATTGATACATGAGCCACTGAAAATTTTGTTTCACCTAGAATTTTGAATAAGTTTCCTACAAAAGCTAGATACATGTCTAAACCTTGGTCAATAGAATATGCTAACCAATCTAAGGCTCAAGTAGAGCAATGTTTGTTTGAAGCCAAAATTGACCTCCCTAGTTTCTCAACTGAAGTAAACCTGTATGTAGCTCCATTAGGTTCCTATGATGTAATCCTAGGAATGAGTTGGTTATGGAAGCATAGAGCTAAGGTTGACAGTTTTTCAAAATAGTTGAATTCTTAGATGATTTGGGAAACCAGACCCAATTCCAAGGGATCTAAAGAGAAGTTAAAATAAGACCTATCTCTACCAAGCAATTAAAGAGGGTTAGAAGGAAAGGTCACTACAACATAATAGACAATTAGCACCTAAAAAAGAGCCAGAATTTAGTGCAATTGAGCTCAGGAATTGGTCACTTTGTCTGGTGCCAAACTCAGCGCCATTTTGCATGCTTACTTTGGCATCAGATTTCACACCGACTTTAGCGCCGAAAAGCAATAGCTAGATTTGGCTTCCAATTTTGCTTCTGGTTTTGCTTCCAATGTTGCTTCCAATTTTGCTTCCATATTTTCTTCCAATTTAGCACTTGATTTGGCAGCCAATTTGGCTTCTGATTTTGCTTTTGGTTTTGCTTCTTGTGTTGCTTCCAAGTTTGCTTCTAGTTTTACTTCTAGTTTTGCTTTCGGGTTTGCTTCTAGTTTTGCTTCAATTTTTGCTTCCCATTTTGCTCCCATATTTGCTTCCAATTTAGTGTCAGATTTGGCACCCAATTTGGCTTCCGATTTTGCTTCTGGTTTTGCTTCTTGTGTTGCTTCCAAGTTTGCTTCAATTTTTGCTTCCAATTTTGCTTCTAGATTTGCTTCCAATTTAACGCCGGATTTGGCTTCCAGTTTGGCTTCCAATTTTGCTTCTGGTTTGGCTTCTTGTGTTGCTTCCAGGTTTGCTTCCAGGTTTGCTACCGATTTTGCTTCCAGGTTTGCTTCCATTTTTTCTTCTATTTTTGCTTCCAGTTTTGCTTCTAATTTAGCACCAGATTTGGCACCCAATTTAGCTTCCAGTTTTGCTTCCACGTCTGCTCCCATTTTTGCTTCTAGTTTTGCTCTCAGTCGTGCTTCGTATTTTGCTTCTTATATGGCATCAAAAATAGCTTCTTTTTTGGCTTCCTAATTGACGCTAAGTTTTGCTTCCATTATGACCTCCTTTGTTGCTTTGGGTTTTGCTTCCAATTTAACAAGATAATTATTATAACATGATCATCATCTATAATTAAAACAAGTGAGTCAAATATCTATAGTTTAATTGAATTTGACAACATCCATCCTGAGCAGTAAATTAAAATCATCATACGTAATAAATATTCATCCAAAAATCATCGACCACTTTCAATATATATAAATTGACAAGTCAATACTGATAAGATCGTCATTATATATAACTAAAACAAGTGAAAGTCAAATATGCCAGTAGATCAATAACATGTCAAAATGATACATGTCCAACACTTGACATAAGTCAAAATGATACGTGTACAAATGATATAAGTAAAAATGATAAATTATGTAACTCAAAATGATACAAGTCAAGATGATACATGTCCAAATGATATAAGTCAAATTGATACATGTGAAAATGATACAGCTCAATAATATAGTACTGCGGGCCGTGAAAATGATACGTATGATAGTAACCATAAAAAGAGGCATCATAACGATATATCAACAATGATCCATGATGCAGTCTATATGATCATGAATGTCACTGGATACTATCAACAACTACCTCATCATCATCATCATCACCATTGTGATCATCATCATCATTACCATTGTGATCATCATCATCATGATCATCATCGTCGTCATCATCATCATTGGCCTCATCTTTTGTATCTGCATCATCATCATCCTTTGCCATGTGATCTATACCAGAACCAATATAATCTAGATCTATATCATCAGGATCATCTTCATCTTCTGGAAGACCCATGTTCTGCAAAAAAGAAACATTTAAAATGAAAAGTTATTATTTATTTCATGTAATAATTTATTTTTCTATTATATATCTAATATTCCAACATATGAAACGAAACCATAATCATATTACATCATATCAAAGTGCACATACCATAATAAAATTTCAAAAAAGTTATAGCTAATATGTCATTCCAATGATGTAAAACATGCAACAATTCTAATAAACCTTACTAAAGATCATAAAAAAATTTGTTATACAATTTAACTATCAACTGTAAATTCTATTACATAACCTTAAGTGCCACAAATTGTGTGGTCAATGTATGTTCTTTTTGACTATTAATCTAATAACCTGCATTAGACAGAAACATTAAAGAGTTTTTAAGTAGCAGTTGATTAAATTCTCTTACATGTCACTAATGAATGCACAGTTTTTTTTCAATAATTATTTATCTTAAGGTTCATGAGTAACCTTAAGATAAAGGTCTAATAGTTGTTCCATGGGGTATGTTTAACAAACCAAATGCAATTTCTAACTTTTAACCATGGTCGTAGAGAAATAATTCTTTTTCCCATCCTTCCACAGCATTAAGTAAATTCTTGAATCTAGAAAATACCTTGCCACCTTCATCTTCCAAGCCAATTTCTCCAACTTTGCATAGGTCTCCTTTGTCTATGGATGTGATCTATCTCCTACACAAAAAAGCACGTACCATTTTATGCCCTTCAATCCAACTGCATCCGGGCATTTTTTTAATTCCTCTATCTTTCATCAATCTCCTTACCTCACCACACCTACCCACTTGTGGATAGATGTTTCAGAGAAGAACATAAGTTGTGGAACATTTTTAGGATCTAAATCAAAAAGCAGTGTTGCTGTAAATACTCCTAAGCCTATATTCATATGTGATCTACAGGCACCAAGAAAACACATGCATACAACCAACACAGATTTAACAGGTATCTCAATGATAAATTTTAGTGTGTCTTCAAGATAGCCAGCACGGGCAAGGAGGTCAACCATGCATGTATACAAAGAGGCCAATGGGGTGGTCGATCTCCTAGCTGTTGGAAAGAGACACTGCTTTGCATTGATAAGTGTTGTCATTGATGGCAACTAAGATCATCCCAATCATCCGCATAGCACAATTTGTTCATACCGGAAGTCAGATTCAGAATTTGTCTAAGTCTGGGCAGCTAGGAACAAAGCAGTAACAGGGTCCAGTATTTTGGTCCAGATCTCTTCGGTGGGAAGTCATGATTAGTTGTGGATCTAGGGGAGTCATATGCATTGTCAAGATAGTCTAACTCCATATTTTTGTCCTCTGGTGATGAAGGATTCAAAAGATATTAGCCTCTGAGTACCGGGTTCCAGTTTGTCAGAGCAGACAAAAGAAGAACAGGCTGACCTTGCAGAAGATCTCGATTCCGGATGTATGGAATTTATTTGTTGGACAAATAGTGATGATCAGTGATAGAAGCCGACATGAGTAATGATTTTCAAGAGCAAGTTTTGGTCTACACCTTAAGTTAACCTAAGATCTAGCTGACAGAGCAGAGCATTCATAAAAGTTCTAAGTGTTGTTAAAGCCAACTGATAAAATGATTGTAGATCATGTTGCAGATATATATAGCCAATGGAATTGGATGATTCAGTGTGTGTGGTGTATGCGAATAAGGCATATGTGAGAAGAGTATAAATCCAAAGTGTGAATGAAGGTAGAACAGTAAGAAGAGCAGAGCTAAGATGAAATGTGTAAGATCAGTTTTTGCACTTAACAGGAACTAAAATTCTTGCATGAGTAGATGCTATTAATTAGTTCAAATCTCTATCATTCTCTTGTAATGTTTCCATAGGCAGTGAGCCTCCATTTGAGCAATGAGCCCGAATGCATGTGCATTCCCATTTGTAAAAATACTTTTAACAGAGTATTAATTTTTTGTGGGTTAACCCCCATCGTGGTTTTTCCTTTAACCAGGTTTCCACGTCAAAAATATGTGTGTCAAGGGTACTATTTTCATTTCTTCTCATGTGATATTGATTAATGCTGAAATGTTTTAATTATAAGTTACAAAAGAAGATTAAGAAAAAGAAATTGTTAAAATTGTGTGACAACTAATTCACCCCCCCTTCAGTTGTCCAGACCTAATTCAACATTAGCGAATCAAGGGGTTGAGCAGTAAATTGGCTCAAGAGGAGGAGTTAGACAATTAACTTCTAGGAATGCTAAATGGTACCCTTCCATCAGCCTCAAGGGTTCAGTAAAAAATATAGTGGCCCTAGTTAGCAGGTTGTATGGGGAGAAGGATGCTTCTCATTTTCAAGAATCCTAAGTCTCATTGTTACATATGTTGCTTAAAGAAGGGCCAATTTTAAACTAGGTAGTTGTTTTGTCACTCACTTTGTGCAATGAAATGACAAGAGTCGAGTCTCTTTATATCACCGTAGATTTGAATACAGCAACCTTTAATACAATAACACCATACAATGCACACTTAACTTTATGGTACCTTAGCCCAAACATGATGCTACAAAAATCTGAAGGTACCTCCTACTAAAGATGTCATGCCATAGACCAAATACCACTGTACATTATATATCACATCTACAGTAACAATTTCCTTCCAAATGTAGGGTTACAGTCTATGATTAACATGCATAGACCTTTCTAGTGTTTACAAGACAATTCCTTAGTCAACACCATACTAGTGTCCACAAGATGTTTCCACAGTTAAAATAAGAAATTAATGCTACTTTGCAAAAAATAAGCAAGCCTTCAGAGAACTTAAAGTTTCCATTTACATCCATGCACAATAACTTAATCAACCCTTAGGATTTTATGGACAATGAAACAAAAGGTCCTATATTCCATTTATGAGTCCTCTATCCAAATGATGCAGTGATCACAAGTACATAATATCTGCTATTCTGTGGGTAGTGCTCAATCATTCAAACACAAGGAAGTCCATACTAAGATAAATTTGTTCACAAACAGTCTCTAATTTAATAAATACTAGTTTGAAATCACATTTCTAAGTTACTGCATGTCATTACAATGAACTCAAAGGTCATTCTCATCAAACAAATGCCTTCACAATAAACTGTTCTAGTTACAAGTACAATACAACTATTGCAATGTTACACAACTGTATGCGATTGACAAAACCCATTCTTTCCAAGAGTCAATTGGTAATCAAATACAATCATGTAGTGTTGTTTCAACATTGTATTCCACTGTGGCTTCAGTAATGCAAACCTCATAACCTTGGAGGGAGTGTTGGGGGGCAAGTTGACTCGAACCAAGGATCCAAAACCATCCCAAAACCCCACCTAGGAGTGGCATTATTAATCCCAAGAAGACCTCGCATCCACAATTGAGAGAGTGAACATTTATAGGTGAAATACCAACACCATTAGGGTTTACAATCATGTCAAAAAAGATAACCATGAACCAGGCCAGGTTTCCTCAAGACTCGTGGTATGTTGCAATGATAGCATTCTAGCAATTCTATCCAAGGTTTGAAACTCCACCTCAAACTGTGACCAAATTAATGTAGCTTCCTTCATGATATAAATCTAAAACACAATAACCAACAGTTTGCCATAGTTCGTAAGTCCCATGATCTTAAGTCTGAACTCTTACAGTTAATAATATTTTCCTCATCCAAACCCTTTAGCATAGGCTTTCACAAGACCACATACAGTTACACAAGTTAAAGGAAATGTTTCACCAAAATGGTCAGTGTAATTTTACAAGAATGGATGACATGGAGCTTTACTTCAAAGAAAGGTTAGCTTAGTTGAAGAAGACCAGTTGGTGATTTGATTCGTAGTCTCCAACCCAAACAACAAGACACTCAACCAACATGATGAGCACACCCAAAGTCTCCCTTCCTCTAAATCACTTACAGTCCAACCATTAACCTTCCTTCCTCGACCCCAAGGCAAAAAGAAGAATTCCCCCTCAAAATGGTTCCCCACTCCTTTCTTTTCTCCCTCACATACCCCAAAACCAAGCACATTAAAGACTAGTACTTCCCAAAGCTGTTATGGCAGAGGAGAGTTAATTCCTACTACCAATGATGGCTCCTTCTCAACAAAAAAAAATGTGCATATTAAAATTTAAATGTCCAATATTATATTTCAAAGGTTTAAAATATAACCAACAACGTAACTGTAATGCATGCCCCCCTTTAAGTCTTATAATAAAAGGTTAGGAAACAAAGACTTGAGATAAACCCTTTGGTCTGTTCACTTAGGAGACCACCTGAAAACTCAATGATAACTACATCCACATGATCAACAAGAATGACAAGCGACCTATGAATAACAATCCACTTGAGTCAAAAAGACAAGAAAACCAATAGAAACCAAACACAACAAACAGAGTACAACTGTAACTGTTTGTCTCAAGTATCACTCTATAACATCTTCAAAGATTATTGAAACTCAACACAAGAAATGCAAATTGACATATTAACACAACAATATCCAACTATGTTATTGAAATTCAACTATTGATACCTCGTTCTCCATCCAAATTACAAAATCGGTCCACTTTTTGCTTTGTAACATTTCCTTTTCAAATTACGTTGGTTGTCGGCCATATTTCTCCTCCTGTCAAAACATGGCACATGGACTAGTTAAACTAATTAATATGCAATCATTTACTTTTTCCTAGGAAATAAAAAATATCATTTAACATATTAATTATACTTATAAATGTATAGAACAAGGCCTGTAAACCTTTCTGGCCATTGTGATGAGTGGCACGAAGTTTGTCAAGCCTAGCCTTGGAGGCCTTGTCCTGAAACATATACTAATTCAATTTAATTATGCACAAATAAAATTTAAAAATTGTTTAATAAATTTGATATAATCTTATGAGCAAATTCAAATACCTGCGTACTCTCCTCACTGGACTTCCTCTGTGCATCGGACTTCTCATATGCTTTTACAAGCTCTTTCCATACTTTCAGACTTACATCAATTGGCCTTTTTTTGAGCCTTAGCTCGAGAGGGATTTTTTTTATCTTCTTTGTTTGGTTATACCGAAATCTCTTGCAGTTTTGAGACATTCGTAGCTTTATTTTCTTTACAGACCAACCTGTGCCAAATTCAATCTCCATGTCATGGATAACTACTTTTTGCAAGTGCATGGGTATCTTTGAGAATGGCAAATGTAGATGGTGTTTGAACCATTGAAGGCATGATTCCTTCAACCTATTCACAAATGTTTTTCTAGCATCTGTCATTTGGACTTCCCCTGAAACCACATCGTATTCTATCTTGGTATCATAGCTACCAATGCAAGATGCAAAATATGGGTTGCTAGTCAAAAAAGTCTGTGTCCCAGGAGTGGCTAGGACAGTGGAAGCCTCTGCTTCCTGTTCGACATTCTTAGAGGTTATTGATATTGATTTCCTCTTGGATCTTTTGCTCGATCTAGGACTAGTTTGGGAATCAATTGATTCCCTTTAACACTGTTGATTTGGTTGCAATGTTTCAGGGGTTTTACTAGATCATTTTTCTATGTATCTGGCAAGCATTGTCAAGTTCATACCATCCAATTTGTTCACTGCCTCTACCCCCAATATGGAAGCCAATGCCTCTTTATCTTTGTCAATCTCATGTCCCTATATATATATATATAATTTCTTCTTTTAAATTTAGAAACAGAAAACTAAATACTAAAAATCAAAGAAATAATGGAAACATTTACAAATCTATAAATTGACAGTGAATTACCTCATTGTGGCCAAAGTTTGCTCCCTTCCCTCTATTGCTTGACATTTTGAGGTGACCTAGGGCAAATTATTTTCCTCCAGTCTGTGGAGGCAATCGTAGCCAGGTATGAATTAACAGCGTGCTTGACCAATCGTAGCCAAAAACAAATATGTAGCCAAAAACAAATCCTAACAGCTCGTATTTTGGGTATGATGTACAAAGAGACCTTATTCAACAGGCCTTCCAAAAATGGTAAATGCAAGTTATACTGTAAGCAAGGATAATTAACAACATTACTACTCAAATTTACCCTAAAACGTGAGTACAACATCTTAGAAAAACTTTCTTTGAGCTCAAAATTATATCAAAATCGATAAAAACCTAGGTCAAGAGTAAATTGCTTAGCAATTAGAACTTACTTTCTAAAAGGTAGATTAACAAGCTTGATTGAATGGATGAGGTAGCTAGAAACCCCAAATTTAGTAGCTAGCTAAAGCAATTTTTTATCTTCTGGATGTCTAGAACCAAAAATAAATAAAATACAAATTCACAGATCTGTTGTAGAAACTTTTCAATAACTTTTGTTTTCGACCTAACAAAGTTGTCACTTCGCAACCTATAATTCTTAGCAGGAAACCCAAAACAGAGGCATAGTACATTGTGTTGTGAGCTTAAATGTATTAACTTGAATTTGTGTTCTTTTGTGTGTGGTAGGTTTTAACGCAGGCAAGAATTTTTTTTTGGATTCATTAGTCGGTGCTAAAGTCGGCGTCTCTAACGCCGACTTTAGCACCAACTTTCAGCCCTAAATGTAATCTCTTTGGGTCACCAAAAATGGCACAAAGTACACCTACTTTAGTGCCTAGCTATGCCAAACTAAAATGTTCCTCATGCCAACATGCTAATTAAAAAGCTTATCGGCAAAAACAAGTTAGTCGGAGTGAAGTTTTCAAATTACACCGATCTCAAGCGTCACGCCGATGGACACTTTCTTGGGGAGAAACTTATATACTCTCGTCGATAAAACAAAAGAACACATGTGTCGGGGAGATATGAATGATCAGAGTAAGTCCCTCAGATCTCTCCGACTGTATGGGTTACTCCGATAAGTAACACCAGAAGAGTTTTCGGCGAAAGTCCTACCGATTTGTCCCAACGAACAAAGCGATGGAAGAAATAGGTCGGGGAGACTATTTATATCAAAAAAAATCCCATTCTCTCAGTGTTGACACATGTCAGCCCGATAACAATAGGAATGACTATTATTCGTCGGAAGGACACTTTGTGACAACTAAAAGGATTTCTAATAGTTTAGATTACCTTGATATCGGGTAAACTTCATATTGTTCTCCCCGAAACGTTAAGTAAGAAAAAAGATACCTATGCAATATCGGTGAAAATACTAAATGTCTTCCCAACTGAATAAGAGAACTAAAGGGACACTGCGTATCAAAAAGACATTCAGTGAGTCTTGGTGATCAGTTATGAATATATAAACAAAGATGACACCAAATTCAAAAAATCTGTTGCATTCATTTCTAGTGATGGACATTAATGGCCGCATGAACGAACATTATATGAACAATTTTGATTGAAAAGGGATTGAACTGAAAGCAATTTTCATAAATAAGAAGCAACAAGGTGAAACTAGTCAGTCCAAAAATAAGAAACAGAAAACTGAAACAGGGTGAGAATTGAAAGAAAATGAAAAAAAAAACCAAGACCTAATTGATCAATTCCTGTCTCAGGGCCAAAAGCTAGGAGGTCTGCACAATTGAGGGTTGATGTAGAAAGGTTAGAGGATAAATGCAAACATATAGGAAATTTATATATTCTGTCAGGACACATTTGTTGTTCATGTGTATTATCTTGATTGGTTTCTGGTTGGAGTGAATTAAACATCCTTTCAAATAATTCATTTTGATTGGTTCCTGCTAAGGATTAAAATCCTTTTAAATGATTATTGTGATTAGTTTCCCTCAAAGCCTTATTTAAAGTTTATTTACTTTCTCAAAACTACAAATATCAATATTAGGAACAACTCATAGTCTTATAGCTACTTCATACCTCTTTTCCATTGTGAAGGTCAAATTAAGTCTGCACCAATCATTAAGGTATACCCACCTAGGTCTAGCAGAGCCTGAAGTGAAGAGGGTGTTAGGGTTAGCCGGTAGAAGATATCAATTAAATGCAAATAAAGATTAAACAAAGGAATGAAAATACATAGAAATAATAACAGCAAGAGACAAGTTTTAACGTGGTTCACCCAAACTCGGGCTACATCCACCAATAGAGAGTCCAATATTATTATCCAGTAAATCAAACCGATTACAACCAACAATCCCTGCAACTCAATACCGTTGCAAATGCTACAATACAATATCCATAAAAAAAACCCTAACCCTTAGCCGCTTTTATCAAGCCTTATGTCGGTTACAAAAAAGGTTTTTTTTTATGTCGACTCCTGAAAAACATTTGGGGGCCCAACCCGGCCTCGAACCCCAGCGAGGATACATAACTAGTGTACAGTACTTGCATGATTAGTCACCACCTACCAACAATCTCCCACTTGGAGATTGATCCTGGACGACACTGTTGTGCATGCAGCTCCCACTAGAAATAAGCACCCTAGACTCTATTGTTCTGATTTTATTGTTTCAGTCTTGAAGACCAACCGAAGCTGAAGAGGAGCTCAACTTCTCCCTTGTCATTGCCTTTGTAAATATATCCATTGGATTTTCATCTGTATGTATATTTTCCAGCCTTAACTATCCATCATCCAACACCGATTGAATAAAGTGATACCTCAACTGTATGCGTTTAGTTTTTGAATGTAATGCAGAATTCTTTGCAAAATGTATGGCACTCTGACTATTTGTATAGAAAGAACTGTTAGCCTATTTTTTGCCCAATTCTTCCATGAAAGATTACAGCCATATCATCTCCTTGCTTGCCTCTGTTACAGCTATATACTCTACCTCTGTGGTGGATAAAGCAACCACCTTTTGCAACCGTGAGATCCAACTCACTGTTGTCCCACCTATAGTAAAGACATAACCTGTAGTACTCCACCTGGTATCAATATCCCCTACCAAATTTGAGTCTACATAGCCTGCTAAATTAGTATTAGAGCCCCCAAAACATAAATGTGTATAGGATGTACCTCTTAAATATCTAAGAATCTATTTTACTGCATTCCAATGCTCCAATCCGGGATGACTCATATACCTGCTTACAACTCCTACAGCATGTGCAATATCTGGTCTCGTGCATACCATGGCATACATTAAACTTCCTACAGCTGAAGCATGTGGTACCTTGGACTTTTTTTTTCATCCTCTAGTATCTTAGGACACATCTCCTTAGTCAATTTCAAATGACTAGGAAAATGTGTACTGACAACTTTTGCATTCTCCATATGGAATCTCTACAACACCTTTTCAACATAATTAGCCTGAGATAGAGTTAATTTTTTGTTCTTCCTATCTCTGCAAGTTTTCATACCAAGGATTTGTTTTGCTGCCCCTAAATCCTTCATAGCAAATGACTATGCTAACTATTGTTTTAACTCTCTTATGTGATCCATGTTAGACCCAGCTACAAGCATGTCATCAACATATAAACATAAAATAATGTAGCTGTCATTATCCAACCTCTTAAAATATACACAATGGTCAAAATTACACCGGCTATAGCCTTGCTCGGCCATAAAACTATCAAATTTTAGATACCATTGTTGAGGTGCTTGTTTCAGGCCATACAAACTCTTCTTCAATCTATACATCAGTTTCTCCTTACCTTTGACTCAAATCCTTGGGGTTGTTCCAGGTATATCTCCTCCTCCAAATCACCATGGAGAAAAGCAGTTTTCACATCTAGCTGTTCCAAATGCAAATCTTCAGTAGCCACAATACTTAAAATAGTACGAATAGAAGTCATCTTAACAACTAGAGAAAAAATCTCATCAAAATCAATACCCTTTTTCTGTGCAAATCCTTTTACTACTAACCTAGCTTTAAATCTTTTCTTACCTCCATCTTCCTCTTTCAGCCTATAAACCTATTTGTTTACTTAGCCCTAACATTCACTGGAGTTTGTGGTATTTCTTGTTGTTGTTACAGAGAATGAGGGACCACTAGAACATCACTATTTGGAGTATCATCCAGCACCACATAATCCTTTTCTTTCTTCTCATGCTGCTGCAACTAATCTTTGTACAACACCTTCTCATTGAATACAACATCCCTGCTTCTCACAATTTTTTAATTTTCAAAATCCCAAAGCCTATAACCAAATTCATCAATGTCATATCCAACAAAGGTATACTTTTTTGATTTTGCATCCAACTTGGTTCTATTTTCAGAATCTACATGTGCAAATGCTTCACATTTGAAGGTTTTGAGAAAAGAATAACTCACCTTCTTACCTGTCCATGCTTCCTCTGGAATACCACAGCCCAAAGGAACTGAAAGATCTCAGTTAATTAAATATACAACAGTGTTGACAGCCTCTACCCACATATTTAAAGGCAGCCCAACACGCAATCTCATGGTCCTTGCATGCTCCATTATTGTCCTATTCATATGTTCAACCACTCCATTTTCCTGTGGAGTCCCTGGAACTATTTTCTGCCTACGAATTCCATTAAAGGAACAATATGTTGGAAACAAGGCAGATAACCGAGGGGGGGTGAATCAATTATCTCAAATATCTTAACTTTCTTTTCTCTTTTAATAATTAGTGCAATATCAAAACATATATGCATACATGATCATAAGAACATAAATAAAATCATCACACATAACACAAGGATTTTTACGTGGAAAACCCTGTTAAGGGAAAAACCATGGGGTGACTAACCCAGGATTGTATTCTCTGTTAAAAGAATAAGAAGTACAAAATGGCACTTGTCAATTAGGGCTCACTACCTGAGCACACTGCTCACAAAAAGGCACACTGCCTACAAGAGACTCACTGTCTACAAGGTTTATAGAAGGTAACCAGGTGTTTCAACTGATGAGAGGCATCCACAAATACTGAGGTTCAGTTCTGGTTAGGCTCAATATACTGATCTAATGCACTTCATTCTTCCTCTACTCTAGTGCTGCTGCTATGTCACATACCGGACTTGTGTTGTTGTTTCCACACTTATCTATGCTTTTCTTCACACCTTATTTCATCACATCTATATTACACACACCTTCATACTAGAATCCATCTGGTATATATATCCACACCAAGGATTTCAACATCTTTCTAGTCGGCAACTGGAATACTCAAGATATTTACAAATTGTTGATCTATCGGCTGAATCCATGCTTGATTTGTGGTGCGTATAAAAAATATAGGCATTGAAGTCATCAATCATGTCAACCAACAATGTATGATCCCTCAATTATCTTGATCAACATCAATTACTCATCCGGATTGAAGTCTGATACTCTGCCGGTCAGTTCTTCCTTAGTCTGCTCTGCCTGTCAAGAACCCAACACTCACATGCTCATATCTTTTCCGTGTTTTATCATTGGAGGCTCAATCTCTGGAATATAGTAGTCATGATACTCCTCTTGATTTGTCCAAGTCTGCAACTTGCTGAGTTACACCATCTGAGAGATCCAGACTTGTTTGTCAGACCTTGCTACATACTTTGTTCTTGTTCACCAGACTAAAATAATCTTCAATCTAACTTCCGGTATAGGCATACTATGTGCTGCGGATGTGTGGGATAGACTTTGTTGCCATCAATGATAACACTCATGAAGCCACACAGTGTCTCTTGCCAACACAATAATCCTCAAATTCTTTGCTGCAATACTCACCACCATTATCAGACCTGAGACATTTTAATCTTTTACCTATCTCATTCTCAACCAAGCTTCTCTATTTCTTAAATGTTTCAAATACATCAGATTTCCACCTAAGGAAATAAATCCATACCTTCCTAGTTGCATCATCTATGAATGTAACATAATACCGAGAGCCACCAAGAGAAGATACCTGAGTCAGTCCCCATACATCTGTATGCACAAGCTATAACTTTTCATCTTTCTTTTACTTCCCATCCTTTTGAAAACTAACTCTCTTTTGTTTGTTGTACACACAACTTTCACATAAATCCATATTAATACATTTCAAACCTGGTAAAACTTTCTTAGAATGAAGTACCTTCATACTTTTTTCACTCATATGCCCAGGTCTGTTATGCCATAGTGTTGTCTCAGAACCTGCAACAACTGTTTCAGTCTCTTCCTACGAACTTGCAACAACTATTCCTGAACCTGTTTATTTTTTCTCTGCAACAGCTATAGTAGAAGGAATAGTATGACTTGTACAAAGATATAAGGTGCCTACTTTCACACCTTTTGCTACTATTAAGGCACCTTTTGAAACCTTCCAATTTTTATCAGTAAATGTAACAATGCAACCTTCTTCAGCTAGCTGCCCTGCTGAAATTAAATTCCTACTGAGCTTTGGAATGTGCCTTACCTCTTGTAGTAGCCAATGATTCCCATTCTACAACTTAATCTTGATTCTTCCCTTTCCAACATTCTGATAGGGTTTTTTATCTCTCAAATAAGAAAATTACTTCTATGGGGCGTAGCATGAAATGAGGCCCCTGAATCTAAGACCCATGAATCATCAACATTATCTAGGGAAAGAATGAAAGCATCATCTTCAGATTTATTACTTACCACATTTTCCTCCTTATTGCCTTCTTGTTTGTCTCCTTTATTTTTCTAAGACCAACAATCTTTCTTCAGATGGCCTGGATTCCCACAGTACCAACAATCCTTCTATCCTCTGGTTTGGGATCTCTTATCCTTTGATTTTCCTCGTGACTTCCCATGACCTCCAGAACCTTTTCCTCTCTCCTTTGATCTACCCCTGCTTTCTGTATTCAAAACACTGCTTGATGTGGATCCACCTAATCTTTTCCTACGAATTTCCTCACTCAAAATAACACCAACAACATCATCAAATTTCAGGGTATTTGAACTAGAAACAGAGTTACTAACCGCCATTACCAAACTATTCCAGCTTTTAGGCAAAGAACATAATATCAAGAGAGCTCTAACTTCTTCATCAAATTTTATATTTACAGAAGTCAATTGACTGGTAATTGTATTAAATTTATTTAAATGTTCTATCACAAATCCACCTTCAATCATTTTCAGATTAGACAAACGCTTCATGAGAAATACCTTATTTGAGGCTGAGGGTTTTTCATACAATTTAGCCAAAGCTTTCATCAGACCATCTGTTGTCTTCGCTTTTGTTATATTGAATGCCACTGATGGTGCTAAGCACAACTGAATGGTTCCCAATGCCTTTATGTCAAGAAGATTCCAATCCTCATCAGTCATTGTTGTTAGTTTCTTGGCTACTCCTTCCAACGACATCCATAAATCCTTCTGATAGAGATAATCTTCCATCTGCATCTTCCATAATTGATAGTTCTGCCCATTGAATTTGTCTACCTTTAATTTACCCTCGTCCACCATTGCTCCCACTCAACCGTGAGACTCCCACTCAACCGTGAGACCTTCCTGCAGATGATAATCAAATGCAACCTGGCTCTAATACCACTTGTTAGGGTTAGCCAACAGAAGATATCAATTAAATGCAAATAAAGATTAAATAGAGGAATGAAAATACACAGAAATAATAACAACAAGAGACAAGTTTTAACGTGGTTCACCCAAACTCAGGCTACATCCACCAACAGAGAGTCCAATATTATTATTCAGTAAAATCAAATTGATTACAACCAGCAATCCCTACAACTCAATACCGTTGCAAATGCTACAATACAATATCCATCAAAAAACCCTAACCTTTAGCCGCTTTTATCAAGCCTTGTGTCAGCTCCTGGAAAAAAAAATCGAGGGCTACACCCCCAAACCCTCGCTCGGGGGCCCGGCCTGGCCCTGAACCCCGGTGAGGATACATAACTAGTGTACAATACTTGCATGATCAGTCGCCACCTACTAACAAGGGGTTTAGCCATATCTGCCCCGTGTCATTAGCCAAAAACGTTAAGAGAGCTTGGCAACCTCTTGGTGCACAGCTATTATGTGACTATTGTCATTGTTGTATATTACAGGATCCAGAGGAGGCCATGGAGAGAGGATGTGGACAGCGTAAAACTACTAAATCGTAGAGAGGAAAGTGGGTGGAAATAGATATGACAACGAAATCTGCAGATACAATAGAGGTAAGAAGAGAAAGCAACCTCAACCAAAGGAGGAAGGTGTTTGAAAATTAGGATGGCCAAAACATGATATGAATATGTCACATATATGACTAAAGTGAGGTTTTGTGTTAGATAGCATATTCATTGAAATGATATAATTGGTGTATTAAACATTATTTACTATGTTGTGTATTATAGGGGCTAGACGAGGCCATGGCAACAAATCGTGTCATATCAAATGAGGACACAATGAATAAAGCGGGACATCAGGTACTCAAATTTTGACTTAACTTAGGAAAAAATGATCTGATGGCATTTTGTGATATGTCCATCTTTTTTCACAGTGTTATTGAAATTTATAATGTATTATCCATTCTTGATATAAATTAATGCATGTTGTTGATTATTTTAGATGGAGATTGGAGCAAATGCAGAGCCTGAGCGTTCAACTAGCAAAAGAAAAAGATATATACGTGGACATGGACCTAAAATTGTTAAATCACGTAGACGACAGTGGGTGGAAGAGGATATAACAATGGATCCTGTAGACACAACAAATGATTGCACTGAACAAGAGGTTGGTCAAGACTATAGTACATGGGATGACTACTTTGAGAAAATTGTTGTTTGTGGATGTTCTGTATATCGTGGAAAGAAACAATTCAAACGAACGATTGTACAAAGACATTACATATATGATGAGCTTCCAGTCAGTAGTATGCCTCCTACAATCGATTCAAATCTAATAGGAATTGTAGTAAGGAATTTTCTAATTTGATATAAATAACATGTATACTTCATTTAAACATTGTTTTATATTATTTAAATAACTAATTTTTTTCTTAATGGATACTTGCAGGATAAAGTTCTTGGTTTAAAGTTTCCTGGATCACTGATTTCCAGCCTAGAGGGCAATGATCATTCATCAGATGATACATCTAACAAAAATATGTGCCAATATACCAGCTTCGAAGACGAGGAATTGACGAAAACAAGTAACAGAACAAGAACCAGTTTAAAGATGCATAATTTGCTTAAAGACAAGGGGAAGGTGGACTACATACCCTATGAGAATGAATGTGATGGAGATGATGACTTGCCCCTGAGTTTGAGATCAATTTACAAAGAGACATTTGATCGTCGACTATATTGCGCTTGGCCTAGTGATCAACAACTACCTAGAGTGTATGAGTTGTTTCAATTTTGAGGATACAGCTATATGATATGACCCTCCAATATTCATGGAGCGAATCTAGGCCTCTTTATCATCCAAAGTGTACATGTGGGATCTAAACATAGAAACAATTCAGAACAAACTACTAGGAGATTAATGCCATATTATGGTCCATCATATTACAGTGGTGAATGGAGAAGGCTAGCAGAATATAAGCCTAGCATGTCAGCATATGGTCTAAATTTGAATATGTATACACATCGTCTCCAATTGGAAAGTGGAAAAGAAATGAATAGAGTTCATCTTATGTATATAGATGGACGTGCACACACATAAAAAAATTACAGGATTTATAAATAGTAGTAAGGGAAAGGACCCTACTGTAAGACTGATTTGTCAATTTGTTGAGGTTATAAATGATAAAGATGGACATATGGAAAGAGAGGTTGATAGATTAATAATGGTTGAGGCTATTATGGACCTTACCATTGGGGATGAGTTATTGATTGATTACCCCTTCTTAAAACACACTCTTGCAAGAAAGAAAAATGGAAGAACAAGGTCTCCCTAAGGATGTTCTTAAGGGCAGAAAACCAAAGAATAATAAATGAGTGTGGACTGATGTTTTATAAACCATGTTGTCAAAATTGTGTTTTCTTTAAATTATTGTATAAAAAAGGTAGTCTATAAAATATGTTCCATTATTCAATTGATGTATATATGTTCATACAATTTTTATTTTTATTTTTTAAGCCATATTTGATTATATTTCTTTAAAATTGATACATTTTGAATTTAGTGCAATTGTTGCCAAACATTAAATAATGCTTGCGTTTGTTGATAGGTAGAAGATGTTGATGAAACACATACTAATACCTAAGATCCAATTGGGTTATTAAGGTTTGGACGGGATGATCCAAACTATCCTTTAAACCATACCAGGCAGAAAAGAGCAACATTGAAGAGAATACTACCAGCTAAGAAATTTGAACTGCTGATGAGATCCACATACACTGATGACATGCCAGCTAGCCTTAATGATGATGATCATGATAGTGAAAATGCAGTGCATGAAGAAGGATTGAATGAAATGCTTACAAGTTTCTTTGGGGATGGAAAGAATGATGACAATAATGATCATATGGTTGACAATAATGATGATAGCAGGGGTAATTACCACCAACGTAATGTTGATGGTAACAACTTGAAAGACACCATCAAGCAAGCAGTGAAAACACCCGTGTTCAAATCAGGTGCAAGTAGAACTTCAAAACTGGCATGCACATTAATATTATTAGAAAAAAAGTCACTATTTGGTTGGTCATACAAAGGATTCACTACCCTACTAAAGTGAGTTGAAATCTATTTCTTACTTTGCATTGTCAATTGGTGTACATAATTCGTAAACATTTATCAACTTCGTTTATATTTCTTTAAGGGGAATTTAAAACCATATATTGTATATAAACAGTCCTAGTGTATATTGACATATCAAACATGTTCATCATAAGTCAAACATTCAATTGATTTAATCTCTGGTAATCTTACAGGGCACTAAAAACTAAAATATTCCTTGAAGAGAATGTGTTGCCATCAACTTGCAGAGAGGCGCGTCTGTTGTTGGTTGAGTTGGGGATTGAATATGAGCATATTCATTCATGTAAAAATGATTACATTTTATACAGAGATGAATATGAAAACGAGGTAGAATGTCCTATATGCAAAGAGAAGAGATATTGTACAGATGTACAAGGTCCTACAGTTCCAAAGAAGGTTTTATGTCACATGCCAATTATACCTAGACTTCAATGAATGTTTCGTTGCAAGTCACTTGCACAATTGATGGACTGGCATGCAAAGAATAGGAGTAAAGATGGATTCACGCAAATTTTGACCGACTCCAAAGCAATGAAACACATAGAGGAAAAATAGCCAAGAAAATTCAAAGATGAACCCCGTAGTATCAGGTTTGATCTTGTAATTGATGGAGTGTGCCCATTCTCTTTCCTAAGCTCAAATTATAGTGCTTGGCCAGTCAGATTCATAGTATACAATTTTCCCCCATGGATGAGTGTTAGAAAGGAGCACCTTATGCTGACTCTCATTGTTCCAACAAAACATCAAGTTAAAAACATGGATGTTTATCTTGCGCCTTTTATTGATGAGATGCAACTGCTATGGAAAGGCATAAGAATGTATGACATATCACGTCCCCCATCAAATAGGTCCTTCATGTTGTATGGTGTGCTATGTTGGACTATTCATGATTTCCTAGGACTTGGTGTTTGTTCTGGTAAGATAAAATATTTATGTATTTACACTCATAATTTATTTCCATCCCAACTTTCATACTTAGTTTTATACTATTTTTTTTTTTATGTTATTAACATTACTTATTGAATTGCAAGGCTTCAAACAAAGGGGATATTTGCATGTCCAAGATGTGTAGAACAATTTCAAGGGCGGTATTCTAAAGATCTACATAAATTTATTTACGCAAATAACAAGGTTTTTCTACCACTAGATCATAAGTTTAGAAATTGTCTGAAGAATCAATTTGATGGAAAAGTTGAAAATAGAGGCCCTCCCATGATTATGGGTCCAGGTGATTGGCTTAAGAAGTATGAAGATGCTGAATTGAAAGCTTGGGAGGATTTTTTTGATCGGGGTGATTCAATTGAAGAACCAGAACAAGTTGTAGTTAATATGCTAGAAGGAATGAAAAGGAAATCCATATTTTATGAGCTCCCTTACTGGAAGGATCTATTGATATCTCACCTATTAGATCCTATGCACATCTTCAAAAATGTCCCGGATTCTATATTTTGACATATATCAAGCAAAGAAAAGGACACCTTGTCTTCGAAGAGAGATATTGCTTTTTCTCGTACCAAAATTGATAGAAAACATTTGTGGCCAAATAGGGAAAATGAAACATATGTAGAAGCTCCATGGATTTTAAAAAAAAAAAGAGCTAGACCAACTAAAAAATGTCATCCGTTCAATAAGGACACCTATTGGCTATGGGTTGTCATTGGCTAAAGCTTTTACAGCTGATGGACATATCACAAGATTTAAAACACATGATTTTCATAATTTTATGAAGGTATTATATATCATCATTTAACATTTACTGGTAACATTGATTAAGTACTAAATATATTTTGATATTTTGTTGTGTGAGAAAAAATTACTAATGACCTTTTCATAAATGTGTTTGATAGCATATCATGCCATTGGCAATTAGGGGGGATTCTTGTCTTACAGTTGACTTAAGGAATGCCATAAGTCAATTGTCAGCATTTATAAGGTATGTGGTTATATGAAATGTTCATCTGTGGGAGACATAGAGATATTATATTGCATTTTAATTTTTGACTAAAGGTTCATACTAATTTACTATTCTTATATTAGGTGGGTGACCTCCAAGGAGATCCACGAATGTGAAGTGCCAAAATGGAAGAAGGAAATTACAGAAATTGTATGTGTATTTGAGAAGGAGCTCCCTACAAGTTTCATGGACCTACAAGTCCATTTACTTATACACCTTGTCGATGACATTGAATTGGCAGGTGTCGTATCAACGAGGTGGATGTTTTTTCTTTGAGAGGTATATGAAAACTCTAAAAAGATATGTCTAACAAAAGGCACATCTAGAGGGTTGCATGGCTGAAGGGTATGTATTGAATGAAGCATTTTTCTTCTTGTGTGAATTCCTTGGTAAGGATTTTGAAGATGGGCCACGCTTTTGGGATGAAGAACAAGCATCAGATATTATTGATGGAGAAAAACCACAATTTAATGGTGTTCAAGTAGAAATTAGTAAGTAAATTCATGATCAGTGTGGTTGTTTTTCTTGCAATCATTAATTTATTCTGTATTTTATTTGTCAAATTAACAGCATGACATTTGGAGTTTGAAATAAACATGTTGACATGTAATAGGTGTAGACGAAAGTGCTATACTTGATAAGTTCATTCTATACCACATGGACTTTATGAACAAATGGATCGATCTCTATGATAAAAAAGAGAGAAGAAGTGTTAGAAGCAAGGAGACAGTTTAAGAGATCAAACCTAAGGAATACTCCACTTCCCACTGATCTACTTGGGGAATGGGGCAAAGATTACACACTAGAATGGGTTAATGAACAAATTCAAAATCAAATAGAAGATGCAATTATAGATTCAAACATAACAGAAGATGAAATCAACATGTCTAGAGGATGTGAAAGAAAGGTACAGTTAGAATTTTACAAAATGTTGTTTCCTTACAGTTTTGACACTATTAACTATTTTAATATTTGTCATTATATTAGTTTTCATTGAAATAAATGGTCTTTCACAGGCGAGGAAATATCCAACAATGTGGTCATATGGTCAACATTATCATGTAGAAAGTGTAGATGTAAAGAGACAATCCTTCGATTGTGGCATCATGGTTGACTTCAAGCAATCCAGTCGATCAAGCTCAAAAGATAAGAATATAATTGTAGGGAATCTACAATATGTTGGGAAAATACAAGAAATTATTGAGTTGGATTACCGCTCTTTTAAATGTTGTGTTTTTAAGTGTAGATGGTATGAAGCATTTGAGAGGACACAAAGACATGATATGCATAGTGGATTGTTTTCTATAGATTCCTCATGTTTCCTACCAAAGGATAAGGAGCCTTATGTTCCACCAATTCATTGTGAGCAGATATTTCTTTAACTCAAACAAGAAGCGGTAGTGATCATTGATCTATTAATTCATAGTTTATTGCGAATATATACATGTGTTTATTAATCAATAAAAATTTTATACCATACGTCTAATATATGTATGTTGTTCATGTGCAGGTATTTTTCTATGAAGATATTTTGGACCCGAAATGGATGTTTGTCATACATTATGATCCAAGATTAAGGCATGTATTTGACGATACATTAGTGGATACTAAGCAAAATAATGATGGCCAACAAAATGAGAGAGGGATTAGAGAACATCGAAGAAATTGACATCCATGATGATGTTGAAGATGGTTATGTTCAAGCACAAGAAGACAACAAATCCAGAGTTAGATGATGTTATGGAAGACAACAATATGGATGGTATAGAAAATGATGATCCAAATACATCTGGTAACAATATAGATGGTCTATAGTCAAATTTCAATGATGATGAAGATGATGCAGGTCAAGATGAGGATGATGATAATATTAAATACTTGAAAGAACATATGAACATTGACAATGATACACTTGATGACATTGTAGCAAACGATAATGTTAATGACCAAGACTTCTAAATTTTTAGAATTATTAAATTTTCAAAATTATTTGTAATCCATGTTTAAAAAGGATGATTCTTATGGCCTAAACTCTGTAATGCTTCAATAATATTATTTGTGTCGATACAAATTACCTGTTGCAATATCCTTAAATTGTTCAATCTTTGGTATGAATTGTTGGCAGAAAAAATTAGGATTACTTGGATGCAAATTCCTTTTCATTGCTTTATATTTTGCTTTAATGTCAAGGTCTTAACCTAATCCTCATTTTGCACCAAGAAGAAACCTTAGGCTTAACTCTATAATGGCCTCGATTCATTGCAAGGAAGTTATGCTTGAGGATTTGATGACTACAACATATTTTAATGGAGAAGATGTTTTCCATCGTGATACACATGTTGCACATATGGATAGGCAAGACATGAATCTTACTACACATACTTATATCAGACCTTTACGAATTTGAGCAATAATGTTAATTATTCAAATTTGATTGATGTATATATGTGAATGATTTGCATAAGCTTAGTTGACATTCAAGTTTCATGGGGATAATTTGGTATTTACCTTACAAACACCACCCAAGATTTAGTACTCAATTATCTCTGCTTATGAATATCATTATTGCACTATGTTCTTCCCAATATTTAACCTAAAACATTTAATCTGCTCCTTGAGCAGAAGTAAAAGATTAAACATTTAATACAAAAAAACCCATATCCCAAAACCTCAAATAACCCTTAGCTATTCAGATTCAAAAGAAAAACACACACAACATGGAGACAGATAGCTAAATACATGCAATGAAGCATTACTCATATAACATCAACATGAAACTGAAAACATCTATGCAAACATACATTCGACATATAACTCGTAAACTTACACACAAGAGATAGAATAACCCAAAAAGCTTTGTATATTCATTACTTCTCCAAAATTTCCAAGTCTTCAACAACCATAAAATGAGTAATACAATTCCATTATATAACAGGAACGTGTACCCTCAGCATTTAATACATTATCTTTCAAATACAATGGATATAGATAGGTGCCAAATGGTGTTGAAGAAACATTAATTGCACTGAAGGAAAATAGAAGAAGATGTGGTTGGCCTTGAGAAGCATGCCAAGCTGCCTGGGGATATGCATTGTTGTGGTTGGGAGATAGTGGTTGAGTTGTCATCCAAGAGATCCATACTTGTCCTGCCACTCACCGAATGTACTTTCAATCGACCAAGGGAATGAAATGATTTATGCTATCTTACCATTGTGGCTGACATATTTTGCATCTAGGATACTTTTGACATTTTTATTAAATAATTCAAATGTAATGTCCACAACATGCAACCTATCAAGCATCCAACTTAACACATGCAAAGCTGGGTCTCCCTTATCACAACAAGCTGGAATTAAATGATTTCCTGCTTCCACTTGTTCATATCTTTTATTATCCCATCAGCTTCTAGAATGTGGGGTAACCACTTTGTGTCCTACTTCTCAATTGCTTGCATTTTATCCTTCAATATTGTATCCAATTTCAATTGATGAGTAGCCACATCCTCAAATTTCCCTAGCATACCTGCTACTAACTCCATCTCAGAAGGGGCGTTTAGATCATATTTAGAGCACCTGAGAAAATATCTAATTTTTCCAGTTCTTGGTAGCCACCTGGTCTTCCTAGTTGACAGCCTCTGTTTTATCTGATTCATGTTTCTCAAGTGCTATCCTTAATTGGGAGTAGGACCTATGGGTCTCCTCCAACCTGGCTAATATCCTATTAATCCTATACTTGATCAAATTTGTGGCTACATCCTCCACTTTACTTTCTATTTCTTCCTTCAGCTCCTTATTTTCCTCTTTCAATTCCTTTATTTCTTGAAGCAGAGGTTGTGTGTCCACTGGTAATGACTCTGCAGTCTATATAATTGGAGGTTTTGAGATGGGCCAACTTCCAATTGAGGTTGACTCTCATAATTATTAAGCCTGGCCATTGCTTCTATGTATTTCTCTAATAATTCATTGTACTCTTTCTGTAGTTTGAGTGTTGCTGCTACTGCAAAATGTGTTGTTTATACATTCAGGCTGGCTACCTGAGAAGCAGGGGTGTTTGACATTACTGTGATTTCATGAAAGGATTTTTAATTCTACTTTGAAGGAAACCAACCAAATGATCTAATTTAAAGGATTTTAACTCAGGGCAGAGACCAATAGATATAAATCATTCAGATGGACTTAAATCAACTTCAACCAGAAACTAATCATATAACCACACATGAACAACAAATGTGTCCTGATAAATTATATGAATTTGAATAATTTAAAAGAACCACTCTGGAGACAACACATCAACATGTAAGCATGAAAATTAACACAACAATTAAACACTGAAATAGATCACCATCTGAGAATATTCTGCTCCATTATATTTTCTTCAAAGTATATATATATATATATATATATATATATATATATATATATATATATATATATATATATATATATATATATCAATTTGTATAAGTCTTCTGAAAGTATGAGAGATGATGGATGAAAAGTAATTTACTAAATATGCTTCTTCTTCCTACTATTGCCTCCTTTCTCTATCAAAGCGATGTATTTTCATTGCATCAGTGCAGCTTTTGTAATCTCAGGCCGATCTGTGTATTTCTTTAGGCATTATCATTATTTATGTGTATTCAATATGATCGCCAAGACCAACTAAATATCTCTTTGATAAGATGTATTGTTTGGAAATTTTATTCAGTCGGGAGGACTTCTTAGTTTTCTGGTCCATGTGCTTGTCTTTTACCCTTAATTCTTACCTTTTCGGGGAGACATTGTAAAGCTTACCTGATGTACTAGCTGGAGGAATGATTCATACCGTCATCGGTGTAACTTAAACCATCGCTATGAGATTCACATGCCATTCCGATGCTTTGGGTCTTCCCGACATGTTTCTCCATTACGTTATTCATCGGCAGGACTCTTCCCAAAATATCCTTGCAGTTTTCACTATCAGCATAACCCACATAGTCGGTGAGATCAAATGAATTCACTCTGATTGTATATGTCCCTCCGATATGCATCCTTTGTTATTTAATGTGATGGGACAAGTCAGCAAGACTCTTATCGAAACTTTGTGGTCTTTATAATCGAAGTGACCCATGCAGTCAGAGAGACCTAGGAAGCTTACTCCGATTATATATGTTTCCCTGACACAATTGTTAAACTATTTTGCTATGTCGGTGTGAGTGTGCACATCTCTCCCCGATACACATCCATCGGTATGAGGCACAAGATCGGTATAACTTGGAGATCTTGTTCTGACTATCTTGTTTTTGCTGATGAATATTCATCGGTGAAACGTTAAGTGACATCTTGTTGATCATTTATTCTTGCTATCTATGGACCTCTTATCGCTGAGAGTTTACTTGTCTCTCCCTGACCATGGATAAAATACTTTGTATAAGATTATGACTTTATGATCTTGAAAGATATGCCCAAGGTCTTGCCGATGAGGATGATATTAAGGTTTTCTTGACTATGATCATGGAAATGTTTATCAAGGTCAGATTAATGGGATTTAATAGAGGTTATAATATGGATCTTGTCACACAAATTTTCACAATTTTTATTGATCATAAAATTATAGAGTGGCCAATTTATGTGTGGTATGTTGGTTCTCAAAAATGCAGGTTTTTAGACCACAAGAGGGTGCCAATCCCTTGATATGTTTTTGGTCAACAAGACAGGGTTTATACAACAAAACCCCCTACTCTTTTGACACTGCCAGACCTAGGTGGGTTTACCTAATCAATAAGGTAGATTTGGAAATATGGATGGATTCTGGTTGGGCAATTTTACTCACTAATGGCACACAAAGATGAGATATTTGAAGGGTTTTTTAACTACTTTTTAACAAGAATGCTTGAAATATAAAGAATGTGAGTTATACTTGTATGAAATGCTCTAAGATTGACCAATGCCTAATTTATTGGGTAAATAGAGTTGACGAGTGGATTATGATATTAGAGATAGGGTTTTATAAGATGTGTAGATTCACTTCACAGCTTAACTCTAACAGTTGGGCACTTTTATATGTCTGCACCTTATGCAGACGTGCAAGTATATCAGTTACCTAGACTCTTCTTAATGATCCCAGTGATATCCTCTTATCTTACTGTGATGTTGTGAAAGGATTTTTAATTCATATGTGAGGAGAAACCAATTAAGACAATTTATTTGAAAGGATTTTAATCTAGTCAGGAACCAATCAAAGTAGACTGCTCAAAAGGTAATTTTAATCCTACTGCACACAGAAACCAATCAACAACACCACACAAGTGTGTATTGACAAATCAAATGTATTTTCACACTCAATTTGAATAACATAAGCAGCCACTTTGGAGACAATCAGATAACATATAAGTATAATATATCCACACAACTGTTGAACACTTGAAAGTAAATCAACATTCATGCAAACATCTTCTCCATTTATATTTATCTTAAAATTATGGATATACTTGTATAAGTATGAAATTTGATAATGTTAATGGGAAAATTGGATTGATCAATAATGATAATATAACCCAAAGATCTATAGAATATGCAAATAACAAGCTTGAATAAATAAGCATAAACTTACAAAACCTATTACTCTGTGGCTTCCATAGTTTGCCTATTCTTTCTTGATCTTGAATGATGAAGATTGGCCCTCAGGGAGCTTGCTTCCTTGCTTCGATTCCTCAAGATGACAAGGAGAATTGGCTGTGATACTTGTTGTGTTGAAGATGAACTTCAAACACAGGGACAATGAAGGAGGATATGGGATGACTAGAATGTGGAGATTTGAGAAGAATGTGGGCATGATAAGGATGCCAGACTGAAGTTTCTAGAAGAAATTGGGCATGATAAGGATGCCAGAATGAAGTTTCTAGAAGAAATTGGGCATGATAAGGATGCTAGAATGAAGTCCCCCTAATTGCTTAGAGAAGGGTCTTATTTATAGATTTTCTAAAAAGGCAATGGAGGGTGAGGATCAAAAGATGAGATCAATGGCTCTCATTTTTTGTGAATCTTTAATTCATAATGGATGAATTAAAAATTCTTTTTTTGAGAAGAGTGGGTTATGACAATTGAATTTTAAATTCAATTGGTGGAGGATAGTGGGGGACAATTGAATTAAAAATTCAATTAGTGGAGGATAGTGGGGGACAATTGAATTAAGAATTCAATTGGTGGAGGATAGTGGGGAACAATTGAATTAAGAATTCAATTAGTGGAGGATAATTGAATTAAAGATTTATTTTGGATAATAGAGGATATTAGCTAATTAAATATTAAGAATATTTAATTATATGTGCAACATGGTGAGGTGGAAGAGATGAGGTGGATTGATGAAGTGGATTTTGTGAGGTGGATTTAGGACTTGAGACATTAGAAGAATTTAGGGAATTTAATTAAATAAAATAATTTTATTTAATTGTAGGATAATGAACCAATCAAATAAACTTATAATATTTATTTAATTGACAGAAGAAAATAAGAATTAAGATAAATATCAAAATATTTACTTAATTCAACCTGAGCCAATTTTAGGTGTATACATTTTGCCCCCTTTTGAAGCAATGTGTTTTATCACGTTGTTTCAAAGAATAAATAGTCTAATAATGATACATGCCCCAGTTTGCCCCTGGTACAGGTTATGATGATAGGATGCCCCCTCGGGAGATTGGACGGGGAGAAGGCGGAAGGCGTGAGACAGATAATCTCACGATAAGATAAGTTGATAGGAGATGAAATGGTTGGATGCAGAAGAAAGGGATGAATGATATGGAATGCAAGATAAAAAGATGATAACACACACAAGCAAGTAAGCAAGTATGCACAAATGATACAGGAACAAACAAGGTATTGCCCTTGTCGAGCAGTAAACCAATGATATAGGTCGATGATGTCTGGTTTCAGGAATGAGATATGTCATATAAGACTCTGGGTTTGGTTTCAACAATATAACATCTTGTCTAAGACATTTGATACGATAGTGTTGTCATGGTGGGGAATGATATATCCCTAGATCAACACGGCGGGCATGTTGTCATGGCGGGGAATGATGAATCCCTAGAGCAACACAAAGGATAGTGTCTGGTTTCAGGAAATGAAGCATGTCATGTAAGATGCGTGTGTTGGTCTGATTTCGACAATGCAACATCCTATATAAGATAATTGATTGATTAATTGATAGAGTTGGTTTACGACCGGACAAGGATCAAGACCACTGATTGTGATTGGATCATTTGACAAGATTGATTTGACTTGATTGGCATGGATTAAGGATAGACTTGCAATTGGATACGGTATGGATATGGATATGGATATGAGACACAATTAGATACTGTATAGATATGGATATGGATATGAACTGCAGTTGGATACGGTATGGATATGGAAATGGATATTTGTCACCTTGATATAGCAAGTATTTTGAAGCGCTTTCATCATTGGGCTTTATTATGTTGTAAGAAAATACAAGCATCTAGGTATAATTGAACCGAGATGACCTGAGTATTACTTACATGGATTTTGATATAGCAAGTTAATACAAGCATATAGTCAAAATTGAATCTAGATGACCTGAGTACTTCTTGCATTTCAACAGACAAGGATTGCCCCTTTTCATGTTTAGACCTCAGAGTCCTCGATGATCTTTTGCCGATCATGTCGTTAGACAAAAGTCGTCACATTACTAAAGTTCAATCCACAAGCAGCAGATAAAGAAAAAGATTATGCCCCCATCATAGCATCTCTAGCTTTTGGCATCCTTGAGTAGCGTAGGAAGACATAATGACAAGACTTTGTAAGTTAACCTGTTTACAAAACATTCTTGCATTAGACGTGTCTTTTTGCCATAATTGATATAGAATTGGCTTGAGTGTTTCATTATGGTGCTCTGTTTTGCCTTGGATAGGTTGATGTTTTTCATCAAGATTTTTGTTTGGAAGCGGGCTTTGTTGCTCTTGTTTGTCTAGCAGAAGGTATCACAATCCTTATTAGTGGGACGAACGACAAGACATGGGATGGACGGGAAGTGGAGCAGACTCAGACGGATAGAAGGACTAGACATGGAACGGAGGGGAAAGTGGAGCCTCGGGGGTGCATTGATAATGGCCTTGCCTACGTGACAACGCAGAGGTAGTGTAGTTCAGGACTTGGACCATGGATGGACTAGAGGATAGACGACAAGATATGAAATGGACAGGGAAGCGGAGCCTCAGGGGCACATGGAAAATGGCCTTGCCTACGTGATAACTCAGAGGCAACGTAGTTCGGCAAGAACCCTAATGGACCTAAGATATGGATCGAATGAGACACGATATGGAACTAATATGGATCAGATAAGACATGATATGGAACCGATATGGATCAGATAAGACACGATATGGAACAAATATGGAACAAAAAAAGACATGACATGGAATAGATATGGAACAAACAATACTGATGACAAGGAACCACCATGGATATGTAGATGGATGGAAGATAGTAGATACAGATGGTTATGTAGAAGAAATCAAGGATGTGATCTCCAAGGACTATGTCGCATAAGTATAACATGCCCCATTGTAGATAGAATACTTAGGATTTTTCATGGCAATGTTTATGATTATAGGAGGGTAGGAGGCTAATGAAAGATTTGCAGGGTTTGGAGGGGTAAGGTATGCCAAGAGACATCTAAAACATTTGTCAACATTGTGCCCCCAATCTTTATCAAGACCAAAGAAATAGAGGAATGGAATATTGGATGGATGGACGGGACATGATAGGTATGTAATGGATAGAGGAATGGTATGAAAAGAAACTGATAGGAGAAGAGTGATATGCCGATGAGACAAGGTGCCCCCAAGTGTAGGTGACGTAGGAGATCAACTTTACACATGACGCCTGTTTGCCAGGTTTTCATCATGGTACTTATCCAAGGCGCCTGTTTGCCTAGTTCACCATTGGATGATGGGATTTTTCTTTACTTTTTTCTTTTTTTTTCTCATTTTCTTTTTTGAATATTTAGATAGGAGAAGGTGGATCTGGATAAGGAGAGATTCAAGTCTATAGTTCCTTGAAAGGTGATAGTCCCACTAGGTAGATACTGTCGAATGGACCATGTCAAGTGTTCTCACAGATGTTGGTAGGGGATCGTATGAAAGTGAGATATGAGTATGTAGATAGAGGATTATGGAAGGTGCGATAGTGGATGATGACGCAAAATATGGAGGGAAGGTTTATGCAAAAGCATGGACCATAGGAATAGGATGAGGAAGATGCGTAGGATAATAGTGGAAGGAAAGGGAGATGGAGTTATACGGAAGTGTTGTGGAATGGAAGGGAACCATGACCAACGGTTGCACGTATCGTGAAAAACATTGAAGCTGATGATAGGAGGGTGGTGTAGGAAGCAATGGAGATTTTTGCTTGGTGGAGGAATGATTTAGGAATTTATGGACCCACATAGACTTAGTGTTTTTTTTATTTTTGCTTGTCATATGGGATGGAAGAATTTGAGACTTTTGGATGGAGTGGGAGAAAGTGAATGGTTGGAATTCTTGAGAGGTGGATGCCTCATGTAACTTTAGGGCTTTTTGCTTGGGTACCCAAACCATTTTGTTTTTAGATAGCACCTGTGAAGGTATGGGTTTGGGTGTATGTAGCTTTTGTGTAGCTTTTGGAGTAATCATTTGTTGCTTGGGAACCCACACCTTTTTCAATTTGGCATTGAGGTGTATGGGTGTATGCAGCTTTTGAGATGGATAATTCTTTGATTCTTGGCTTTTATATCCTAGGTCATGAGGACTCTTAGGATTTTTTACTTTATAGGTAGAGGCATCCACATATTTGTCATTGAATCCCCATGGGATGGTGGAAATAGAGTTGGTGGAAGCTCCTTGTTTAGACCATATGTGCATTTGTCGGCCATGATTGGGATATTTAGAGGATTTATAGATAGATGGATAAGGTGTTGGAAGAAGTGGTGGTAAAAGGTACGGAGGGGTGTTAGGATTTGGAAGTAGCGGAGGTAGATTGGATGGTGGAAGGTGTATGGTCACATGCTTTTGACAATTGTAGGATGATGGAGGTGGAATGGTGACATATGTTTTGGGGATATGATAGGGTTTGTGGTGGAAAGTGGTAGACTTAGGAGGAGTGGAGGAAGTACCAACATCTCGAGATTGCTCACCTTGGGGTATGTATCCAAGGCCGTATGAAGGTGGAGGAACATTGACATGGATAGGTTCCAAAATACCTTGTTCATGAAGGCCTAAGCCTTTACCTTGATAGTTCATATTCTGGAGTATGCGGTGGACAACAAGATTATGTATAGGTGCACTAGCAGCGAGTTCTTTATTGGATGAGGAAGATGCGATAGCAAATAATGGTTGTTGGTATTCTAAGAAAGAACATTCATGCATGAAGGTAGTAAGACCAAGGATATATGGTGGAGGATTTGTAGCTTGGTCAATAATGGATGGTGAAGGATCATTACTGGTTTGATCTTCTACGCTTGCTTGGGAGGCAAGTGTCTCATCAAGGGAAGTGGAAGTTGTTGGATCTCGGGTAAGACTAGATGGGGTGATAGGCTCAGGACCATGGAATACATAAAGTGGGCTAAGAGGATCATTATTGATCTATAGAATATGCAAATAACAAGCTTGAATAAATAACCATACACTTACAAAACCTGTTACTCTGCGGCTTCCATAGTTCGCCTATTCTTAAGATAAATAAGAATATCAAAAGAAAATAAGAATTAAGATAAATATCAAAATATTTACTTAATTCAACCTGAGCCAATTTTAGGTGTATACAGATAACAGATGAACTAATGAAAAGCTAATAAAGACTTCTATTCTTCTCCTGATTGCTGATGATCCTCTAACCTCCTAACACTATATGTTTATATAACCATATTCAGAAGAGAAATGCCTCTTCATAAGTGTCTTTTGAAACTTTTGACTAATAATTACAAATTTCCATCAGGCTTTAATAAGCCATAAATGGAATTTGGTAATATGATCTAAGTATTTTTGGCTCAGGTGAGTATCTGCACATTCCACAGTGGTCTTTGCAATAAATTTCATGGCAACCATTTTCTCCATGCAGGCGTAGGGCCCTTCCAATGCCGAGTCTTCATCTTTCACTGCTTCCAATGCTTTGTGTAGGATCATTTGGCATTCCTTTATCTAGTCTTGCTGACTTCTCAAATTTTTGCCATCATTAACCAATGTAGGTACCTCTCTTTGAGAGACATTAATAAATTCATTAGCTTCTTCTTGAAGTTCCTCATGAAAAACTGTATGTGCCCTGATTAATTCTTTTGCATTGGTAATGGCTTCATCATCAGGAGTGCCTTTGTCACGAATTTCTTGCAATATTTCATGGAGTCTATCAACCAACCTCTTGTGTTCTTTGAGAGTGTTTTGATTCTTAGAATAGGTCACCCAAAACTTATCCATCCATACCATCATGTTATCATGTCTCATCTTGAATATGGTGGAAAGTGCATTGAATTTGACTTGAGCTATTTGAATTTCATCTTTGTCTTTTGCTTGGGAACTCTCCCCTTGGGTTAGCATCCTGGTCAGGACAGAATCTTTCAGGAAATCATTTTCTTTGCGCATTCTTTCACAGTGTAGTTTGTACATATCCCTTTCTCAAATTAGCATTTGAATTTGTGCTTTATTTAACTTAGCAATATTAATACCAATATTTGTAGTGACCATAGGATCTATTTCTCCTACTTTCAGTGTCATCACATGGTCGAATGCCTTCTCTGTGTCAATAATAGCAAGCTTTTGGTGTGGAGGGTACATGGCCCATATCATAAGTGATTCTTCATCAGGATTATATTGCGATCCACTGTACACTTCTGTCACACCTTCTAAGCTAAGTTTATGTTTGCCATCATTATTCTATAGAAAACTATCAAAAACCAAAGAAGACTTCAAATCCAAACCTAGAAAAATCATCACACTAGCTTCTTCTAGGAGTTTCATCCCTTTCTCTGGAGTCATTTTTTATTTCATTTTCAACATCTGTTCTCAGAGTATTCAATAATTGTTTTTCATTATCTGGTGTGATATTTGAAACAGATTCTCTAACTGCTTTGCCTTTATGTCTATACAAGAAAGATTTAAATTCTAGGGACTGAATAAACTGATCATCTGAAACAAAAGAATTGTAATCTAGCTGCTTGGCATCTGTATCAGGTGTTTCCTCAATTTCCAATTCTCTATTTGAAGGCTCATATTCTTTAATTTTGAGTTTAGGAATTATATCGGAGTGGGCTTGGGGTCTTTCATCATGGAATCCTTCACTATCAGAGGATAACACCTCTACCTCTTGTGCCTATCTCCTCCTCCTTTTGACTTCCTGATTATACTCATCAATGGCAAATTCAACCTCTGCATCTTACAAATTCCTAATAACATGAGTAATGCTTAAAACTTATTGTTGGAGCACCATTTTTAATGGCCATCAGTCCTGAATCAATCCCCTTAGAGAGGTGGGAGGCATAATCAAAAGCTCTAGCATGGTGGCACTGGATATCTGCAGAGATGACCATGGGTGCTATGGACATGAATTCAGGGACCTCTGTTCCTAGTACTTGTCCCATTGAATAATATGTGTATTTCATATAAGGTTCAAACGGATCTACATGAAAAGGAGGTCCATCACCTTCCTCAAGTGGCACCAAATTCCCTTCTTCTTTGGGTCTATGCAATGGCAATCTCCAACCCTTGTAAGTGGTATCCATTCTCAAGTACTCTTTTTCTAAATCTTCATATATTATAGGAGTATTGCAGGTGTCATCGAGGGCAAAAACTTCACATACTGCATTCTTGGATACATGAATAAATGGCTCCCCTTACAGGTTGTAGATGGATTTTAGGTCAGGGTTGTAATGATAAGCTAGGAGTTTTAAAAGATCTATGTTCACAAAAACATATGTGACAATTAGCTTACCTAGGTTGAAATTCCACGGGTTACAGACGGGTTCCAATCTATTCCTTCTGCAGTAGTGAAACATAAACAACTCATATCCCCTAATAGGGGTCCATATGTTCCCTACATGTTTATATTTATCTTCTAATTTTTCCACGTCAGCCCTCAATTGTGTAGTTCTTCTAGCCTTAGGGCCTGAACCAGGTAATTGGTCTATAAGGTCTTGATTAAGTTTTCTTTCCTGTGTTTTTTCCCCTTTCCCTGTCTCAACCTTCTACTTTTTGCCCTTGGTTTGGCTATTTTCAATATGCTGCTTTCTTTTTGTTTTGGAAGGACCCTCCATTCTATCTCTATGCTGAATACTAGATTTAACCTTATAATCAATTAGCAATAGGAAGGTTTGCAATGCTTACTTGTATGTGCTCGGTGTTGCGAATTTATCAGTCTCTTAGCGAATTCCCCACTCTTCCACTGTAACCCTCAGAAATTTGTTTTGATTTTCAATTCATTATGAACTAGAGCAATTTGTATGAGATTATGCTCAGACGGCCATTAATGTTGGCCATTGGAATTGAATGCAACAGGATTCTCGGGCTCCGAAAGTGTCAAATCAATTAATGAATTACATCGGGAAGACTATTTTAATCTCATGCCGATTTGTATGTTTGTTTTGGCACCATCTTTTGTTTATATGTTTTTGGTCGATCGCCTAATCGAAAGTGTCAAATTGATTAATGAATTACATCGCGATGAATAGCTTTATGTCTCTTTGATGGGAGGTGTTCCTTTAGTTCTTTGATCTTTATCGGAGAGACTCTCATCGATCTTGCTCAGGTCCACATTACTTGCCTTTTTTTTTTGTTTTTAACATTTTAGGAAGACTTTATTAATTTCACCCCAATATCAAGGTGGTTCTGACTGTCAAAGTTGCTTTTGGACATCGGCGAGGGTTTTCCTGACAAGTAGTGGTTATCTTATAGTCATCAGGTTGACAATCATCATCGCTAAGAGAACAGAATGTCCCTTTGATATATCAAGTTTCACCGATAATGTTTTCTTATGTCTTTTGTTCACGGGGAACATCGGCGAGACTCTTGTCGAGTTCCTTTAGTTTCTTCCTATCCGAGTGACTTACAAAGTTGGGAAGATATAAAAAGTTTATCTCGATGGTATATCTCATGCCGATACAACTAGTGTATCGATTTATTAGTGAGATAACATATATCTTTTGCCGATCTTATATCTATCGGTATGACCTCTGAGATCGGCGTAGTTAAAAATTTTCATTCCGATTTTATATCTCTCGCCGATACAACTTTTTATCGGTGATACATTATAATGTCTTCCCGATTGTTTTGCACAATCGTTGTCTCTGGGTTTTTTGATCGGTGTAACTTCATTTAGGTCTTCCTGAGATATATGAAAATAATAGTTAGGGGATTATGACTTATTTGGTCGGAAAGACATAAATGTGATCTTGCTGATAGGGGTTAATTACTTCTATTTGCACAACTATAGTCAGGGAAATGCTTATTACAAAGGTCATATTTTGTGAAATTATCATGGGCTACAATATGGATCTTGTCACACAAATTTGAACAACCTATTTTAATCACAAGATCAATGTATGGCAAATTTCTATGATATTTGGATGACAAGTGAGTGATGGCTGATGAAAAATGGGAAAAAAATTTAGCTCCAACATGGTATATATCAAGGATAAGCATATAGGGACTAAGAAAATTGTGAGATTTTTTCAATCCTAATAGCAATATAGGCCTTTGTGAACCTAATAATAATTTCATTGCCATTTCCAGACAAGACAGACATGGTCCTAAAGTCATACCTAGTTGCTACAGCTCTCATCAAGTTTGTGTTTACGAAGACATCAGGGCATATTAATTTGTCTAAGTTAAGGGTCTAGGCATGGCAGATTAGGGCTCTGTAATTAATTCACTTGTGCCAATGCTCAAATAGACTCCAAGCAGACACATGAATCCTAGCATCTCAACAATCTACACAGAGGTCATATATTTTATTATTTTTGCCAACCTCTCCTATTATTGTCAGAGGTTTCTTAGACGATCCAAGACATTGAATCATGATATCCTCATCTAGGTTGCATTTTAAGGTCAAAGCTTGACCTAACTGACTCATTTTGTATTTGTACAAGTAACCTAGGGTTTATGCAATCAATAGTTGCTCTAAATGCTTCAAAAAGTACTTACAGATAGAAAGACTAAGTGCATGGGAGAGACAATAACTTACTAGTTTTTTTTATGTTGTAGAGGCTCAGAATTGCTTCTCCTTGCTTGTTTTGATGATTCTCCGGCTCTGAACATAATTGCTCCTTGAAAAATGATAGGAAATGCTTAGAATTATGTTGTTATAACATCAAATTCATGTACCACTCTTTGTATAAATGGAGGTCACTACAACCATAACTATGCTTGTGCCACAGTCATTCAAAAATCTCCTTTGTTTGCAAGTTTGAATTTGGACTGTTGATCGCTTCATGCCTTTCTCGAATCCATGGCTTCGATTCATCAACTAGATTTGATAATCTTAGTCATGTTTGTTGACAAGTCATCACCCAATGAAAATGAGCCAAATCATCAGTACCTTCCCTACACTTTACGTCATCCTTAGCCCGGACTGGACGCATGTCACCTTTTCGCAGTGTCGCAATCAGGGAGGGCCCACCATATACCTACCGCCCGATGGTGCAATATAGCATACATGCGCCTTTATTATACTTGCTTTCCAATTGGTGCATGCCACGTGTTGTTATCTCGCTGCCTCGTAGTGAATATTCCTCCCATAAAGATTCACTTGTGCTAGAGCGTAGCCATTGGATCTTAGGCTTGCTTTGTAGACATGTGGCGGTGGACAGCTGGCTCAAGTAAGATTTCGAAGTAAACACTTCGTAAGTAGATTAGACAGGTGGCAATCTATCGTAGTGTTGCGGCCGGGTGCTGGCGTCATTTGATATGCTTCATGACGGTGCAATATTCACTTTATAAGACCTTCAGACATTTGAACATTGATTAGGTGCTAAATTAGGCACTAAATTAGGCGTTAAATTAGGTGTTAAATTAGGTGCTAAATTGTACCAAATTTAGTGCCTACTTGTTCTGATCGATGCAAAAAATGCCAAAAATAGCGCCATCCTGATAAATAGTGTCAACTTTTTCAAAAAATTGGAGATAAATACATTAAAACAGTGGGTGGAAGCAAAAAAGGGAGCTAATCACAAGGATTTGTTGTAGTGGGTTGTCAGTTATTTGTAGTCAAAATGGAACAAGTGGAGGAAGGATTAGCAAGTCCTAGTTCATCTTTTGAAGAAAAGTATTGTTTTCTTTGGGAGTTTCAAGATGTGTTTCTAGAAGAACTTCTAGGACTACCTCCCAAAAGGGTTTTTGAGTTTGCAATTGATATTAAACCAGGATATGAGCCTATATCAAAAGCACCCTACCGTATGACAACTACGGAGTTAATGGAGTTAAAAGCCCAGTTACAAGAATTATTGGCAAAATGTTTGATCAGACCCAGTGTTTCACCTTGGGGTGCCTTGGTTATTTTTGTTAAGAAGAAGGATGGAACCCTTCAATTGTGTATAGATTATTGTATGCTCAATAAAGCAATGGTAAAGAAAAAATATCTGTTGCCACGTATTGATGATCTTTTTGATCAGATGCATGAAGCTTCTGTGTTTTCAAAGATTGATTTGCAATTAGGATATCATCAGTTAAGACTGAAGGATGAAGATATTCATCAGATAGCTTTTAGAACCATCTATGGACACTATGAGTTCATAGTGTTGCCATTTGGTTTGATGAATGCACCTGTTGCATTCATGAATCTTATGAATAGTGTATTCATAGATTGTTTGGACAAGTTTGTTTTAGTCTTTCTGGATGATATACTCATTTATTCTAAGAATGAAGAAGAACATCAACGACATTTACAAATAGTTCTGCAATGATTAAAAGAACATAAGTTATATGGAAAATTGTCAAAGTGCACATTCTTTCAGAAGGAGATTTAATATCTAGGTCATATTATTTCTGCTGATGGAATATCTGTTGATCCTGCAAAAATCACAGCTATTATGGATTGGCATGTACCAACAAATGTGCACAAAGTGCGCAGTTTCATGGGCCTGGCTGGCTATTACAGAAAGTTCTAAATTTCTCCTGTATTGCTAGTCAAATCACTTCCTTGTAGAGGAAAGGAAAGAGATTTCAATGGACAGACAAATGTCAGGATGCATTTGATCTATTAAAGGAAAAGTTAACTACAACTCCAATCTTGAAAGTTCCTGACCTCGAAGGACAATTTAAGGTAATTACAGATGCCTCGGGAGAGGGATTAGGAGGAGTGCTCATGCAAGATGGAAGAGTTATAGCATATGAATCAAGAAAATTGAAATCCTATGAGAAAAATTATGCTCTGCATGATCTGGAATTGGCAACACTAACACATGCCTTGCATATATGGAGACATTATTTGCTAGGGAAGACTTTTGTGCTTAAGTCAGACCATCAAAGTCCTAGATATATTAGCTCTCGACCACATTTGAATGCTCAACAAAGGAGATGGTTAGAATTGATATCTGACTATGACTTTGAGATAAATTATATCAAAGGAAAAGAGAATAGAGTAGCTAATACTTTGATTCGTAGAAGACATATAGATTCTATTATTTCTATTCATGGAAATTTCAAGGATTTGGTCTTACAAAATTTGTCTGGTGATGAGTATTATGAGTAGGTTAAGCAGGCTCTAAAAGATAATCCTAGAGATCCAAGGTATGAGGGTTTTCTAATAGAGTCTGATGGACTTTTGAGGTACAAGGGTAGAATATATGTTCTTGATTCAGCTGGCTTAAGGGATCTAGTATGGAAAGAAGTTCATACTGCACCGTATTTTGGACATCCAGGAGTAACCAAACTTCTAGCAGATGTTAAACCCCTTTATTTCTGGAAAGGAATGAAGAATGATGCTGCAAGATTTGTGGCAAGCTGTTTAGAATGTCAGAGGGTAAAAGTAGAGCATCAACACCCTACAGGATTGTTATACCCACATGATGTGCCAGAGTGGAAATGGCAAGTTATTAGTATGGATTTTGTTCAAGGTCTTCCTATGTAAAGGAATAGACATGATGCCATTTTAGTTGTGGTTGATAAACTCACAAAGGTAGCACATTTTATACCAGGAAATTTGACTAATGGAGCACCGGTGTTAGCTCATAAATTTGTGCAAGAGGTGTTTAGATTGCATGGCTTCCTCAAAAAGATTATCTCAGATAGAGATGCACGTGTAACATCAAGGTTTTGGCAAACTTTGTTTTCTGCGCTAGGGACTAAACTCAATGTGAGTACAACTTATCATCTTGAAACCGATGGGCAAATTGAGAGAGTAAACCAAGTTTTAGAAGATTTGTTATGCATGTATTGCATGGATCAACAATATAAGTGGGAGGAATACTTACCCCTTGTGGAATTTGCTTATAACAATTCCTATCATTTCGCTATTAAGATGGCGCCATTTGAAGCATTGTGTGTAAGAAGATGTCGAACTCCTATAAGCTGGGATAAGCTAGAAGATAGGATTAGCATCAAACCAGAAATGCTAGCTGAAATGGAAGAGAAGGTGAAGCTAATAAAAAAAAAGATTGGCAGAAGCCAATGATAGACAAAAGAGCTATGCGGATGCAAAGCGTGTTCCGAGGCAATTCTCTGTTGGAGAAAAAGTTCTTTTGAGGATAAAACCTCAGAAAAATTCTATTAAGTTTGGGAAATCTTCTAAGTTAGCCCCTCGTTATGTGGGACCTTTTGAAGTGCTTGAAGTGGTCAATCCAGTTGCCTATAGAATTGCTCTACCACCGGCCTTGTCTAGAATGCACAATGTTTTTCATTTGTCTTATTTGAAGAAATATGTTGAAGGTGATAACCATATTTTGAATTGGAATTCTTTATAGATGCAAGATCCAGGGGTGGTCACGATTGAGCCACTCAAGGTGTTAGAAACGTGCAAGCTCCACTTGCATAACAAAGAAGTCTTGCAGTGCAAGGTCCAATGGGACCAATATGTTGACGAAAATGATACATGGGAGGATTACCATGAATTTTACCAAAACTTCCCTCATTTATTTAATGTTGTTACCAATTGAAAACAATGAACTTGCTTTTAGTTACTTTTGGATACTTTATATCATCGAGGATGATGAATCTTTAGGGGAAGGATATGTTACATCCCCAATTTTTGTCTTGCTATACTTTTTAATTTTACTTGGACATAAGTAAATTTATTATGATGTTTAGATTAATGACAAGGAAAAATATGGATTATATTGAATGTCAATTATGAAATTATAGAAATGATTATGTTATTATCGATTTAATATTTGCATTATGAGATTTGATTTATTATTTGAATAATGATGCACTGATCATAATTTGTTTGGTTACAAGTTGAAATAGGAATACAGATTCTCATGACTCTCAGAGAAGAGAGAGAGAGAGAGTATCTTTCGAGGAGAGAGATATAGACCTCAGGTTACGAATGGTCAATTTGCCAAAACAAGTATGATGTGTAACAAAGTATGAACCAGTGTATTGTGAGAGGTAAGCCTTAACTTGTCAGTTTACTTATAAACCCAATCGACAAGTAGTCAATACCGTACGAATCTTTGAAAGTCGTAATAAGTCGTCTTAGTCGTAAGTAGCAATAATGACGTCATTTGAACTTGAACTATGACTATTTACGTTTAACGTAAATATTATGACATAAATTGTCATAAAATGATTCTCTTATTTTGTAAAGTCTCATGACATATTATAAAGGATTCTTAATCATTTAGATGATTTCGTCGAGTTAAGAATACATGATTATTGTCGACGGATTGTGATGGGGAGACAAGCTCAACCCAACCACATTATCCGTAATTCCTTATTTAAATATTATTATTGATTAAACTGTGATTATCTAATATAGTGGCGATGTTATAAGAAGTATATTTGATGTAATCAAATATATAAATAGCTTAGCATTGTAAGAGGATAATATCTCTTAATGAGTCGATGGTATTGTAGGAGCCATAGGCTAAATTATAGTAGAGTCTTCATTAGTGATAAGTGGTGGATCGAACCACATGTTTTGATCATTAAAAGATTAGTTATGTATTAAATAAGTGTCAGTCTCATCCTTATGAGGATGACTGTGTTTACAAACTACCCAACCAAATGAACCATATGGCAACTTTCCACAAATGACATGTGGACTTTTGCTTGTAAATTGATTTCTGTTGTGACTTAGTCACAAAAGGCTGTTATAGTTGCATCAAGTATTGCAACTTAATTTCTTTATGAAGGATGAAGTGGGGTGACTCTGTAGGAGTCGTGCCTCAGTCCTATTTAGGAAAAAATAACTCATTTGAGCCCGCAGTAGAAAGAAGAACATGATTGGAAGTAGAATATAGAATGTATTGTCGAGGGTGAGAAGTGGTTTTAGCTGGAAATAGCAAGGGAATACGCAGTTGGAAGGCGTCAACCCTGTGCATATATCAAGCAACTCCTAAGTCGATTGCTATCAGGTATTCTTCGATTTTGATTCTGTTAAGCCATGCAGAGAACAATTATCATTTGTTAGTATTATCACCATAGTCTTGGTCAACTGTATGAGTACGCTAAGGGAGAGTTTTAAACTCCTGAATTCATTGTATGACAGTCGATAATTAGTGAGTTTCAATGTAGGAAAAATATAGTTAACTCCTGAAGGAGCTATGTAATTTTATCTCTGTTTACAATGAGATTTAGAATGCAAATTATAAGGTTGACACTTGGTAATACAAGTGAGTACATTGTTACAATTATTGAATCGACCTTTTTGCTTTTTATTAGAAACCAATTAAATGCTCAGAATGAAAGATAAACGTCCATCATAGTGTGAGATTGTCATAAATGTCATTTGCTTTGAAAATAGATCACCTATCGAATAAGTTTATAACTAGTCATTGAAATGATTGTGAGCTATCAAAGCAATAGGCTCTCGAATGTTAAGGAAAGGAATGAACCTTGTTTTTATACTCTCAACGTGAACCATATAGTGTAGAGGTTATAATGTTTCAACATATTGTCCTGTTTAGACTATATATATATAACATATATTATTATCAATCCTTGAGAACTCAATTAGTATGAATCTTTAGTAACTATTGTATCATTTCAAATGATAGTAACTTAGAGATACTATGGAAGATGGAATAAGGTTTTTATGAGAACCCATCAACAACTATTTGTCTTTATTATTCACATTATCCTTGAAGAGATTCAATACAATGGAGTAGACCTAGTCTAACAAAGAATGACCTTGTAGGAAAGGCATAAAGGGTATGTTTTGTATTATCACATATTAAAGGTATTTGACAGGAGTTAATATCTATTTAAAGAACTATGGTGTTCTTATCTTTGGTTGAATTAGCCACAAGACATTGTGAATCTAGGTTTCCTAGATAAGCGATAAGTTACATAGTGATATTACATTAACCATGGGATAATAGGTAAACCCTAAAGCTGATTTTGAACCAACTGTATAGTTTCATCATAAGGACTTATTAAAGTCTAAAGGTATTATTATTATGACTTATGGATTAAATTATTATATGATTAGGGTTGGCAGGAGATTAAAACTACAAGAATATGACAATATCCAAGTCGAGTAGGGGTGGGTGAACACAACGACTATGTTCATTATGAACAATATTGATATTAAAAACTTTGGCCAAAGTAATGCAACTGTCTTCTGCATGCATTGTCAGTTCACTGTATCTGGATTGCACTATCTATCAGAAATCATACTTAGCTAGAGGGTATCTAGGGTTGTATGGTTGATAGATAGGTGTAGGATACAACACTATGTACTCAGGAAAGGCAAATTGCCACTGGTCACCTTTAGTCTATATCCCTCGTGAAGGGTAGGGCCACTTCCTATGTGGAAGATGTGTGGGAGACCGCCGGTCTGTGGATGGAGGTAAATCACTAGAAAGATACTCTCTCTCTCCAAGCAGAAAATATGCCAGGACTTGTGAAAAAGATGTCAGATATTCAGCAGTAATATTTATTCCAAATTGTCTATGTAATTGATTTACATTGTAAACTTTGTCATTGAGAAAGACTTCATGATGTATTGTACCTTGTAAAGGAAAAATCTTGTAATTATGGCTATTTGATTATATGTTTAATAAAAGAAAAAATTTCTCTATCTCATTTTTACCTTGTTTAATTACTTTATGGTAAATTTTCTGGTTTTACTATTTTTTTTTAGAACGTGGGTGTTACAAACAACATCGCTGAGTACGAAGCCCCTAGGAATTGTGCTAGCCGCGAGGATGGGAGTCAAGAAAATATCTACCTTTGGAGATTCTCAGTTGGTAATCAATCAAGTTGCTGAAAATTACAAAACAAAATCAGAACGGTTGCGACCTTATAAAGAAACCATCAGGAAGTTGGTTTAATTTTTTGACTTCTTCTCCATCAAAGCCATACCTAGGGAAGAAAATAAGGTGGCAGACTCGATGGCCACTTCAGCTGCATTATTTTTGCCACATGATCAGTTGCAAAATTTAGAGTATATTGTCTTAGTGCATGGAGAACCATTATTGGAAAGTGAAGAATTATCGAATATCCTGAATTACGCCATGGGTCAAGGGGAGAGACCAACCCAAGATTATGCCGAGAATGACGAACCCATCTTGGAATATCTGCATGCTTATGATGGACTTCCAAGAGTGCACCACAAGAAAGGATACATGCTCCTCCCTCATCTAGAGGACTATTTTGGGAATGAGAAAGAAATCCTTTAGATTGAAGCAAATTTATATTTACTGCCTGCCCCTCAAAAGTTTGAGGAAGGACATCCATCCCTAACTGGAGATACCATCGATATCAATGTTGGAACACTCGAAAAACCTAGGATGTTAAAACTAGGAGGAGAACTAAACGACGAGGAATTGGAATAGTACACAGAGTTCCTCATTGAATATTCTAACATATTCGCATGGGCATATTCAGACATGCCAGGATTAGATCCCAAGGTTGTGGTGCATAACTTAGTGACAAAATTGGATGCAAAACCTGTGAAACAAAAACCAAGGCCCATAAAGACACAAGTAGCTGAAATGGTGAAGGAAGAACTAAAGAAGCTGTTAAATGTCAATTTCATCAAACCAGTGGATTATTCAAATTGGATGTCGAACATTGTCCCAGTTTTGAAGAAAAATGGAAAATTCAGATATGTCTTGATTTTAGAGATATCAATCAAGCTTGCCCAAAGGACGATTTTCCTTTACCATCCATTGATCAAATTATCAATTCAATGGCGGGATACGAGGCCCTTTCCCTTGTGGATGGATTTTCAGGATATAATTAGATCAAAATTGCAGAAGTTGATCAAAACAAAACAACATTCACTACCCCTTGGGGAACTTTCTACTATGTAGTTATGCCATTCAGATTGAAGAACGCATGAGCTACCTACCAGAGGGCAATGATGCACATCTTTCATGATTACATACACAAGATAGTCGAAACATATGTTGACGACCTTCTGGCTAAATCAAAACAAAGGTCTAGACATGTGGAAGACCTTCACAAAATCTTTAATAGGCTTTGAGAGTATAAAGTAAGGTTGAACCCTGAAAATGTGTATTTGGAGTCACGACAGGAAAGTTGTTGGGATTCATTGTCTCACGAAGAGGCATAGATGTCAACCTAACTAAGGTCAAAGCAATTTTGAATGCAACCCCACCAACAAGTGAGAGAGCAGTAAGAGCCTTTTTAGGACAGTTGGGCGTGATCAGACGATTCATACCAGACATGACTTTCAAAATTCATCCAATCAACCAGCGATTGAAAAAACAAGTTGGCATAACATGGACCGTGGATTGTCAAAACACATTTGAGAGAGTAAAGAAATTTCTGTTAACTCCACCCATGTTGATGCCACCTAAACATGACAAACCCTTCATCTTATACTTCAGAGCAATTGATATCTCTATAGCATGCATGCTAACTCAAGAGGATAAGGGTGGAAGAGAAAGAGCCATCTATTTCATAAGTCAAACCTTGTTGGAATATGAGAAGAACTATACCCAATCTGAAAAGGAATGTCTTGCCATAGTTTTTGCAACCCGAAGGTTGTGACACTACATGTTGAATCAAGAAACTAAAGTCATGATACGATCAGAGCAACTAAGGACTTTCTTAAATCAACCCATGCTCTCCAAAAGAGCCGGCCAATTCATAACCTTGTTGAGTGAATTTGAGCTAACCTACGCCAACCAAAAGGCAGTCAAGGGATAGATAATAGCTGATTAGTTTGCAGATAACTCAGTTCCCTAAGAGGAACCCGTGAATGAAGATTTCCCAGATGAAGAGATTTGTGTAGTAGATCTCAAGAAGTATGTAGCCTCATATTGGTACAGAGATATTGTGAACTATCTCGCAAACAAAACTTACCCGGAAAACACGACCCCTTTGGGAAAAAGATGATTACGAGTCCTCACCGCGAGATATGTTCTAGGCTATCACAAATTTAACTATTGGTGGACTACATAGTACATTACATAACCTACTTTGATTGTTCCAATGTACATTGCAAACATGTAAAATAATAAGCATGTAAGTTATGATATAATAGTTCTTTTATTAAAGATAAGTGCAATAAAACATTAAAAGTATATTAAGAACTTCAAACATTTTATTTATGTGTAGGGGCCAAACACATAGGGTAAATTATTTTTGATTGTGATGAGAAAACAGTGCAAAAGAATTATTAAAACAACTTCCAACATTTTATTTATGTAAAAGAGGTAGTAGAACTTCAACTGTTGGTAAAACACGTAGGGCACAATAGTATTATGATACTACATATAGTTTAAATGATGTCTTCAAATGCAAATTTTCAACAAAACCTTAACAAATGAGGTCTTCAAATGCAACATGTGATAGAATTAAATGATTAATTGTTGCAATTTGACTCAGACCTGATATAAAAATAAAAAAAATCCAAATGTTTCCAATGATATGCAATGAATATTCTTTCAAATTTTCAAATTTATGCAAGATTTTCCAATGCAGAATGATAGATATGATATGAATTAATGCAAGGACTAATTTCAACAGTCAATAAGATGCAAATGTCCATTGCTACGAGTTCACCAAAATGTTAAAGGGGTAAAAGGAGATGAATGCATGCATATACAAACAAGATCAAAACCCTCTTCCACAATAACATTCAAGGACAAGATTGAGTTAAATCACAACCAAGGAGAAGGTGGACTCAACTACAGATCTTGTGCTCCTGATTTGCTATGGAAAGATGAGATTTAACCAAGCCTTTTATCAAACCCTAGGTTTAGTATGAGTAAAACCCTAGTTACGAGACAATCAGCTTGAAATAAACAAATGATAACAGTAACCAGGAATCTAAAAGAACAGAGATGATCAGTGAGATATTGGAACCTGTCTCCCAGAAGTAGAGGTGTTGAAGGACAAATTCAGTAACCACCAAAGTCCAAAAGTGAGAATCCATCGAAGGTCAACACTAAGAATATGCTACAAATGATGCTCAAAAACCATATCCAAAGCCTGAAAGCCCAATAGACTAGGGTGCCAACTGCCCAAGTCTTTTCGAAGAGATTTTTCAGAACTATTTTTGGATCCCAAAACCTTAATTCCTGCACTACCTTCCTACAACTCCACTTTTCTTGAAACTTGTACTTGTAACCTGCACACAAGATGACAAGAGAGGGGTTGGGGGGTTGTGGTGTTTAGGGATTTGCCTCAGTCAAATCCTGGGTTAGCATTCAAGCTTTCCCAACACCGTTGTTAGAGAGAGAGTGCCCTTGCAAGGCAGAGGCTAAAGATAATCCAAATGTTGAAATTATTCAAATAGCAATGATGTCACCTCGGAGGTGAAGTCCTTAGGAGGATGAAGCTTCTTCAACTCATAAGGAGATGGTGATGATTCCAAATTTATAAAAAAGACACAAATACAAACACAAATCTCCAACAATAACATAATGAATACCTTGAATGCTCTTTGCCCCAATATCATAAGTTCACAATATCCATCTAGGTTCACAATGAAGTAAAAAACTCACTTATATGTGCTTTCCCACTAACATTCACGAAATTAAATCGCAAAAGTTGACAAAGAGGAACATTTTTAAAGGTCCCAGGCCAACATAACATTAATTCACCCTAAACAATCAGGGAGGACTTGGGCGGTTGGCACCCAAGTCCAGGGGCCCAATTTAGGTCAAGGATAAGTTAAATGAATGGCCCAAGGTCCCAAATTCACATGGGTGTCAGGCTCTTTTCTCCGGGATGCTCAATTATAGTGCATAGTGAGATAAATAGAACCTAAGAGCTAAACTAGGAGTTAAAAAGGCATGTGTCCACTTTTTACTCCATAACATATATAAAAATAACTTGTAACATTTTATGTATGTAAAAGGGCTAAAGATTGTTTAATAAAAATTAAGCACAAAAACAATGAAGTGGAACATTTTATTTGTGTAATTTAAAGGCTATCACAAGTTCAACTATTGGTGGACTACATAGTACACAACATAAGGCTTTGTTTTTTCCAATGTACATTGCAAACGTGTAAAATAATAAGCATGTAAGTTGTGATATAATAGTTCTTTTATAAAAAGATAAGTGCAAGAAAACATTAAAAGTATATTAAGAACTTCAAACATTTTATTTATGTGCGAGGGCCAAACATGTAGGGTAATTTTGTTTTTTATGAAGATGAGCAGACAATGCAAAAGAATTCTTAAAACAACTTCCAACATTTTATTCCTTACAGATTAAAAAAATCCATTTTATTTATGTAAAAGAGGTAGTACAACTTCAAGTGTTGGTAAACTACATAGGGCACAATAGTACTATGATACTACATATAGTTTATATAGTCTTGAAATACATGATTTATGTAAAAGGGGTAGTACAACTTCAAATATTGGTAGATTGTATAGGGCACAATAAAACTATCATACTACATATAGGTCATGTAGTCTTGAAATGCATGAAGAAGATGAGGAGCATTGCCTTGTCCAAAATATCCATCATAGTACATTTCTCTCAGGAAAGTGCAAAACCTTGCTACTTTCTCACATGTTGCATGGAATTCATTCAGTAGTTTCTTGCATTGCTATGACGTCATACTCTTGCGTAGTGTATGCGTGTATGCTTGTTGCTTTTACATTTTTAACAATCTGAATACAACTAAGTGAAAGACACCTTGCAAAATTTTGGATTTCAATTTCATAAAATCCATTCCAATTCATAGACATGTTTGAGCTAGTTGATGGTGATGGGACATTCATTGTAACTAATGGGCTTGTTATAGTGACTTCAAAATCACCACTTGAAATTTTAATTATTTGAATTGGTTGCAAAGGATTTTCCATAACATAAACAAAAAATGCATCCACAAAAATGTCAATTTCATGGAGGAGACCATTGTTGAGTATATATACTATCTTTGAGTACCGCTAGCATAAAAATTATAGGTGCATTCATCATATTTTATCATGGTTCTCATAACTAACTATTATTTATTTTTTACATATAAATTACAAATCTTAAATATACATTAAATATACTTTTGACTATAATTTTTATTTGTTATATAAGTATATATGACTCATTCAAATTAAGTAAGATTATTTGGGACTAATAAATACATATTTAAAATTTGGAAATCAAATGTAAAAATATTATAATAAATTTGTAGAAAAGTGAACAAGATTGTTTTTTAAGTATAAAAACCTAAAAGACTGAGCCATTTTAAGTATATCAAAATATTTATAGAGAAGACTTTTTGGTCTTCTTTTGTGACCTTATTTTATTCAAATGTTAATGTTTAAGTTGTTTATTCATTCTTTACAAGGTGATGCTACTAGAGAATAATATGTTAATTTGCCTATTTTTTTTCTATTTTTAGATGGGATGACATTTAAGTAGTTTCATAAAATTTCTTTGATAATAAAATTAGCTTTAATGTGTTAATCACTAGATTCATGGTCATTATTATTTTGTACTAAGACAGACAAAAAACTAAATAAAAAATGACATGGGTATATAGATTTCACCATTACAACTATATATAAATTTATTTAATTTCCTTGATTAACCATGCCCCCCTTAGCATTTCAAGGCAACATTAAATATATATAACATGAAAATTTTAGTTCAAATTTATTCCCCTTGTCTGTCTTTTAATTTTTTTTTAATGATATAGATTTTTTTATATAAAAGTAACGAAAATTTTACGTCAAATTTATTCCCTTTCTTTATCTTTCATTTTTTTGAAATAGATTTATTTATTGAAACTAGAAAAAAAGATTAAAAAAACAAATGAATGAAGTCCTAAGAACACACAAATCAATAAAACCATCCCAGAAAGGAAAGCTTCTATGTTTCACTAGGTAAGATTGCCATATCTAAGATCTGGTTTGCCATATTGCAAAACTCACAATATGTAGGTAAAGACGTCTTATAGAAGCTATTACAATCTTTTGTATAGACCGTCCACTATATTAAAACATTTTCACCAAATTTTCTAATTTATTAGATATTATTTTTTTCAAAAATGTAAATAATCAATGATTTATATATGTGAATAGTATTATCGTTATACAATTTTTTAATACAAAACTGGGTGAGATAAAACAAAGAAAAATTTTCGAATCTATATTTTATGCTAATGTTTGTGCAAGGAAGTTGGACATTTTTTAGGTAAAAAATTGGGGAAAATGATTTTGTGTCAGTTTCATTGGGCATACAGTAAGGCTAAATTGTTTTATGTGTGGCTTGCAAAAACTTGGAAGACAATTTCTTTGCCCACCATGTGGATGCATTTTGTAATGTGTGGCATTGCATGGAGTTGCAACGAATAGGAACCACATAGCCACTGACCTGGCTCTAAGATGTGCATTTTCTTTGTTCTTTTGTTATCCTTCGCTCAAACACATTAAACCCTTCCCCGCACCTACAATTTTGGTTGATGAATGTTGTTTAGCGTCACAGATTCTATGAAATGTTTATAGTCTAATAAATAATATAGATACTGATACAAAATTTCTTTGCTTTCCACATCTTTTGTCCTTCACTAATTTTTAGTTTTTGATATTTCACCTACAGGGCATAAGATATGCCAAACTCGCAAGCCTACCACATTTAGTTGGCTTATGTGAGTCCAAAATCTTACAATAGATGATGTGTGTGTTCAATTTCTCACCATGTGGATACCCTCTTTGATAAAGCTATTTTTTTTTTTTTTTGGGTTTTTGCAAATTCTAGTTTTCTTCCATCCCATTTGTAACCTTTGTAATGCCTTCACATGGTTTGCAAGACTTTGTAGTCAAAGGTGGTGCAAACATAACGGGTTGGGTGTGGAAATTAAGTGTTAGGTAGTTGAGGTCATGTGGACTTTTTTTTGCCTTACAGAGGAGAGCCACTTTCGAATGTGCTTTAGGAGGCTCTTACAAATGCTTTGGAGAATGGAGAAAGGTGATGGAAGCTCTCCTGTATTTAGTGGTTTCCTCTTGTTTTAAAAGTGAGTTGATGTTTCACATATTACCTCAAATCATTTTTAAAACTAGAAAATTCCACTGAATGCCTTTTGCAACACAATATGATGTATGGTAGTAGATTGCCTAAAATAAGCAACGAGATCCATTTATTGGACATCCATTTGCTTGTAATGCCTTCATCTGGTTTATAAAATGGTGAGACAATAGTTATCTTTATTGTAATGGTTATCTACTTTAGCAGTCATAAATTACAAGATGAATGATTAGAAAGTTAAAAGCAATTCTCAAGGCGGGTCAAACATAGTTAAAACTACAATGCTTGAAACTCCTACTAAGCTCTTTATGTCATGAGTCAATAATAGTAAGTTGCTTGTGCAGAATTTAGTATTATTTTTATATGCATACATATTTACCAATCAAGTGAATGCATGGTATGGATGTTTAGTGTTACAAATCAAGGACAACATAAGAAATTAGAATGAAATGTATGTTTCTTTTCTGAAAGTTGAAATTTTAAATATTGATGATTGGACCATGGTCTTCATGTTGCCACCTACTCCATTTACTTTGGTGATGTAGATGGAGGTTCTCTCCAAATTATGCCCTTCAATTATAAGTTTATCCATTGCTAAGTTATCTCCTACTATAAAGTACACATTCCATCACAAAAGTTACTAAAGTAAATAATCCACTTATTTACATCAACCCAAGTAAAAAGATAGATCTCATATACTTTAATCGATAATATCATTAAATCTTACAAATCATGTGCTTAATCCAGGTGTTAGCACTATAAAGAATATACAATGTCCATTTGGCTTTCTTGTCATAAATCATCCAGGTATAATAATCAAGTACAATATAAGAATATAAATCAATCACACTCTCGAGCTGCCACCGACCCACATGGTCATCTGCAAATTGAGAGATAGGAACATGGCTCAGACGCTTTTCCGCTCAACCATGAAGTGCCCAACCATGAAGCAATTACACTTCCCCGGATCCCTTCTTGACACGAAGGAAACCCAGCCCTGCACTAAATGTCTAGCAACTTGGAAACAAATGGCAGGAGGAAACACCCGATGCAACCTAAAGTCTAATGTGCAAATCTAAATAATGATATGCAAATTGTTTCACAACAGGATGTGGCTGAGATATATATAAATAAAGTTTTGCTAGATAAATGTTCATCTATTTCAATGAATTCCCAGCTTGGCCAAACATATAAAATAGTTTAAGGACAAATCCTAAAAAGAGGAAAAGCCATCTCTGTTGTTCCACATTCGTCATCCTAGCCCAGGAAGTAACCCCAATCACATACAAAAGATAATCTACTTTCTTTCAAAGCAAACTAATTCTTTTCTCTTGTACAATCAAAATGAATTCACTTTCAAGCAAATAATTTTAATGAAAAAGATTATGCATATGTTTATTCAAGATACATAAATAAGACATAAACTGAAGATAACTCATTCCATTCATAAATACCTCAAAAGAATCTTGTGTCTAGATCGTATAACACATATTTTACCTAGATACAATTACTACTTCATTTCTTTGTTCAATCAATGAGAATACATTTCTAGCAATATTTCTATCAAAGAGCTGCATTTAATCATTCAAGATATACATAGATCGCTATAAAACTAGTTATAATCTTTATCCCATAATTCATTCTTAATTTCTTAAAAATAAAAGAAAACAAATAAATCTCGATTTGCCTAACCGTGCGCAAGCAAGATCATATTTATAATACTGCTATGATTTTAAATTTGTAATAAGGAATAAAGGAGAATCATCTTTTCTAACAATTTCATATTCATGTTTGTCAAACAAGAACACCATTTAAGTGAAGGCATAAACAGATAAGTCAATTAAATTAAACCTATAGGTGATCAAGATGCTGCTATAGGAGACAGAACAGTAGGACAACAAAATTAAGCATGGACATCAACACTACATGTGACTTTAACTGTGGTCCAAAAAACTATAATTTCCAACTCATTCTCACACCCTCATAACTAATATCTACATAGCAATTTCAACATGCTTACAAAGTCACAAAACCATGTTGGGAGATAACACATAAACCAAACATGACTTTCATGCAAGCAACATAGATTTATATTGCATAAAATATAGATTTCACTAAAACAAACATAACTTTCTCAAAACAAAATATTTTTCTAATTTTTAAAATGTGTTGGAAAGGTAATAAAGAGATATATATGACCCAATAAATATTTTCATAATAACTATCTTTTATATAATTTTATAAATACAATATAATCACATATAAACATCATGCTGAAAATAGCACTAGAGATAGATAATCACTAATTAATACATATATCAGAATTAAAAAAGTGGGTAAGAGTGATTTTTTTATATGATTCAAAATACTTAGTTGCGCACCTTCCATAAAAATTTTAAAGAAACCCAGTTCATAAAACTAAAGTTATTGATGCCGCAATAGACTTTTTTTTTCTCATGACAGACTTACAAGTTTAAAAAAAATAGTTCACATTTTAATAACTAAAAGCAAATTATAAAAGATGAAATCATAAAATTTGGAGATAAAGTTTATCCCATAATTTAAAACCATATATCTAGAAATTACAAATACCCAGATCACGGTTTAAGAGATATGTCTAAACTAAAATGGGTCACTATTTTTCTTTTCAGTCTCTTCCTAAGCCTTCTTTTATGTGTTTTTTTTCTCCTATACAAGAAATTAATATTTCAATATTCTAAAAATCATGTTTAGAGCAAGTAACCTATCAAATCTTCCTACCAACTTTTAAAAATACCCCAACAAATCCAATTCAACAAAAAAATCTTTTCTAATCTTCAAAATCAATGAAACTATAATTTGTTTAAATATTTTTTTTTTGCACAAGAAGCATATAAATCACAATTTCTTCACACAATCCTATATTCAATTATTAACCAAAGTAAGTATTTGCTAAAGCCTTTCATGACAAGAATCTTACCTCAATCCTTGTAGCAATTTGATAAAAAAATGGAGATGAACCAATCAATTCAAAAAGCACAACAATCCTTCAATTCTTCACCAAAAAAATACTTTCAAATCCTTGAGCTTCAATAACCTGTTTTCTTTTTCTTCCCTTTGCATAATAAAATTGATAACCAAAAAGAGAGAATGAAAAAAACTAATTCTCTTCTTTTAATAATTCTTGCTATTTTTTTCAAAACCTAAAAAACAAAATATAATATTATATTCTTAATAAAAGAAAAATTATATTAAAATGACTTTATTCCTATTCATGCACATCCTACTTAAAACTAATATTAGAAAATATAACTTTATAATTCACAAATATAACAAATTTAACAATTGATTCTTTAAATCTTTAAAATAGACATGCACATTCCATAATTAAATAAATTAACAAATTAAAATAATTTAACTTATTTCTTTTTCCAAAAAAATTAATTACCAAAATAAATAAATAAAAGAAATAATATAATGCTTATATGTTTATATAATTATTTATTATTATTTTTAATATATATTTTAAATTATAAATATGTATCTATAAATATATGCTTATTTTATGTCTATCTAAAATATCATTTCATGCAAGAGCATAATATATAAATATTTATTAATTTAAATTGTATATATATAAACTCTGTAAATAATATAAATAAATCAAATTGAATTCAACTTATACAATTCTATTAAATCTAAGTCAAAAGAACGTATAAATACATGGATAACTTATGCAATTTGAATGAACATACTGTAGCACCAAAATTCACATATTTATCTAAGCATTAAACATCAATCACATCCATTAACCATATAATGCTCAACATGACTAGTAACCATGTAACGATGCATAAATAAAGCCACTCAAAAATGTAATATGACATGAAGCTAATGCATCATGTTTATCTATCATGCTAACTCTTTCCTCGCGGCTAAAACATTTCTACCTCAACCATGTTCTTGTCTTCGACATTCTTCCTGCACTCAGTCACACTTAGATTTCTATTAATAGGTTAGTCCTTATAATCATTGTCGAAGAGAGACAAGATATACATCCATAATCTTAATAATAATTGGTCATTAATCAACTTTCACATTTTTATGCATTTTAAATATCAACTATTTAACCTTTCACACACGTGGAATCACTCAATAGTAAACACAATCATAGTAAAAATGTCTCATAATTTAAATTTTAAATAAAGTCCAAAACGAGATGTTACACCTACCATGGTTTTGTCATTGCTAGTTATTGAGAATTTTCCCTGTGTTACACTTTTGATTGTTTACCTTTAGGGAGTACATGTGCCTGCCCAAATTATGGATTGTCTTTCTCACAACCACATCAATTCAATTTAGGTGCCTTGATCTAAGAGAGGGGTAATAGTACAGGAGGCCTCACACAAAAGCATTGAAATGCTAAACTGTTGATTTCTCCAAGGCCTCTTAGATGCATCTCAACCGATTGAACTTGACAACACTGTGGATATTATAGATGCATGTCTTATATCTTCTTATAGTGCTTTATTGGTATACTTGATTGCTCCAAGATTTTTGGCTTCACTTGGAATGATAAGTTCACTCCCATTTGAAGTCCTTTTCAACATATTCTAGGATAAAATAAGGTTTAATATATTACGACACCACCAAACAATCCTGTACATAACCATGAATAGGTAACTTGTAGGTACAAAACAATGAAAAGCAACCTAAATTGTATTTGACTTGTGGGTTAGTTAGTGATGTAAAGCACTAATTAATTGGATTTGATAAAATCTTTTATGAAGGATTAATTACAAAATCGAAATGTATTATAGACTATGATATTATATGTATCATTTACATCTTTAGATTATGGAAAAGAAATATTGTTTTTATGACATCTTGTAAAGTTCGAATTGATTGAAATCACGGATTGAGGCTATGATTTTAGCCATGTTGATTCATATTATATTATTCCTTTGATGTAGTGTCAAATGACCAAATGTGCACATTGAAAATTATATAATGATACATTATATGTCATTTAATATTTAATTATTAATGCCTTTAATAATTTTATATGGTTTAACCTTATGTAACTTCCTATTTTTAGTTTAATATAATATCAATATTACCAATAAAAAATAAAATTATATGGTTTAACTTTGGTATGGTGTTACATATGCCATTCCAGACTAAAAGAAGTGATAACTATATGGAAAGAAATCACTCAAAGTGAATAGAATGAAGATCATTTGGTATCCATTGTCATAATGAAAGACAACCTAAATCCTCATATTTATGTAAGACATGCATTTTAACAATTAACAAAGAACTCTTATCTCAAAAGAAAGCACTCAAACTTAAAAGATTAAAGGCCCTTTTGGTACTAAAAACATCAACCACATATGATTTCGGGGCATAGTATGGAATTGGCAGCTTTGTTGCATAGATGAAGAAAGTTAATTGATGTTAAGATAGGGTTGAGTTCTCCCAATCCCGCTTGTGACTATAGTTTGGATGACATTTGGAAGAATAGGAAGTAAAATGCAAAGAATTTATAGTATATACTCATGACAATTCATCATTTTAGAAAAGCATAGAAGACAGTAACGCATGAAAATCATACTGGACATGGGAAAGTAAACATACTCTTGATATCCAGAAGAACCGCGCCATTTGTAGTTGTTGTGTCTCCAAAAGTTCATTTGTAGCTGAGCTCGTGTCTCCAAAAGTTCTCCTACACACTCATTATTGGATTCAACTATATTTATAGATAGTTTCGGCGGTGATCAAGACTTCATTTGCACCATCCACTAGCGAGGAGTGAATTAGATATAAGGAAACTCTGCATTTACTCCTAAGACAGTCAATAACATTTAAAGCTGAACCGCTGGCAAGCATAAACATAAACAATCGACAACTTCAGAACGTGTGGGCCACAAATTCATTGCATAGAGTATTGAATGCATTCTAGAGAGGTCATTGAAAATCCGATTGGATTCATGATTTACTTGATTCCACAGTTGCACAGTCATTCACACGCACAACCCATCAACTTACTAAATACGAGTAATTAATTTTGGATTTCAAACAATTACATAAGCACTTTGAAAGACTCACTAATTAATTTTGGATTTCGAACAATCACATAAGCACTTTTAAATTTTCAGTAATTAATTTTGGATTTCAAACAATTACATAAGCACTTTTAAAGATGTTTATGAAGGTAGAGACCGTGAGAAGGAAGCTCTATATCCGCGTGAGGCAAGTTTACTGATTAAATGTAGACTTGCAAGTCCACTTAGAAAAAACCTATCGACTAATAAGACTCCACAAAAATATTTTAATATAAAAATATTTCATTTAAATTTTTTCACTTTTATTACTTTCAATAAATTATTTTTTTTTGACAATTTATATCACTTAAATAACCAAACACCTTAAAATTTTCATATGTAGGTTGATCGTCAAATTCCAACCCTCTGGTGCGAGCTTTAGGCATTCCATAGGGCATGCTCTTTTTTTCCCCTTGAAAGCCCCACGAAGTGTAGTACCTCTTTCCCTCCCGATTTTTTGAATTTGGTTGCAGTGCCTAGCTTTCAAGTTTCAAACCATTATTTTTCAAAAATGTCTGCCACAACACGTGGTCGTGTCTCGTTAGCCAAAGTAGTAATCCGTGTATCGGTCATAGACGAATCTAATCCGTCCGATCTCGTTGCGTTATCGACGGCCAGGGTTTCCCGCTTGCCTTCCCCTTTCGACAGGGAGACTATAAATAACGACAGCGGAAATCTCATCATCACATCAGATCGTCTGTTGAAGCTCTTCTTATTTCGAAAAGCTCAAGGTTTGTATATTTGTGTTGGAAGAAAAATGGATTCGTCAAAGAAAGGAGGAAGAAAGGGAGGCGCGAGGAAGAAATCCGTCACCAAATCAACTAAAGCCGGTCTGCAGTTCCCTGTTGGAAGAATAGGCAGGTATTTGAAAAAGGGCAGATATGCAAAGAGAGTGGGCACGGGAGCCCCTGTCTATCTCGCAGCAGTCATGGAGTATCTAGCAGCTGAGGTGTGTTTATTGTTCAATTTACTATTTCTAGATCTTTAGCGAATCTTCTGCCTCTGAATTTATGAAGAACAAGTGTTTAGGGTTTCACGTATTTTTATGTTTTTGTTTCCAGGTTTTGGAATTGGCCGGAAATGCGGCAAGGGACAACAAGAAGAATAGGATAATTCCTCGGCATGTTCTGTTGGCCGTGAGGAATGACGAGGAGCTGGGGAAGCTTTTGAGCGGCGTGACCATTGCTCATGGTGGTGTTCTGCCCAACATTCATCAAGTGCTTCTGCCAAAGAAGTCTGCTGAGAAGGCTGCTGCTTCTGAGGCCAAGGCTCCCAAGTCGCCCAAGAAGTGAAATTGATCACAGTGATTTCACTTCTTTTTGTTTATGGTGTTTTTGAACACCACCTTTGGATGGAATGGCTGATTGCTTTAGAGCTGTATGGGATTGGATCAAGGTAGATCTGAGTTTGATGGCTTTCTGTTTTCTAATCTAACAAAATAATAGTTTTCAAAACTCTGCTCTATAAGCGGGTTTGGTGTATTTTAGGGGAACTGTTTCCAATAAATTTGCCCGAGGGCGATTTTTCTGACGAATCATATTTGCCACGTTCTCTCCTGTGATTCTAATCTGATCCTTGCCAGTCACACCGAGGATATATTTTAGAAATCATTTTTAGCCCTTTTATTGATGATCTGTTTTATATAAAATAATTATGAACTGTTTTTTTTTATTTTTTTTATTTTTTAAATTTCTGTGGTTTGGTGGGATAAAATCAATGTAATGAATATAGTTATCAAAAGATTATTGGCAAATACAAAATATTTTTGATTTTTTAATTAAATTATTTATTTATTTTTTTTTTGGGAAAATTGAGTTTGAAATGTTAAAATACAAATATATTCCCAATTTGAATTTTGATGATTTTTCAATTTGTTATTTATAAACAAGAATATTGAAATGTTTAATGACTACAAAAAAATATATAGTTGTATTTTAAAAGTAGTCACAATCTTTTTTAAACAAAGAGTGTTGGATTATTTGTAATAAATTTTTGGTTAAGAAGGTAGAGTTTTTAGCATGGAATTGTTATCTTTGAGCATTTGGAATAGAAAAACTCTATTCATGTTTGTACCATTTATTGAGAAGAGGCCATTTGTTCTCTATGATGTTCTTACTTTTCAATTTGAGGTCTCTCTACTTCAAATTGTGTTTATTAAATTATTGAATTTGTTTTTATATCAATGTTGTAGATGTTTTTTCTCATAAACCTTTTGATAATGCATCTATCATTAGAGGCCCTTGGGTTGCCTTGTATGGCACTATTAAGCACTATCAAAGTTGAGTTTTAGCATGCTTTAGAGGTGGGTGCCACTTTGATTTTATATTTTGGCATTTTGATTTATGAATTTGTTTGCCACCCTTGTGAATGGAGGGGAATTTTAATCATGTCTCATTTTTTCATAATTTATTCATACCATTGTGTGAATGAAAGGGATCTTTAGATGATGTTTTTTATTTTGCCCTCATTGCTTTTTATTCTAACCTTAACTAAAGATTCTTTTCCATTGAAAATTGTATTGTTGTGTATTTTTTAGATGTGCCATATTACCATGGATGGGTTGAACAATCACAAATTAGCCTAGAGGATTGTTGCTTCATTCTTGGCCAATAATTAAACAAATTTATAAGATTGTTAGGTAGCACACTATACTAATTGAGATGTTCATAGAGTTAGTATTAATAGTTTTGTGTAGATTTGCAATTTAAGAGTAAATGATTTGTAGATTCCTTAACTTATTTGCATAAAATGCATTATGTAGGACCTTTAATAACAATTGTGTGCAATTTGTCACTTGGAATTTGTTTGTGAAGAATAAGCTAAGTGAAAGTTCTTGCCATGGGTGGGTAAAAGTGACTTTAGCAAAGATTCATCACCCTAGCTTTATCATTCTTTGTCAAGGTAAGGTGTTGATAACCTAATGTAAGTGAGTAGGTACTTGATTTTGCATTAGCCCATATAATTTGATCCTCATTGGTGGAGAGAATTGTGTTTATTGAGTTCTTTAAGAAGTTGAGCCCTTTTTGAGTTCGTAAGTTTTGTTAATTTTTTCATATGGTCAATCATTTTAACTCCTTATGTGCTTGCCAAAATCTTCTTCCAATTAGATTTGGGTTGTAAGTTGAGGGAGGGTAGCCATTTTATCATCCATCCAAAAACTCACTCCCATTGTTGATTATCTAAGATAGATGCTTTGTGATGAGGGCTTGACAATGTAGCATGAAATTACATAAATGCAAGCCCCCTAATAGATTGGTTGTGGATAGAATCTTAGAAGGTTTAGATGAATCTAAGGATTTTTTTTGTAGAATTTTACTTTATCAGCTTTCAAATTCTCATGTATCTTCCATATCAATTTAGCCCCTAATGTAGTGTTTTGTTTGTTAGTAGAGCAAATGCCAACCCATTATTTTCTCACCCAACCAATGGAATTCTTTTGATATTGTTGGGTCCATCCCACATAAGCTTCTTCATAATCACCTCTATGCTATTGTTAGCTTTCTTGGTTAATTTAATGTGTAACATCATGCATATAGGACTAGTAGAAATTATAACTTTTATCATCAATATGTTACTATAAAAAGACGACCTTTCCTTTCCAAGACTCAAATTTGGATTTACACACAATATTGTCTCTTCTTGTAGATTTGTTTTGATGGCCCTTTTGAAAAAAGGGAACCACAAGGCATTTGTTAGGAATTGTTCCAATATTGAAGCTAAGGAGGGCAACAATTTGTTTTTGCAAAGCTTTATGAGTATTGCAGAAAAAGATGTTTGATTTGATTTGATTTATAATTTGCTTAGAGGCCACAAGTTATGTGTCCAAAATGTCTTTGATTAATCTTGTTATAAAGAATTGTATTGTTTGTCAATTGTTGGTGTGTTAGATTAGGCATGTTGCTTGTGACTTGAACACCACAACAAGCTCCACTTGCCACATACCCATTGATTGCTTTGCTTAGAGCCTCCACTATTAAAACAAAGTGAAAAGGGGAAATTGGGTCACCTTGTTACAATCTCCAGGTCGCCTCAAGGTAAACCACACAAACTTGCATTGACAAGGATACAAAATTTGGGTGTTGAAATGTATTTGAATATGCACTCCATCCAATCTTTATTGAAACCAAACTTGCCTAGGATCTTCATTAGGAAGTGACAACACACTTTGTCATAAGCTTTGCTAATATATAGCTTTATTGCCATGCTCTTTTGGTTGGTGGAAACAATTGAGTGGATTGTTTCACGAGCAATTAGGATCCCATTTGTAAAATTGTCCTTTTGGGAGTAAAGCCACTTTGCTCATCTAATATTGTACTTTGGAAACAAATTTGACCTTGTTAGTGATCAGTTTAGAAATTATTTTGTAGAAGGTATTGTAGAGGGATATCAAGCAAAAATAAGAGAATTTGTAGAGAACTTCTTGGGGATCAATGCAATGTTGGTGGTATTGATGTCCTTTAGAATCTCCTTGGACTTTTTGGAGTCCACTTCTCTCCAAACATCTTGGCCCATGATGTACCAACATTTTTGGTAGAAACATGTAGGAAAGCCATCTAGACTCGGGGCTTTATCAAGGTGGAGTTGGAACATCACCACTTAGAGACCAACATCAAAATGTTTTCCAACAACCTTTCTTGATTCCATAGGTCTAAAGCATCTTGGCAAGCAAGTAGATCCTTAAAGAAATGACCTCCTCTTGTATATCTTCTGGCTTGGTGAGAGGTGTTTCATTGGTTGAGCAAATAAAATCAATTCTATTATGAGATCTCTAGACTTTGGTAGCATTGTGAAATTATTTGGTGTTGTGATCGCTTGCCTCCAACTAGGTCTCCCTCGATTTTGATTTCCAATAGACCTCTCTAGCAAGAATTCTTTAATACTAACCCAATAAATCTTTTTCTTTTAGGTACTCTTGTTACATTCCAATTGCTAACACCTTTTGGTTCAAATTGTCTAGATCTTTTTAAATCCTTTCTTTTTCTTGGAAAATGTTCTTGAAAGAGGATATATTCCACTCTTTGAGGTGGGACTTAAGGAAGCCTAATTTTTTGCAGAATAGAACATCTTGGAGCCTTTTTGTATGTTTGCTAAGGACCACCAATTTCTAATTAAATTAGGAAGACAATCACATCTGAACCACATTCTTTCAAACTTCAAGGCCCCCCTCAAAGGGGCTCAATCTTCTATGATTGTTAACATAACTAGATAATGATCCAAGTAAAAAACAAGAAAGATCGAGGAGTCAAGAATATGCTCAAAGTGAAGCCAATTGACATTATGCATGAATCTATCCAACCTTTCAACAATATTAGTGAATCTAATTCTTATGTTTGTCCAAGTGTACTCTCTATTCTTAGGGATAATGTCCAAAAGATTAGTATCTCTTACAAAATTCTAGAAATCAATTTGGGAGTGATTGACTTATGATAGTGCACCTTTTTTGCCCGTCCTCAAGAGGATTGCATTGAAATCCCCACCAATGATAAAAAGATCAAAAGAAGATCGCAGAAAAAGAGAGATTTGGTTCCATACCAAAAGTTTCTCATCCGGCTTTGTCAGCCCATATATATTTTAGCAAAGCAAAAACCAATCCAGCATGAAGACTATGGACATTTACAACCATCCAAGATTGGGTTTGGAGAATAACTTCCACCTTGGCCCATTGAGAGGACCACATGATCCCAATTCTTCTAGTAGCGCTAATAGAGTTGACAACAAAGCCATCTCGACCCTTATAGTGAGTGACAATTGACTTCTCATCTTCCAAATAGAGTTTGTTTCTTGCAACATGATGATATCAACCTTAAGGGTCATTTATTAGGCCGTTTAAGCCCCTAACATTTCAAGTGGCTATCTTCATTGTTCTCTAAGAGAGGTCTTTCCTCCTTGAGATCTCAACAAATATTGATTAATGGAGGATTGGCCTCTCGGCATGGCATTCTTTTCCCTTCTCTGCTTGTTAGTTTTTTGGCCCTTCTTCCTCGAGGCAATGTTTGCCTTCAAGATATTGGATGTCGATTGGCTTATGCATCTTTGGTCAATTATGCCTAGCGTGTCTTCGTCTTCATTCTCTGAATCGTATCAGGGATCGAAGTCTTCCATTTCCCTCGGCACCTCAGGTTCAAAGGTTGTAGATTGGCTTTCATATAGCACTAAGGTCAGATCGTTGAAGCCCATGATCTCTTGAACTTCCTTAGTGATATCATCTAAGGGCGGCTCAACGCTTGCGACTGGATCTAATCGGGCAATTTTTGGACCATTTGGAGTTTTCATGACCGCAACATTCAAAGTTGAGGGGGAAGAATGTGAATTTCAAACACCAATAAATTTCCCAATGATTGTTGTCAACCCTAAGTTAATTTTGCTTCTGCGGATATCTTCATCACATTTGAATTTTTATTTCTGTAGTATCCTGGGCACTTCCACAAGATCTTCTTTCCTCTTGTTTCTGAAGAGCTTTTGACTTATGTACCAGGTTCCGTCCTCTCTAAATTGATTTTTGTTCCATTCTGGCATGGTCTTCTTTGTGCCAAAAATCTCCATCAATGGAATTTTAAAAAATTGCATTATGCTCGACTTGCAAAAGCACGACATCATTCTCATTTATAATTTAATATATCAATTTAAAGTTATTTAACATATTAATTTAAATGCCACATCTCTATTTTGCTTTTTAACTATAATTTAATTGTAATTAAGAAAAAAAGCATTTACATTATTTATAGTTTATGTTTGTATATAATGTTTAAAAGTTAATTTATAATTTTTTTGATTAAAGGTAAAATAGAAGTTTTGAAAGGGTATCTTCTCATTAAAAGTTAAGAATTAAAAACAACCAAATAACACACATATGGCAATTAAGTATCAGCGAAAAAACAACAGCTCCAACATTTGGCAAGAGAAACAAAATGTAACTAAGTCCAACAAAATGTTACAACATTAAACTGAAATAAACCCTATAAATTAGGTAAGGTATTATCCTCTCAATCATCTCCGAGGATCTTCAATTGGTTCACCATGAGCTCCTCATCTTACTGCATGTTTCTTTTGCTTTTCGACATCTTGTTTTGGTGCTAGGGCCTACATTAGCCTGAATCACACAGGGGGCTGATATTTTGCTACAACAATTTGATAATATTGGCAGTGTTTTGGATGGTAGTGCGACTATATTCCACCACCTTTTGTAGGTTGCTTTTAATTTTGAGAATGTCCTCCATGTTTACCACTTTGTCATCCTACATTGTGATCTCTGGCTTGACCATGCTCATTTCCTCTATGTTCTTCCATTGATTAGATAAAATCTTCTCCATTTCCATAGGGGCGAGGTCCTCACCACCTATTATTTTTGTTGAAGTTGATAATAAACTCAAGCCACAAAGATCACCTGCAAAACCTAAGATTTACCTTCCACAAGAGAAAAAAGTAAAGAGAAATAATTTGCACAATATTGGATGAATTATTGAAATAGATTTCTTTTTTATTGGGAGTACCCGAGTTTTTAGCCTAGTCCGGGCCCAGAGAGACCCTTATGGGGGATCTCTTCCCATCGGCTTTATCGCCTGAGACCACAATTGGGGGGTCTCCATCCCCAAAGGGTATTATGACCCGGGCATTAGCGCCTATTAGTTCAAATCCGCAAGCTTGTTGGCCCAGCGAAGGCCCACAGCGTGTGAGCACGCCAGCCCAGTGGAGGACCTGAGAAGGATCCTGCGAGCACGGCAGTCCAGCGAAGGTACAAGGCTTGCGAGCTCGTTGGCCCAACAGGGATTTGAACCCAGGTGGTGATCACCGCAACCAAGTGAACTCACCACCACGTTGTGCCCCGGAGGGCAATGAAATGGGTTTTTGAATTTCATGTGAGAACTTGCTTTTATATTTGCAAGTTAGAGAAAAACCCTAATATGACTTAAGAATAACCTAAGACTAAAATTAGCCCTAAGTAAACTTATTAAAGTGTAATTAAATATTTAATTACACCAACACCCCCCATAAGTGCAACTTAGGGAGAAATTAAAAACATGCAACTAATGCAAGAATGGGTTTCAGCTACAAGGCCATGTTAGGTACCCATGACAACAAGAATCTCTCATAAAGTGGATAGAAAGGACAAAAACCCTGTGGGAGAAAACTCCTCTCAAAAAGAGAGAAAATACAACAAGTACATGAACATGTGATGGAAGAAGGACTAACACTAAGACCCCCCAAGAACTGAATCCATCACAAAAGTACAATCATGAATGCCCCCCATAAGAGAGGAAGAAGAGAGAAGGTCTGATGACCCCCCCAGAAGTAAGAAGGATGAAACCCCATGTGAGGAAATGCTCCCTCCCAAAATAGAGATGAGAAGAGAGACCATGCAGCCACTCCTCAAGATGACTCCTGCAGTGTTGGAAGATGCTTGACACAGAATAATGATGAAGACCCATGAACGTTGAACAACATTCCTCCCCTTGGGAAGAAATAGAATTGCAGATGTGTGCATAATGTCTTCCCATTCCGGATAGGAATATACAGGAAGAAGGATAAATGTCTTTGAACTCTGCACATGATCCAAAGACAACAATGATGCTCTTGAAAACTACTCAAATGTCTCCAATCCATCGCCAAACTATGACTGAAGAAGAGGAGGATGAAGAACAATCTTTAAAGAAGATGATGGTGATGCAACTCCATCGAAACTGTCATCAAATAGAAGACAAATGTCCTCAATGTGGTCCTCCAAATCTGTAAGATGGGACTCTACAAACAACAATGATATATTTGGTATAAATGCATCCTAACAAGCTATCTCTGGAAGACTGATAATGTCTTGCTGCAAAGAATCTGATGTAGCAACAGGTAATACAGATGTGATCTCGATAAGAGGAGAAGGAGAAGCAAGTGAAGTCTCTATGTCATCTAAACTAGTAAGACCTGTCAAATATGCAAGCTCCTCAACTGTATCATCATCAAAAGGTATGCAATTTGCATCATCAAGGGGTATGTGGCAATCCATAGGAAGATCATCTGGGAATGGAGAGATATGTGGGTCTCCATAGATCTCCCAAATGCTTGTCCAAAGAGCGCTTGGGCACTCAATATGTGAGATAGAACACATAGCGTCATAATCAACACTAGAACCAATCAATCCTACAATATGATCAACATAATTTTCCCATGCAAATTTCCTCCCAGGTGTATCTAGTTCAGGTATGAGTCCATAAAGATAAGGTAAAAGATTAAGCCACCTGAAATGTGTGAACATGCCCTTTTGCCAAAACTCACAATTATCCTTACCTAATGTTACCACAGAAGGGTGAATAGCAAAACCCATGATATCTCCTCAAATAAATCAGATCAAAGATCAACAATCTGAATATGTATTAATGCTGATAAATGAAGCCCAACAAAACAAATAGAACTTCTCCAGGTGCCAAAATGTCCAGAATATGAAACAAAAGCCATAAAACTGACAAACTGAATGAAGAATACTTGGGGCTGAATCTGAAAAAATTGCATGGATGACTGTGTCACCAACACTTTTAACTAGCAAGGAGGTTTTGAAGCCGATTTTATTGAATTCATCATGAAACCATCTTAGCATTTTTTGTGGGTGACACGTTCCTTGTCTATTTCAACCAATTTTTCCTTGATCATAGTAATCACTGAGGCTATATCTTTAATGGATGACGTATGCTAGGATGTGTCAGGGATAAAATCCCTCTCAACCCTTTTAGTTTCCTGAATAATAGGAGGATCCTGACCTTTTTCCTTAAGAACTTTTTTACCTTTCTCCAAAAATTTGGAGACAGGGTAAAACTCCACTTCTTCCTAGTAGTTAGAATCCCCAACACAGATAACGTTTTTCTTCTTTGAAGAGTCACCCCTTGTCAAATTTGCCCACCACATAACATCCAAGCTAAAGGGGGAAGGGACAACTAAAAGGGGGGGGTGGGTAATGGAGTAGCCTTTTTTTGGAGCCAAACCCGAGTTGGATTTAAATTTTGTGTGTGGAGGTTTAGTAGGGGAATGGTGGGCCAAAGAATGTTGAGCAAGGGAGAAGGTGCGGGGGACTTGGAGACAATGGCGTGGTTGACTGGTAACAAAATTAAGGATTAGTGCAAGGGGGAAGAGCCCACACCATGTTTGAGTTCTAGAATTGAGTACTGAAGGGATGATAATAAAAAGAAAGGGAATCTAACATGATAAGCATGACAAAAATGTGACAGAAGAGACAAGTGAAAGTTAATTTATAATTTTAATATGTTGTTTTGGTTTGAATATATATTGTGTTATTATAATTGTATTTTTTGATTGATTTTAACTAGTATATTTGATTGCAAGTAATAATAGTGTATATTTTAAACTTTTTAAAAAATTGTGTGATTTAAGGTGTTATTGAAATGCATTATCATACTAATCAATTTGATTTGTTTGGTATATAAAATCAATTTTTATTATGGATTTGTTAACCATATGATTAGTTTTACTCATTTTTTAAGTAATAACCATGGCCTTAGATTGGGTTGTATTGTGGGATTTAGATTGAAAAACTAAAAATTCTAACCTTTTTCTCGTAAAGTTGACTCTTAATTTGATTAATGTTTTGTTAACTTGTGCCAAATGTCATATTGATTACACACATAATCTTAGGTTATTTGTTCCCATTAGAAAACATGTGAAGCATTTGAAGAATGGAGTCTAAGGAGCATTATGTAAACATTATACTTGTATTATAGTAATATCTCATGTGGTGTGTTTGTGAATATTTTTAAAACATTTTTGGGGTTTCTATTGAAAGGATTTTATTGGAGCAATATAAAAAAACAATTCAAACTTCTATATAGAAGAGCACAAGTGATAAGAAACTCATTTGTTGGCAACAACATTTTATTTTGAAATCAACTTTTTGTTCAATCTTAAGAGCAATCTTAGTGGTTTAGAGATATTGGCCACAAAGAGTCATCAATGTGGATCAACTAGATCAATGATACAATGAGGAATAGGAGTTTTGCATGGAATCAAATTGTAACGTCAAAAAATGTCCCCTTGGGGGCTTTTCCCTCATAAAGTTTAGCTCCTGGGTCTTTAGTATGCATTTAGGACATCTTAGTTTATATTTTGGCATCCTAATGGAATGAGACCTAGGTTCCATGGCAAATTGGACCTAGGTGGACCTCTTGAGTTGTACCCTGCCCCAAATAGGGGGGAGGACTTGGGCACCCGCACCCTAGTCCTGCCCTATTTTAGGGCAACCCTAATTTCTGGGTGTCAGTTTGTGATTGTTATTTAGTCCTTTTATCGACACGATAAGTTTTGATTTTTAAAATCTTGGCGGGAGTGCTTGTAGTTGCATATAAAAGCATGTTTAGACATTCATTTGTAAACTAGATTTCAATTAGATGAAAATTATGATGTTTAAGTATTCTCAAGGTGATTCAAGGCTTTCTATTATGTTGCAAGAGCAGACTTGTGTGTTTTGTGTGTTGATATTTGTAGATTTGAGCATCAATTTCCTCATGGAATGAAGAGCATCTTCCTCCCATGAGAGCTTCACTACAAGGTGACATAATATTGTGTTTTCATCATTGATTCTTTTGGTTTTTTCCTCTACCTCACAAGGGCACGCACTCTTTATCTGACAACGATGTTTGGAGACTTAAGTGTCCTCCAGGGCTTGACTGAGGCAAGCCTTTAAACACCACAACCCTCAAACCAAGTCTTGTGATTGCAGGTTATAGGTGTCACATTTGGGAAAAGTGGATTTGCAGGAAGGATTGACAGGCATCATGGATTCAGGATCTGAAGAAAAGGACACAGGAGCACTTCTAGGACTTGGGCACTTGCTCTAATGTCCTCCACATCCGAGTTTCGGGAAACAAAAGTTATAGGGCTGATCAGTGTCAGAAGGAGGTCCGGATTCTGCGAAGAAACATGGACCTTGGACTTGGGCACCCACTCTAGTGTCCCGGACTGTTCCGCTTCAAAACCCTAAAAACATGTATCTATAATTTGCTATTTTACTCCTGTTTGCAAGAGCTTTTTCTGTCATTTGCCAATTTTTTGTCGTATTTGCATAATTAAGGTTTTAATGATTAATTGGGCATAAGAGAAGGAAAATTAATAATTAAATTATCTAATCCAAGTTTCCCTACATCTGCAAGTGACCTAGGGTATGATAGTGCTCGTCACTTGATCCTAGATCCTTGAATGTATAATGGAGAGGTGGATTTAAAACATCAAAACACTAAAACATTTACAAATCTAATTTTTCCCCTAAACGTTTTGGTGAAACTATGTTTTTGGACTTAAATTGCAACTTGCTGAGTGTTTGTCTTCAGATTTGGATTTCATTCATTCATTCATTTTATTGCATTGAGAAAAAATTTAAAAAAATTAAAAAATTAGAAAAATACAAAAAAATTGCATTGTTTGGCTTACTAAATTGCATCAATTCTTCCTAAATTTTCCTAATTCATGATTTTTGCATCAGATCTGATATAAAATACAGAAAAATACAAAAATTCAGAAATTTGCATTGCATTTTCATTAATAATTTGCTAGGTTTTTGTAGAAATTTTGACAATTTTCATATAACCTAGTAATTCCAAAATCTAGGGTTAGTAGGCAAAATCTTTTTTCAGATTTTTTATTGATTTTAGAGGCTCATTAAAATTAACATTTGGCTGTAGTCTTACATTTTAGTGTGAATTTGTATTTAGATTTAAAATATTTGCATTTTTGCATTAAAAATTTTAACAAAAACTAGCAATTTTGATGCATTTTCATTAAATTTGCATGGGCATTTTGCATGTTCAAGATTGAAAATTATTTTCAGATTTTAGATTAAGTAAATTTCATCATAAATCAGAATTCAAAACATTCGCATAGAATTTTTTCCCAAGATCTCAAAACCTAGGGCTTCAAAAACAACGATTTTCACTAAATTTGGCCTTATCGATTTTATAAACTTGCACCATAGGTGTGTTGTGAAAGTTATTTTTGCATTATTTTTCTATTATTAGGGTAATAATTTGCTTCCCCTAATAAAAAGCTTTACAACACCCTTTTAACGGGCTTGTGTAGTAAAAATTCAGTGAAAAACTACACATTTTGACTATTTTTGCCCTAGGGTTTGACCTAGTTTGCACTCCAAGCATATTGTGATCAATTTTATGGATTGAGGTGACTGATATTATTTATATTATTTTATGTACCTCTTTAAATTGATTACAACATCTCTTTTGCTAGGTCTTGGAATTGAAAAACTGTGAAAAATAGCCTATTTTTGCTATATTTTCACTAGGGTTTTACCTTAAGTGGTGCTAACAGCGTGTTGTGTTGGATATTTTGGCACTAAGTGGCTGTTATTACTGATATTATTTGTTTTCCATCATTATTTTCCTCACAACACCCTTTGTTATGCCCTTTTGTATTGAATTTTTATGAAAAAAGTGCTTATTTTGACATATTTTCACTATATTTTGACTTGGCATTATCTTGGATTTGCATCAAGAGTGTGTTGAGAGTGATCATATTGCTGTTTCAAACTAATATCAGACATAAAACTTGCTTTCCTTGACTGAAATCCTTACAACACCCTTTGGTTTATTCATTTGTATTAAAAAAGTACAAAATTCCAAGCATTTTTGGCCGTCAATCATATCCTTCTCCTAGGATTTGTTCTCTTAGTTTGTGCGTTGTGTGTTGTATACTTTTATAAGCTTTATGACACGCTGTCCTAAAAACAATATCCCTTTGAGAAGAAGTAAAAGATTAATGGGATCTAGTGCTCTTGAAGAAGTTGGTACTTTGGACACCTTTACAAAGGGAGAAACTCAAATTGTGCAAGATATTATACATCCTCCAACCTCAATGGAAGAACAAACTTTTCATGATGTTGATAACAATATTGAGGCAACATGATATGTATCTGATTAGCAAATAGAAAAATTGGATAAGGAGCTAGCTGAATATCAATCATTTATGGAAAATGAGAGAATACCTGAAGAAGCTGTCCCTACAATTCATAACATAAGAGAATTGATAAAAGAAGGACAAGATGGTGTTAATGCAATTCGTGGTCTAGTACATATTGTACAAACCAATATCATGTCGGTGACCGAATGTGCGCAAACGATAAATGACACTCTATCACCATCTCATACTCAAGTTTCGGCACCTATACTGACTATGAGAATATCCACTTTTACATCAACAATCCTAACAACTAATGAGAACACTTGTAGTAATTCTACCACTGGTATTGGAGTATCTAATGGCACCAATTACAAAGCTGTGGGATTTACTTATTAGAATTTGGTTCCTAAAGGGACCTCTTCTATGAATAGTTGTTCTCAACCACCTATCTATTCCACTCATTTCCAACCACCCATTACATACTCACAACCATCTTCCACCTATCATTATGGCCAACTACCGTTAACATATTCTCAGCCTTCGCCTATTGCATCTCAAGATCATTCACCTCCTCACTTCGGTTCCAATTCCTCACAACAAACCTCATCTCTAAATGATGCCATCTTAAACCAAATTTTATAGGCCATGACTGATTTGCTACAAAAAGTAACAAATTTGACAAATTCTTCACAGCCTAGTCTACCAACATATCATGCCTGTAATCCGCTATCCTATGCATCCTTGAGAACCCCTATGCTTGAGAGGTTTGAGACTTCTCGCTTTGAAAAATATGGTGGAAAAGGTGATCCTAATATTCATGTGGCAGCATTTACAACTATGTGTAGTGATTTTTATTTTGAAGAGGATTTGTTAGCAAAACTTTTCCCATGATCTCTCAAAGATACTGCTTTAGAATGGTTTTGCTTGTTGCCTCTGAATTCAATACACTCCTTTTCACAGTTGATTGATCAATTTTTACAATATTTTCAAGCAAATATCAGACCCCAAGTCACTCTAATTGACTTGGTTCAATGCAAACAAGGTCCCAAAGAAAAGTTGACTGAATTCATTAGTCGATATCAAGGACTTTATGCACAGATTCAATATCAGATGAAAGATGAGGATGTTCAAAATATATTCATTACAAATCTATAACCTAATATTTGTGATAAGATTCTCTTAATGAAATATAACTCCTTTCAACATTTATGCACCGCCCTTCGTGATTATCAACTTTCATCTAGTCAGTATGAAAACCAAAACTCATCGGCTCAAGTTGGTCAATCCTTGGGTGGATCATCACAAAACAATTTTAAGAGAAACAATAATAGGAGTTTCATCAAGATCAATGGACCAAATACGAATGTGTCTGCTATAAATAATCCAAATAAAGCATCGTATCAACCAAGAAAGTTTACTCTGATATCTGAGTCTTATCATTCTATCATGAATCAAGCTGTGAGTAATAATATTTTGAAGCTTCCCCCGATCAAGCCTATTGATCCTAATAAACAAAGACCTTACTTCGATGCTAATGCCTTTTGCCATTATCATCGGACACAAGGACATGACACTGAACGATGTATGCGTCTTAAACATGAAATACAGGACTTTATTGATTCAAATGTCATCCAGGTATCGGGTGTGAATGACAATGGAAATAAGTCGGTTGCTTTGCCGAATCAAAATTTACAAATGTTCACTAATCCTTTTCCTAAGCATACCGAAAATAATATGGTGGAACAAGGTTTAATGGAAGTAGACGAGGATGATTACTTAGACTATGATAACATCGTAGGAATGATTGAAGTGGATAAGAAAAAAATAAACAATCCACCTCCTCCTCGAAGAAATAGAATTTATGCTGAGGTTCCTCCTCCGCTATCCTTATATGGATCATGAGATAATCAAGATACGTTAGAAAAGCAAGAACAATAATTGATATAGACGAGTAAGATGGTACAGGATGATTCCCATTACTATTCTAGAAAAATTCAACAACGAAAACTCGATAAAAATTAGAAAAGAGCTAGACGACTGTAAAACATTGGAGAAAATAGTGGTTCCCCTCCTCATAAGCAACAAAAAATTATATTTACACAAGGAGTAACAAATCAAACATCACACGATAATTAACAAAACTTTCATAAGAACCACTCAAATTTTGCATTAAATATGATCGAATACCTCTCCAAGAGGTTCGCGAGCTCTAACATATAATATGAAGGCCCTACAGGTAAGTATCTCTAACCCTTTATCTCTATCGTGATGTGCTTCCCCCGTGATGTGTTATATGTTGTTTAGGCTTCCTGGAATGACCTCGGATTCTCCCGCAAGGTTCAGGATACCAGGGGACCGCTTCTGTTGTGACCTTCCTTTATTTGTATCATCATTCTTCTAAATTGCTCTCTCTGATTTCATTGTTGTGTGTTGTGTCTTACGAACATAGCATCGTGGTTGGTGACTTGGGGGCATCCTCCTACGTGACTGCTTATTTATTGTTTCCCTTCCTCTAGTGTTTCCATCTAGCGGGCGGATGATGACAAACATTTATACTGATGCGGACCTAGTGTCCCTTTCGAGAGCAATAAAAAAATGGACTTAGTTCCTAATATGACGATAGGGTTGTATATTTTATCCGACGCTTGGCTAGTGGAAGCAGTCATGCTTTCCACGTAGTGAATTTGATGATATTTCTATCATATTTACAAACCTTAACAATACCGCTACTTTGTGCACCTTTGTTTGCCTTTGAATCTAGCCTTGCGGTACTCGATTTGGAGAGCTTCGTGATATAGCCCCACGGTTATCTTCAAACTCCAAATTTGTTGTATAACCTTGGCTCTTTGTGTGGTTAATCATATGCATTGATGTTGTTGTTTATCATGATTTTGTAGACACTAACATGTTTCTTGCAGGGATGTGTTTGTGGGAACATTTAACGATCGTAAAGTACATGTCACCTCCGGGGGGCATGGGCTTTGCGAAAGTCGGTGTTCCCTTGTGTGTTTTCTTCCTACCTTAACGTGCTTGATATTGATAACTGATATCAACCACCTGTAGGTGGGGGCATATATAAGGTAAGTTGTCTATTGTTGATGTTAGCTATGTGCTTGTCCTTAGGTACAGTCTAAAGACTTGCTCGATGAGTGCATCCTGCATCCTGAGTTTGTTTGCAATCAATCAATCAATCATGTAAGCCCTCTACGGAGGCGGGATGTAATGTATATCTTTTTTATCTTAAGCCCTTTGCGAAGGCGGGGATGGTGTATTTCTTAGAGCAGATTGCATCATCATGTCATTTTCAAGTCCTCTATAGAGGCGAGGAGCGGTTATGTGACTAACTCAAACCTTAAGCGTGTCTTCAGAGATTGTTGTGGCAAAGCGCAATCATTGGTGTGTGCCTGTAATGTGCTTGAGATGGTGTTGGACCTAGAAATAGGTACACTCCATCGCTTGTCTGCCGTGTTTTCTCTGTGTCTTCAAGTGTGTGTGTTTTGGCGTGCTTGTCTTGTGTGGCGTGTTTGTTGCCCCATATGCAGTCTAAAGACTTGCTCGATGAGTGCATCTTGCATTTTGGGAGGTTTTGAGTGTCTTGTGTGTGTGTTGCCCCATATATATAGTCTAAAGGCTTGCTCGATGAGTGCATTCTATATTATGGGAGGTTTGTTTACTTTCCAGTACTTGCATTTGTATTTTATAGATATGAGAAAAAGAAAAAAGAAAAGATATCATTTTTGTCTTCCATGCATTAATGTGTCTTCTATGCATTGACTATCTTCTCCGTGTTCTACGTGACTGTAACTATCTTCTCAATGTTTTGCGTGTCTGTTACTGTTTTCTATGTGATTGGCGTGTCTTCTCCGTGCTTGATGTGTTTGCTGTGTTTGTGACCTTACTTTAATGCATGTATTGGCCTCGTGTTTATACATACATTAAAGTGGGGGCTAAATGTAATGTCAAAAAATGTCCCCTTGGGGGCTTTTCCCTCATAAGGTTTAGCTCCCGGGTCTTTAGTATGCATTTAGGACATCTTAGTTCATATTTTGGCATCCCGATGGAATGAGACCTAGGTTCCATGGCAAATTGGACCTTGGTGGACCCCTTGAGATGTACCTTGCCCAAAATAGGGGGGAGGACTTGGGCGCCCGCACCCTAGTCCTACCCTATTTTGGGGCAGCCCTAATTTTTAGGTGTCGGTTTGTGACCGTTATTTGGTCCTTTTGCCGACACGGTAAGTTTTAATTTTTAAAATCTTGGCTAGAGTGCTTGTAGTTGCATATAAAAGCATGTTTAGGCATTCATTTGTAAACTAGATTTCAATTAGATGGCAATTGTAATGTTCAAGTATTCTCAAGGTGATTCAAGGCTTTCTATTGTGTTGCAAGAGCAGACTTGTGTGTTTTGTGTGTTGATATTTGCAGATTTGAGCATTAATTTCCTCATGGAATGAAGAGCATCTTCCTCCCATGAGAGATTCACTACAAGGTGACATAATATTGTGTTTTCATTATTGATTCCTTTGGTTTTTGCCTCTGCCTCACAAGGGCATGCACTCTTTATCTGACAACGGTGTTCGGAGACTTAAGTGTCCTTCGGGGCTTGACTAAGGCAAGCCTCTAAACACCACAACCCCCAAACTAAGTCTTGTGATTGCAGGTTACAGGTGTCGCATTTGAGAAAAGTGGAGTTGCATGAAGGATTGACAGGCATCAAGGATTCAGGATCTGAAGAAAAGGACATAGGAGCACTTCTAGGACTTGGGCGCTTGCTCTAGTGTCCTTCGCATCCAAATTTTGGGAAATAGAAGTTACAGGGTTGATTAGTGTCGGAAGGAGGTCCGGATTCTGCGAAGAAACAGGGACCTTGGACTTGGGCGCCCGCTCCAGTGTCCCCGACTATTCCGCTTCAGAACTCTGAAAACAAGTATTCTGTAATTTGGTATTTTACTCATGTCTGCAAGAGCTTTTTCCGTCATTCGTCAATTTGTTGTTGTATTTGCATAATTAAGGTTTTAATGGTTAATTGGGCATAAGAGAAGGAAAATTAATAATTAAATTCCCTAATCCAAGTTTCCCTACATCTGCAAGTGACCTAGGGTATGATAGTGCTCGTCACTCGACCCTAGATCCTTGAATGTATAATGGAGAAGCGGATTTAAAACATCTAAACATTAGAACATTAACAAATCCAATTTTCCCCTAAACACAAATAAACATTGTTTGAGTTGAAAATAACCTTTTATTTGAAAGAGGTGTCAAGATTTTGTATTGTTGGCATTTGTATGATTAAATTTCAATGTAGCACTTAAAATTATATGGAGTCTTAGTGAAAAAGGATTCAAGTGTAAGAATATAAAGGAAAATAATGAAAATATTATATAAAGTGCACAAGGGAGAAGAAACTCAAATCCTAGGAATTTGTTTTTAGAATTTGACTTTTTGCTCCATCTTATAAGCAATTTTAGTGCTTGAAGATGCTATAAAGAGTCTTTCAATATTGAAAACGTGAACCAATCAACTTATGACACATTTAGGAATAGAAGACCCCTTTAAAATGGAATAAACACTGCTTGAGGAGTTGATAATAACCCTTTATTGGAAAGATGTATCAAGATTTATGATGATTTCTATGTGTTTTCAAGATTAAATCTCAATGCAATGTACACTTAAAAATTGTTTAATTTTTGATCTATTGATACTATTGTCCAGGTTTTCATTTGTTTAATGAAACGAGCACAATGTTTTCGATATTCAAATATCAAAAGTCAATGCTTAATTAGTGCTAATTACTCATGTCTAACAAACATATGCATGTCATTGAAATTCTTGAAAAAAAGATAATACAAAGTCAACATCAATATATTAGGCAATTAAAAATACAAACAACAAGATAACTGAGTCCAAAATAAATACAAAATGCAAATGAGGAATACTATCAAACTAAGATAAAAAACCATAAAATAAAAAAGATATTACATTTTTTTTTATAAATAAAAATAACACAAATGCATATAGCAAACTGAATTGACAAATTATAATGAATTAGATGTGCCATTCGTCCTCCCTTATCTTATTGATTTATGCTTTTATATGCCACATGAATGACTCAACTATTGATATTGATTTAGAGTTGATTTACATTTACATAAATATTAAGTTTTAGACCTAGATCAATATTTAGCAAGAGTAGAATAATCTATTATTAAAGTTAATTATTTACAAATACCATTGGCTAATAAATCCTTCCTCTAACTTAGTTATCCCAACCATGTGCAATGCTGCAAAATATAAGTAGGGCCAGAATATTTTATTCATCAATGCCTGGAATGTGGAAGGAGAATTAGTGAGGCCAAAGGGCATGACCAAAAACTCATAGTGGCCATCATGTGTGCGGAAAGCCATTTTAGGGATATCATCCTCATGAACCCGAATTTGGTGATACCCAGAACGAAGATCCAACTTGGAGAAAAAATGAGCACCATGAAGCTCATCAACAACAGGAATTAGAAACTTATCCTTGATTGTGATGTGATTAAGTGCTCGGAAGTCAATGTAGCGGCGCCATGACCCATCTGTTTTTTGGATAAGAAGAACTACTGAAGAAAAGGAACTGGTACTAGGGCAAATAATACCTTGCTTCAGTAAGTCCCAAATGAGCATCTCAATCTCTGTCTTTTGGTGAAATGGGTAGTGGTAGGGCCTGATGTTGGGAGGAATGCTTCCAGGAAGGAGTTGAATATGATGGTCCTCTGGTTGTGAAGGTGGCAATCCCACTGGTTCAGCAAAGACACATGCATATCTATCCAAAATTTGTTGTAGATCCGAAGGACTAGTGGAGACCGCTGATGGTTGCATCTGAATGGAATGGAGCTGAGCGATAACACCATGTGAATTCTTCTTAAGGAGCTTTTCCATGCGATGTGAACTGATGATGCTGAGAGACCCTGGTTGTAAGCCCTTCAATGTGTGTTTTTGCTCATTGGCTGAAAACTGCATCCAAAGTTTAGCAAAATCCCATAAGATGGGTCCAAGTGTGCGTAACCATTGAGTGCCCAAAACCACATCACATCTGCCTAAGGGCAAGGAAAACATGTCGAAGCGCAGGTTATAATCTCCAATAGAGATACACACATTGTGACACTTCCCTTTGCAAGGGAATGTGCCCCCATTGGCAATCATAACTTCAAAGATGGAGCAAGGATGGATAAAACAATCAGCCTGTTTGGTGATCTGAGAGTCAATGAAGTTATGAGTGCTACCAGAATCAATGAGTATTGGAAGAGGGAGCTTCTTGAAGTAACCCTTGACCTGCATGGTTTGTGGGGTGGTGACTTCGGCTAAAGCATGGAGAGAGATCTCTGGGTGGTCTTCCTGAGAAGGAGGGTCAACAGGCGGCTGCTGAATGCCAACCTGATCATCTACTGTATCCTGAGCATCTTTATAAACGTCAGTTGCAGGCGGAGAATCCACATCCAAGAGATAGAGCTTTTGCTCAACACATCTATGTCCCCGAGTGAATTTCTCATCACAATTATAACAAAGACTTTTTTCTCTACATGCCCTCATCTCTGCTTTAGACAAATGCTTGATAGGAGTTGTTCTAAGAGTTGACGTGATTGGAGGTCTTTGGGAAACCGCATTTCTGAATGGAACAAAAGTGGATTTGGAGTGCTGTTGAGTTGTGATCTTGTCCTCTGCCAACTTAGCCAACCCTAGGGCTTCCATCATTGTGCTGGGATGGAACATTTTAACCTCAGATCGGATTGCATCCTTTAGACCACTGACAAAACAACTCCTGAAAAATTCATCAGACAATCCCTCTGTGTGATTGGCCAGCTTCTCAAATTCGGTTTGATATTCTCTCACAGTGCCAGTTTGGCAAAGTTTAGTAAGTGCTCCTGTGAAGTCATCAAAAGCACTAGGGCCAAATCATTGCAAAATGAGTTTACAAAAATTTGTCCATTTTGGCTCGTCATGAGCCTTGATGTACCAACGGAAGCATTGAAAGGATTCATGTTCCAAATGAAAGGATGCAAGTGGGACTTTGTTATGCAGACTAAAATATTGTTCTGCCTAGTATATCCATCCAGTCGGATCATCACCATTGAAGTGAGGAAAATCAAGCTTCGGCCCACGAAAACTGCTGGAAGAAGAGAACCTAGTGTCTGTAGAAGACTCTGGCTGCCGTCTATTGTTCATGGCTGAATGTTGAAGATTGAGGCTGAGAATTTTTTCATCCAGATCTTCGAGTTTGGTCTTAAGGGCTACAAGTTCATCCTCCATGTTTTTTTCTCCTGCGCGGGTGACAACCATAACCAGGAGGTTTTTTTTTGGGGAATGGGTAGAAAAAAAAAACAAAAACTTTTTTAGTAAAGGAAAATTTGGATTTGGGAAAAACTCTGATGGGTAATTGGGGTTTGACTAGGTTTTGGACACTTTCTGAGGGATTAGGAAGCAGAAAATGGGGATTTTAGAAGTAGGGTGAAGGAATTGGAAAATTTGTCCAAGAGGGACAAAGGAGCAAAAATAGGAAATGAACACTGTGGCAAAATTTGAAGGCGATTGGGTGAGAATCGAAGAAGTTATGGAAAACCCTAAAAATAGACAAATGTGGGATTTCTGGCTTTGATAAGTGGAATTTGGGATAGGGTCCTCAAGGAAGGAAATATGAAGAATGGAATTTCAGGGGTTCCAGTGAATTTTCAGAGGAAACAGAGCTAAAGCAAGGAAGATATGGTGAAAAAAAAAATATTTTTTATTTTTATTTTATTTTATTGTTTTGGAAAATATCTGCAACGGGATTTGCAACGGCTCTGGACAGATGCAATATGCGATTTATCAGCTGACAATAGATATGGACCCCAGGTATGTTCGGCTTCCTAAAGGTTCAGGGGATTCACTTGGCTACCAATGTTGTCTAACGGCTTGCATATTGGGGAAGTACCCCTCACTCCACGGCTCAGGTAAAACTGATAACCACTTTGCCACAAATGACAGCTCTTGGTTTACCTCACGGATGGGAACTAGTCAATTAGGTATGGGTCGTTGCCCTTTTCGCTGGCAAGTCCTCTCAATGGGCCAGCTACTTTGGGGTTCCTGTGGTCCTCACAATGAGTTTAGGGCTATGCCTAGACACTTCCCATAGTTAAGCGGATAGGGATTATTCCCTGATCCAAACCTGCAATTGAAATGAACAATACAGATGCAAAGAAAAAAGAACTATTGCAATAAGCACAATGCCTGGAGGCCACTGCGAAATTTTTTTTGGCAAAAATTCCACCCAACGAGCCCAAGAAAGCGCTCTGATACCAGATGAGAGGAACCTCCTGCAACAATATAATGAAAAATACACGAAATAATAGAAATAGCAGAACACAGAAGGAATTTATTGATCGTAGGCCACTTCGAGGGGGCAACCTCCTTTGAGCAAGCTCAATACAATAAACTCGTGGATGCCTTCATTGGCCTCAACACGTACTTATATACTAAGTCTAATCTAAACAACTATTACTCCCCATGAATGTGGATAATGCAATTACTCACAGGACAACTTACAAAGCATATGCATCCAACAACAATATACTAATAAAGTAAAGAGAAGGGTTAAACATGGGGTCTTAACATATTTTCCCAGTTATTGTTCACAATATCAACCAATCGGTAACAAAAAATTGACATTTTCTAAATTATAACATAAAAGAAATGATTTTAGACTTTAACATTCTTGTTTGAAACTTTAAATTCTATAAAATGATTCGTTACATAGAAAAACAAATTTGCATCCAACAGATGCATTAGTATACCTACCTGCGGTAAAAACTAATAACAAAATTAGAAAGGGTCTCTCTCCTATTCTACATTTATCAAGCACATTCAATGACATCATATCATGATAAATTTCAAAATATTGAAGGTGTTTGCAAACCACATAAGTAAGATGAGAACAATCTATTAAATGGTGATCCATCTAACATTATTGGTTGAGATTTGGAGCTTCTATACTCTACATACATTTCTATATACTTTACATTATTTTGATGGTGTCTCCCACTTGGGAGGCATATCTTTTGGCATTTGCTACTACCTATTATATGATTACAATGATAATTATTACATTTAGCATTTTTTCTCACGTGTTACTAACATAATTTTTCTCATGATGATTACAATATTTCTAAGATATTCCACATAATTTCAATGATTGTGATTACATTTTCAATCCAAGTCACTTCACACTTGAAAATTATGTTGGACACTCTCAAGGACATTTGATATGACTACAAGAGTAAGGAACGTCAAATATAGGCTTCTTATGAACACAAAGATAGAATTCTTCAATTATATTAAATTCATCTACAACAAAAGAACTAAGAAAAAGTTAATAAAAGGCAAAATAAGGAGCAAATGAAGCCCTCTTTGTTGCCTCTTAATTTTCCTCAAGCACAAAAACCAACTTATAACACTTTTCCTCCACCAATAAAGTAAGAGCAAGATAATTTCACTCCTTCATATATACCAAAGCAAGGAAATTTTCATCCTTATGCTCCAAAGAAGAGTAAGAAGCAACTTTCAACAATCCCAATGCCACCTCTTTTAAAAACACTACTTCCATATGTGTTCCAAAGAAAAATCTAAATATTCCAAAAGAACAAGTGCAACCCACTCCACAAATACAATATCAAAATTACAAAAGGTCTATCTATTATTCTACATACATCAAGCACATTTAATGACATATCATATCATAATGAAATTGAAAATATTGAAAGTGGTTGCAAACCATTGAGGTGAGAACAATCTATTAGATGATGGTCCATCTAACATTATTGGTTGAGATTTGGACCTTCCATATTTGTTTTTGGTAATTCAAGTGAGGAGTAAAGGCCCTCTCCTATTCTACTAATAATATGATAGAATAAATATAGAAATCTTGTCTTGACTATAGGCATGATTGAGGCATTACATCTTTTTTCTATAGCCAAAATAGTTGTAGGATAAGTAAATGAGACAACCTAAGACAAAAAGAGGAAACAAAGATAAAATGGTTGAGAAAGCAAGTCATACAAGCAAACTAGATTGGCTAGAAGATAGAAACAATAAAACCTATAATTGAGAGAGACAAGAAGGAGCTTATACAATCCACAAAGGCCCATCTAAATACAAAATAGTATTAGATATTGTCAAAATTGATAAACATGGAACCATAGGTTCCATCCTCCCATTTCACCAAGCATACCCTTTGCTACAAAAACTTAATGGCCTAAACCACCTTTGCCACATTGAAGCATTCCTAAAGGAGGAGCTCTTTTCAAATTCATAGAGTGCCAAAACATCCAATGATGGGTTGTAAAAACTCACCAAACCTTTGAGAACCCTAAATATTTATAACTTCTTTAACCAACACCACAAATCCAATTTCAATGCCACAAACAACCCTAGTCAAGGCCAACCCATGGAATTCAAAGCCCGTGAGAGGAAGAGAACTCACACTTAAGGGATCAACATTGTCAACATTTACTTCCATACCTATCATGTTATTCTCTTAAATGTAATATTGTCTCATGACCTTAGTAAATTCCTTGTCACTAATGAAGATAAAGATATTATACACAAACATGGAAGAGATGTCAATGTTGGCTTTATATCAAACAATTCCTTCAATAAAATCCTTACTAAGAACTTCTAAAATGGCCACCAAGATATCACTAACTTGGAAGAAGAAAATCTTTCTCAATTTAATTCGCTTAATCTCCACAAGGAAAGCCATTTACCAAAATTCAACACCAAACTAAATAAGAAACTCCATTGTGAGTCTATCAATACCACAAAGAGATTAGAGGGGAGAGAGATGGTGTAAAACTTAAGTATCATGAAACTAAGAAATAAGAGGCAATTGGCAAAAGATAATGAGAGGCCTAAACCCTCTCAAACCAAACCATTTATGCATGGGAAGTATAACTCCAACCTAGGAACTAATTGTTAAATGAGGCTAGGGAATGGTCACATGATTATAGCAACATCAAGACTAAACATGTTACTAGTCCAATATATTGCCAAAGCTAAGCCAACCATTAATATCTTTACTAATGATTAATTCATTATTATCATCAATTCCGCAATTTGATAAGTTTGCCACCTTATTTCCTTCACAATAGTAATGGGTGAAAAAGAAAGATATTAAACCATCCAATATTGTAATGCCCCAGGTTTTCACCTAAAGCATTAGCCAAACAAAAACTGAACCAACAAATTTTTCACATTTGCAAGTGCGACATTTACATGTCGCATTGCACTCATGCACACACAAGGTGTAACAACAAGAACAACAACACCTAAAATGACATCACCATTGCAAAATGAAAGTTGGCACAAGTAGAATACTTCACCCATTGTGTGACAACTCACCATGATGACCAAGTGAGAGGTGGAGCTCACTCCATGACGAGGATTGGATACACGTCCACGACCATGCTCCCTCGCGAACACATGGAGTAGGATGAGGGTGGCATCCACCTTAGTCCATTCCATGACTACACAAGACATCCCAAACACAAGGGTAACGCTCACCCACGGGATGGTCCAACTAGGAGGTACGATTCCTTAACCAACCATAATGGTCACTAGTTGAACTCGTGCAAAGGCACACTTCCCAATGCAAAAGAGGGTATAATCCGAGAGTGCATATCACATCATGGAAATGACACCAAACCATCTACGAGGCCTAAAAACATTAATCAACATCAAAGAGGATTCATTTTAAACAAAAACATTAAGGTGTTGAACCAAAAATGTCCACATGCCAAAAAAGACAAAAGCGATACAAAAGGCTACACATGTGCAGCCAATCACTGTCATGTATTTAAAGTTCAAAACAAGTCTAAAGTCTAAAATCATTTCTTTTATGCTAGGATTTACAAAAAAAATCTTTTTTTGTTCACGGATTGGTTGGTGTTGTGAACAGTAAGTGTGAAAATGAAATAAACAAATTAAATTTTAGCATATTTCAAAATTAATGGAAAGTAGCAATTGATGGTGTTAGCAAGAAGGTATTGTTATCCTATTTTTCCCCCTTGGCCAAATAGTCTAAGATCAATGAGATCCTGGTGTTTCCCCTTCTAAGGATGCAAGGAAAAGCATAAAAAATTGTTAAGTCCCGGAAGATTTAGAGTTTTCCTTGTGTTATTTCGCCTTGTCGGGATCTCGGTGTTCGAGCTTCATCTCTGCACTATGCCAAAGTCCAAAGTCCCTAAATCTACCCCTTTCCCCTTGCAAAATGTTCTAAGTGTTATATCATCAGAGTTCAGAGTTCTCTCCTTTGGATGGCGGAAGGCCCGAAGGCCGAACTCTGACTCTTTCCCTTTATGGAAAATAGTTAGGTGTTTGAGCGCCAGACTTTGGGGTTTCTCTAGTCTTCCACATTCTCTTTTGGAATGCATAAGGTGGAAGGCCCGACGATTGACTCCGGACGAGCCATGTGGCGTGTTTTGGTCTATTTTTGCCATTTCGTAGAGGATATTTTATTAAGGTAAAAGGCGATTGTGGAACTGCGAAAAACTGCCAAGTGGTAGCGACGTCATCCAGAATGAAGGGTTGGGACCTGAGTTATGCTCCTTTTCATTACAAATTCTTCTAAGTGTTCAGGGATCAGATTTTGGTCTTTTCACTTTCGCCCTTCCTTCCTTTGAAAGCTGGCAGGTCGAAGGCCTGAACTCTAAACTCTGCCAAACCCTCATAAAATAGAGGCAAGTCTTCAAAACACGAAGCGTGAAGTTCCTTTCTTCTTCCCTCCTAGAAGGCAAAATGTCGATGGTCTGATCTCTACTATGGTTAAATCTTCTTAGTGTAAATGTCAGAGCTCAGGGATATGGTCTTCTTCCTTCTTTCTTCTGCAAGCAATAGGGTGGAGGGCCAGAATCCTGATCTTTGAAACTTTGACGACTTCTTTCTTCATAGAGAAAGTGTGATTTGACTCCAGTCAGCGACCCTCCTGGTCACCATTAATGCTTCGTAAGGGCTTGTTTTCATGCAACATATGGCATTCCCGCCTCCCCATGCCAATGTGAATCCATTTGATCAATCTTTGTACCTTTGGGCATGGGCGAGCATTCTTTTCATGGTGGATTTTGTGGATATACGCTAGCGCATGCTTCAAAGGACACCCGTTTGAGTTAATGCACCATGGTCGACGTCCCTTCTTGTTGATTTCTACCCTTCCATGCCATTGTTGCTACAATAAAGATGAAATGTTATATATGCATGTGTAAAATATGTATTTAGGGTTGTTACCTATTCTTTTGGGCTATCACGCTAGTTGGGTAGTTTGTTATCATAGGCCTTGTAACACAGTTACAAGAACCAGTCAGATCTGATGCATTGTGATCGAAGCTGAGCCTTTGATGTCTCTGATAGCGGTTCACCAATGAATGTAAATGGTTATTTTGTGTCTATCTCTGTAACAAAGTACTTTTCTTTTGTAATGGCTAGTTAGCCTTCATGATCAATATAATCATTGATATTTTGCCTCTCTTATGCTTTCGCTATGTGTTTACTTGAAATCTGTAACTCATTCTATGGATAAAACAGTCCCTCCATTGGTTATAGTTTTCTAATTTGAACCTCTGTTAAAGTTGTAAGTCTATGTGAGTCTCTTTCAGTATTTGAGGTCAATGTTATGTTTTGTTGGTTGCAGCTAAACACCCTAAATCTTGGTGTATCACCTCCCTTTTTAATTTCAGTTTCCCTCTCTCCCTTTACCTTGGTGATCATTAGTGTAGGTTTAGTCTATTTCTCTGAGCCTTAAGATCAGAAAGAGGAACTAGCCTTCTCTGGAGGCCTGGTCTCATTTGCAAGGTCCCACACCTTGAGATCAGTCCCATTATATCATTGGAATGCTTGGATAGCCTCCAAGCTAGGTGCAAGTCTAAGTGATAATAGTTTCTAGCATGCCTGGTGGGACCAGTATGATGAGATTTATCATCCATTAAAGGATTTGGCGTGTTCTTCAGTGCATTTAGCCATTCAGGGAAGTCTTCATAAACACCATGGCGACTCTGCTGAACAAATCCGCTGGTGAAAGTAGCCCGAGTGCTTAAATATTCATCAAAGATCAAAGTTCGATGATACTTTTGGTCTTTTCCATCTTTTAGAAGCATCTCAAATCACCTGGCGACTCTCTTCTGGTATGTTTCCAACCTCCAAAAACATACCTGTTACCCTTATTTTCAAAGAATATTTTGATACATCTCTGCTTTTTAATGCTCTAGTATGTCAAGCTATTATGGAAGTCATGGTCATTTTCCCCCATCAAGAATAGGTTTCCAAACACTCATCATAACATTCACACCAATGTCATGGCCCTGCCAAGAAACAGACCCTTTGTGGCCTTTAATGGTGGAAGCCCTCTCAACCTTGCACAATATGATGACATCCCAGTTTCAGCTTTGAAGGCTATTCTATTTTTCACTGGTGAAAACTCCACCACACCCGCGAAGCACATCCAAGACATTGCTAGTGTATGCTCCGTTCACAATGTTACCCAAGACAATGTCGTGTTAAGGCTCCTTGCTTCTTCCTTGAAAGGAAAAGCTCTCCAGTGGTACATGGGGTTACCTATAAATTTAATTCATGAATGGGATGAGTTAGGAGATAGGCTTTGTCAGCGTTTTGAAGATAACGGTGATCATTTGTCCCTGATAGAGCAACTAGCCACTATTAAAAGAGCTCCCTATGAATTCATGGTGGATTTTAATTTCAGATTTTAAAAAACTTGGTATAGAATTCCACCATTAGTGAGGCCTTCCCCTAATGCTATCGTCTTGTATTTTTTGAGATCCCTGAATAGTGATATCACTGTCATGATCCAGTCTCTATGAGGGGATGTGTTACCTGATGCCTATGAGGCAGCTATTAGGGCATAAAACTGTCTAATTCTAGCTAAAAAGATTGCCCCTAGGCCTCCAATGCCATTATTTGTAGAAGCCCCAATCTTTCAGCCAATTATGGCACATATTCCTATAACTAATGTGCCATACCAAGCTCCTAATCAGCCCTATCCGCTTAGCGAGCAACTTTGTCAGGGGAACAATCAAAGACAAAATCAACTGAGCCATGTTAGGTCCCTGAACTCCATAAACTTAGCTGCTACAAGTACATCAGGCGTGCTTGTTCCAATTTAGAACAACCCGAGTCAAGGTTATGAGTGGCGCCATCCATGCAGTCCATCAACAGTTCCAAAACAACATATTGGATCTAGTCAGCAGGCTATGGTGGGACAAAGGCAAATGCATGCTGAATGTGTGTTTTTTAATTGGCAAGTGGATGATGCTACCCTGTTTCATGAACTGCCTGGTTACATTGAAAATGAAGAAAATAGGCAGGTGATAATGGATACACAACGACATAGGAGCAGTGAAAATGATGGAGAATTGTTGCAGGTTGAGGCCAAGCAAAATAGTGAAATTCTAGTCCATGAAGAAGAACATATGAGTAGTCCTATATTGAAGAGTGTAGAGGACTTGGAGGAGACTCATTTCTGGATGAGCTTGATGTTTTCTACTCAAACCTGGATAGTAAATCAGTTCCTCTAGATGAGGTAAAACCTAAGTCATTTTAGCAAATTGAGGAGGCAGTCATTCCTCCAATTGACATATAAGGATCAAAGCATTCAGACCAACAACAACAAGAGCTAGAATCAGAGCAGAGGCATGTCATTTCAAGGGGATGCCCTATAAGGCATTTGGCCTAGCTGGGGACATATCATGAAGAGTCACCTTTTGTCATGCTCACTCCTGAGAATGAAGTTGAACATCAAAATAAGTGAGATCAGCCCATTTATCCACTTCCAAGCAGTTCATCAATAATCAGTTCAAGTGGGTAAGTGAGTTTGTTCTCTTTTTGGTGGAAATGTTTTGTCAATTTGTTGTATGCCCATCCCTCCCCCACCTCCTATTAACTGCCCACAAGCATGTAAAGCATTGTAAATTGTTGAGAAAGGGTAGTTATTTTGAAGAAGCAGTTAATGGCTTTGTTTAAGGTTAGTTCTAGTTGGTTAGTTTAGGTGTAGGTTAGATTTTTTTTTCCTGTTTTAGGTTTCCTTTCAATAAGTGCCCTTGCATTTGCTGCATTCTCATTAGGAGGATGCTTGCCTTGTTTGTTTTGCCTTGTCTTGTTTCCCGGAGGCAATGCTTAGTTTTGTGTTGGTCTGGCCAACCCCTATTCTTGTTGTTGTGCCCTTCGACTCTGTGCCCAATGGATGGATAGGCCTCTAGATCCTAGTGTTTAGGCAAGAAAACACCCCTTTGTAGTCACCAAAATGTTATCCTATTTTGCCACCTTGGCCAAATAGTCTAAGATCCATGAGATCCTGGTGTTTCCCCATCTGAGGATGCAAGGAAAAGCATAAAAAAATGGTTAAGTCCCATAAGATTCAGAGTTTTCCTTGTGTTTTTTTGCCTTGTTGGGATGTTGGTGTTTGGGCATCATCTCTGCACTGTGCCAAAGTCCAAAGTCTGGAACTTCGCCCTTTTCCCCTTAGAAAATGCTCTAAGTGTTATATCACTGGAGTTTAGAGTTCTCTCCTTTTGCCTTCCTTCCTTTGGATGGAAGAAGGCCTGAAGGCTGAACTTTGACTCTTTCCCTTTGTGGAAAATAATTAAGTGTTCGAGCGTCAGACTTCGAGGTTTCTCTCTTCCACGTTCTCTTTTGGAATGCGTAAGGTGGAAGGCCCGACAATTGACTCCCAATGGGCCATGTGGCGTGTTCTGGTCCATTTCTTCCATTCTGCAGAAGATATTTTATTAAGGCAAAAGGTGACTACGGAATCATAGAAAACTTCTAGGTGGCAACGATGTCATCTAGAATGAAGGGTCGGGACCTGAGTTCTTCTCCTTTTCATTACAAATTCTTCTAAGTGTTCGGGGATCAGATTTCAATGTTTTCGCTTTCTCCCTTCCTTCCTTTGGAAGCCAGAAGGCCAAAGGCCCAAACTCTAAACTCTGCTGGACCCTCATAAAATACAGACAAGTCTTCAAAATGCAGAGTGCGGAGTTCCTTTCTTCTTCCCTCCTGGAAGGCAGAGTGTCTATGGTCTGATCTCTGCTATGGTTAAATGTTCTAAGTGTAAATGTCAGAGCTCAGGGATATGGTCTTCTTTCTTCTTTCTTCTGCAAGTGATAGGGTAGAGGGTCAGAATCCTGATCTCTGAAACTCTGATGGCTTCTTTCTTCATAGAGAAAGCATGATTTGACTGGCCAAGGACCCTCCTGGTTGCCATTAATGTTCCGTAAGGGCTTGTTTTGATGTAGCAGATAGTATTCCCACCTCCCCACGCTAATGTGACTCTATTTGATCAATATTTGTACATTTGGGCATGGGTGAGCATTCCTTTCACGACGGATTTCACAGATATGTGCTAGGGCACGCTTCAAAGGATGCCAGTTTGAGTTAATGCACCATGGTCGACGTCCCTTCTTGTTGACTTCTCCCTTTCCACACCATTGTTGCTACAGTAAAGATGAAATGTTATATATGCATGTGTAAAAGATGTATTTGGGGTAGGGTAGCTATTCTTCTGGGCTATCATGCTAGTTGGGTAGTTTGTTATCACAGGCCTTGTAACGCATTTGCAAGAACTAGTCAGATCTGATGCATTGTGCTCGAAGCTGAGCCTTTGATGTCTCTGATAGCGGTTCACCAATAAATGTAGATGGTTATTCTGTGTCTATCTCTCTGTAACAAAGTACTTTTCTTTTGTAATGGCTTATTAGCCTTCATGATCAATGTAATAATTGATATTTTGCCTCTCTTATGCTTTCGCTCTGTGTTTACTTGAAATTTGTAACTCATTCTATGGATAAAATGGTCCCTCCATTGGTTATAGTTTTCTAATTCGAACCTCTATTAAAGTTGTAAGTCTGTGTCTCTTTCAGTATTTGAGGTCATTGTTGTGTTATGTCGGTTGCAACTAAACTCCCTTTTTAATTTCAGTTTCCCTCTCTCCCTTTACCTTGGTGATCATTAGTGTAGGTTTAGTCTATTTCTTTGAGCCTTAAGCTCAGAAAGAGGAACCAACCTTCTCTGAAGGTCTGATCTCATCTGCAAGGTCCCGCACCTTGAGATCAGTCCCATTGTATCATTAGAATACTTGGACAACCTCCAAGCATGGTGCAATTCTAAGTGCTAACAAGCACCAATAAGCAGTTGAATTATTTGGTAATCTTTTTTAATAGAGCCAAAAAGGTGAAGAAACCCACATAAATATATAAATAAATAATTATAAACATATTATAATTTTTACATATTCTATTTTTTTTATATTGTTATTCACTAAGGAGGAAACATATGATCGGATATATCTGATCTGGACAATACCTAGCGCTAATCCTGTGGTATTGTAATGTAATAAAATAAACAAAGAAGAAATGAGTTTCTGTAAGTAGGCAAACTTGCTAGGAGTTGTGAATTGCCTCCAAAAAACTTGATTTTTATACATTCCAATTCGAAATATATAGGCTTACATAAAATATGAACGGTCACATTACCCTTGCAAAACAAAAAGAACTCTTGGAAGGTGAAAACTTTTTACAAAAGTTTAAAATTATGAATTTTTTGATCTTCACCTTCGCAAGGTCATAACTCCTAGCTATTTTGTTGGAATTTAAACTTTTTGCCTCTGAAAATGCAATTTACTAAGATGTAGAAAATACCAAAAACTAAAATTTTGATATTTTCCCAAAAATACCACTCAAATGACCCTAGACCTGATCAATATCAATGAAAAAAGTCTTCTAATAAAACTTTGAGTAAAGGAATCCTGTAATCCTACGTCTTTTTCAATGGATTGAACCAACAAGGATACAAGAGCCGATATCCTCTAACAAACAAACGTGTCAAGGTCAACAAATAACATATATTGTAGGTAGACAAAATAAGTCTGGCATTTGATCCTATCATCAAGGAAATCGCTGCCTTTCTAAGTTGTGTGTTACAATACAAAAAGAACACTGATAAAGTTGCTAGTTTAAGTGCGCATGTGCTTGCATTGAATTGGAGCTATTATAATTGTTGCTTGATTCATTCAACTTTTGTCTAGCCTGAATGTCTATTTATACACTAACTATTAAATTTAAACAAACAAATTAAAATAATTCCAAAAGATAAAAAATAACTAAGCATACACTTTTCCTCATGACAAATTTCAATATATAATATTTGTTAAAAGACACCAAATATAAGAATGAAAAGCTTACGATTATTTTGAATGAACTACATTATAATCATATGGCTTCACAAATTAAATCCATGTTTTAAATTTCATATATAAATTTATAAAGAGTAATGGAACTATTTTAGGGAATGGACGGATAGAATCTTACACAGATAAATTTCCAGTATGAAAACAAATCGATGATTTTTTTAGATATTATGTTATCTTAAATATTATTATATCTATGTATACATACAACACTTGATTAGGGGTTTTATCCTCTGTTGTCCCTAATCACTAATCGCCTTTGTCCTTGTTTCTACTTTTGAAATCCACTTCTTGTAGTCTTCAATGGTGCTAGAAAATAACATATATTTGGCTTCACTATGATTCGGCTTGTATCTTACCTAAATAAACTATATGTCTATTTTTGTTATAGTTAAGATGGTCACTTGATTAGGGGTTGCCCTATTCACAATAATTTGTTCTCCTCAATTTTTGTAACTCTTCCATTTAGCTAAAATCCCTTAGTCATCCTTCGCTGACCCTAATCTGTAATCACCTTGTTGCTCGTTTCCACTTTACAAATCCACTTCTTCTAGTCTTCAAAGTTCCTATTTCACTATCTCAAATAACTTTCATCATAGGACTTTCTCTTTTAATACTCCTTTGTCAGACCTAATATCTCCTAAAGCTACACGTTTTCAAGATATTGCCCTTGATGTTGGGTGGCATATGATCAAGCATCATAAACAAGACTTTATTTCTCAAAGAAGACATCAAGTATTGTATAAAATATCATGTTGCTTGTGTGCTCATGCCATGTTGAGCCAATTTAATACATATGTCTTGTCCACAAGAATTTGTTTGCTCAACTTTTGTAATCCTTTCATCTAACTGAAATCCCTTGGTCATCCTTCCCTTTCCCTAATCCCTAATCACCTTCTTCATTGTTTCCACTTTTCAAATGTACTTCTAGACTTCAATGACCCTCTCTCACTACCTCAAATAATTTCATCATAGGAGTTTCCCTTTTAATTCTCCTTTGTTAGAACTAACATGTCCTAAAGGTACTTGTTTTCAAAATGCGGTCCTGAATGTTGGTGGCATATGATCAAGCATAAAAAATAACTCTTTATTTTTTAAGCTTCAAAACATCAAGTACTTTAGAAGGTATTGATTAACCATAGCTAAAATTAGTGGGGCTTGAGGCTAACAATGCTTAATTGAATCAATTGTCCATGGATCTTGTGCCTCAAGAATTTCTTTGAACACAATTGCTGAATAAATTTTGGTCAACAAAAGAAAATGAATATCTGTAAAGTCTTATGTATAGAGCATGGTTTGAATTGCTTATAGACTGATGTCAATAGGATGCCATCACTAGTTGCATCTCCATGCAGTTTGTTATTGACATGGAGATCAAAAGGAACGAATGTCAAAATCTTGTGGTGGTAATTCCATCTTGCCCAAATGAATATACCAAATGCAAGGCCTATCTATTCACCAATGGATTGAACCAACAAGGATACAACAACCAATATGCTCTAGCCAACAAACATGTTAAGGTCAATAAGTAGCATATATTGTAGTTAGACAAAGTAAAACTAGCATTTGATCCCTTGCTCAAGAAAATAGTTGCTTCACTAGGTTGTGTGTTCTAGTGCAAAAAGAACACTAACAAATTTACTAGGTTAAGAGTCGTTGACCCTAATCCCTAATCATCTTCTTTGTTATTTCCAGTTTTCAAATTTACTAGTTTAGGGTCAATGACTGTTAACCTAGTAAATTTGTTAGTCATTGACCCTTAACTAGTTTTCAAATTTACTAGGTTAAGAGTCATTAACCCTAATCCCTAATCATCTTCTTTATGAATGACTCTTAACCTAGTAAATTTGTTAGTTTAGGGTCAAGCTCTTTCACTATGTCGGATAACTTCAATCATAGCAATTGCGCTTTTAATACTCCTTTATTAAAGTTAGCATCTCCTAAACCTATTTGTTTTCAAGATGTTGTCATTAATATTGGGTGGAATATAATCAAACATCAAAAATAAGTCTCAATTTCTCAAGGAAGTAATCAAATATTGTAGAAAAGATCATGTTCCTTGTCTCCTTGTGCCAGCTTGAGCCAATTTAATATTTATTGGTCCCACTCAAGTTTGCTATGTTCTGACTTGTTAATAACATTTGTTCCCCATATGTTTCAATGATTAGCTATGGCTATTCAATCCTAGGTGTTGGGGAGTATGGAGGAAGTGATTATCCTTAACTGAGAATAAATTACAAAATAATGTCATGGAAGGTGAGGGGTCTATCAAGCCACATTCAATGACACAATGTTAGATGAGTTGTAAATAGGCATGGCCCTTGTATTATATGTCTTTGAGAGGATAGGATTAGTGGGGCTTGAGGCTAACAATACTTAAATTAAAAATTTATCCTATTAAAAAGAATGTTAAAGTTAAAAATCATTTGTCTTATGTTATAGTTTAGTGCATACCAATTTTGAGGGTTGGTTGATATTGTGAATAGTAAGTGGGAGAATGAAATAAATGGTTTACATTTTAGTGGCACTAAAAAAATATGCAGAGATTGTATTCAGAGGCAATGACGTCCAGCCACCCACGAGGACCTACCAACATGCAAACAAAAGCAATGAATTATTGTCATTTCAAGAAACGATTGAATTCAATGCATTGATTTGTTATGAATGCATTTGATACATCGACTGGGCATAGTTTTCATTTCCTGTGTTTGTATGTTTTGTTTGCGATGTCTGCTTCTAAACAAAAAAAACAAGGTATGTAATGACAAACTTCATTCATAGTTTTTGTTTTTTGTGTTCAGGAAAATTGTTTTGCAATGTTTAGAATGCATTTTTTGTATTGACTGTGTTGAAAGGAAGCTAGGTGTGTCGAAAATGCTTCCTACACTAATCTAATGAGGGGAGGAGAGTGCAAATTCAATTTTATCCTTACTATTACAGCAATGTTAAACCCACTAATAGAGATATTGCAGCAAACACATAAACAAGAAACTATGACAGAAGAAGAGAGACACAAGATATATATGGGGAAAACCCTTACGGGTAAAAAATCCCACACTCCAAAATACAACTCAGATGTATTATGTAAACAGATGAAGGTTACAATACAACATAGAGCAAATTCTCTTGCAGGAGTCTTCGACACTCATATTTGAAGATGATCCGACAGCATAACAATACCTGTAAAACCTGTAGTACATCACCTCCTCAAAGCACTTGTTTATATAGAATATACAAGGTAATTTTGGCTCTATCTTAGAATGGGCATCCAACATTGCCTCATGGCCCAAAACCCATGCCTATGGACACTTGTCCAACCTTGTAGAATGTTCCTGACACTTGTCAGGTCACCCCATCCCAAAGAGGTCGCCTATTCCCAAAATGGGTAATGACAGATGCTTCTACGACCCTTACAACCGTCATAGAATCTGTCATAGCTGTCATAACTTACAGCTGTAAGAGAATCTGTCATACACAGGCTATAGATAGCATATTCTCTTACAACATGTCATATTCCACCTTGGAGTGCCCAAAGATGCCTTTTTCAAAGATGCTCTTCGACACATGTCTTCACTTGTCATAGAATCTCCTATTTCTGACTCTTACATGTCATAACTTTGTCATAGGAATCTGTCATGACCGTTTCGGTCAATATTCCCTTACACAACATCCAAGATGCCAACACATGGCAAAATATTCCTACCACTAAGTGGGATGCCTATCTCCTCATGTGAGGACAAAATTACATGTGGTCATATGCCATGTAGGATGACACATCACCGTGCCAACTCCCACAATATGACAACATAGGATTTGCATCCAATTAATACAATAGGCAAATAATAAATAAATACAATGTAAAAATACAAGGAATTACCAAGGTTGAGACACCTTAATTCCCAACATTCTCCCACTTGTTGAACACCTTGTAAGAGCCAATAGAATTAATAGGATTTAACTGCTATAGGCCGAGAGGCTGATAGACTCTGAACACCATCTGAACTTCTCTGTGCCCACTAGTTTCGTCAATGCATCTGCAACATTCTTCAAAGTATCTACCTTCTCCAAATTTACCTTCCCATCCTCTACCATGTCTCACATGAAGTGAAACTGTACATCAATATGCTTTGTTCTGGCATGGAAAGTTGGATTCTTCACAAGGTAAATCGCACTCTGACTGTCACAACTGATCATAATCTGACATGCATCAACACTAATATCTGAACATAATCTCTTAAGCCAAATGGCTTCCTTACAAGCATGAGTTGCAGCCATGTACTCAGCTTCTGTAGTGGACAAAGCAACCACAGGTTATTGCTTGCTCATCTAACTAATTGCACCACCAAACATAGTGAACACATAGGCACCGGTGGATGTCCTGCTGTCAATGTCACCTGCCTAATCAAAATCCACAAATCCACGAATACAAACTAAATGAGGAGGTCCTATAACATTGCCATATAGAAAATGGAATACTCTAAAGTACCCCTCAAATATTTGAACACTCGCTTAACTGCATCCCAATGTACCCGTCCAGGATTAGCCATAAATCAACTAAGGACTCCCACTGCTTGGGCAATGTCTAGTCTTGTGCAGACCATAACATACATCAAACTGCCAACATGACTAGCATAAGGTACTCTGGTCATGTCCTCCACTTTACTAGGAGATTTTGGACAATCATTAACAGACAACTTTGTCCCCAATTAAATAGGAACACACAATGGTCTACAATTTCCCATGTTGAACCTATCCAACACGGTCTTCACATACTTACTCTGGCTTAACCAAAGTTTTATGTTAGCTCTGTCTCTTCTGATTTCCATTCCCAGTATGTACCTGGCTACCCCAAGATTTTTCATCTCAAACTGTGCTGACAATTGAGACTTCAAATCATAAATCATATTCTCACCATTCCCAATCCACAACATATTGTCAACATACAATGCAATAATGAGAATGTGATCATTGTCAAACTTGTAATACACACAATGATCAGATTTCAATCTCAGATAGCCAATCGACAACACAAAGGCATCACACTTCAAGTACCACATCCTAGGAGACTGCTTCAAACCATACAAAGACTTCTTTAACTTGCAAACCAAATTTTCTTTACTTTTCTCTATGTAATGCTCTGGCTGTGACATGTAGATTTCTTCCTCCAAATCACCATGAAGGAACATTGTTTTCACATCCATATGTTCTACCTCTAAGTCATAAGAAGCTATAAGAGATAACAAAAATTGAATGGATGTCAGCTTTGCAACAAGAGAGAAAATTTCACCATAATCAATTCCCTCCACTTGTGAGTACCCCTTCGCAACCAATCTAGCCTTGTACTTTTCAACACTGCCATCTGCATCGAATTTCTTCTTGAACACCCATTTGCATCCAACAGGTTTCCGTCCATCAGGCAAAGGCACCAAGTCCCATGTTTTGTTCTTTTCCAAAGAAGCCATCTCATCTTCCATGGCCTCCTTCCAGGAACCTGCATCTTTCATGCTCATAGCCTCTTTCACAGTTCTAGGCTCATCAGTGTTAGTAAAGCAAAAGCACAACTAGAATCAAGTAATGAATAACCAAACCTATCAGATTGCTTTCTCGTTCGTGTAGACCTCCTCAATGGCCGAGGTTGAGGTTCTACTTCTTCTGAGCTTTCAAAGCTGCTAGAGCTCTCCTCATCATCAGGTCTCACAAGGTCTGTCGGTTTAGTCTTCTCAGGGGTAGAAGGAAACTAAACCGCATCTTCTTTCTTTTCTATCTATTCTGGCTGTAGAACAATGGAAGAAGGTGTTAGCTCTCTGAAGACAACACTTCTTCTATACAACACTTTTTCAGACACAGGATCCCAAAGCTTGTATTCTTTCACACCGACACCATAGCCAATGAAAATACATTAACAACCTTGTTCTCCAATTTAGACCGTTTCTCCCTAGGCACATGTGCATATGCCACACAACCAAAAACATGAAGATGCCTAACTGAAGGCTTCTTACCGGACCACACCTCCATAGGTGTTTTACCAACAAGAGATGATGTAGGAGATATGTTTACCAGATAGCAAGCAGTGGCAACAGCTTCAGCCCAAAACTTTTTTTCGAGGCTTGCTCCACTAAGCATACTCCTAGCCTTCTCCATCAGTGCCCTGTTCATCCTCTTTGCAACTCCATTTTGCTGTGGGGTGTATGGAGTTGTCTTATGCCTTTCAATCCCTTACTCTTTACAGAACTTATCAAACTCTGCCGAACAAAACTCACCACCGTTTTTCAGTTCTTAAACACTTAATCTTTTTACTAGTATGATTTTTAGCAAAGGTTTTAAACTCCTTAAACTGACTAAAGACTTCAGTCTTGCTTCTAATAAAATAAACCCATGTCCTTCTATTGTAATCATCTATGAAAGATAAAAAAATATATAGATTTTGAAATCGAAGGAACATCAACAGGACCAAACACATCAGAATGAATAAGATCTAATACACCAGAAGACTTGTGAGAACTAGAGTAAAACTAAACACGATTTTGCTTTCCATAAATGCAATGTTTGCAAAAGTCAAACTCGAGATTACAATCATTTAACCCCTTAATGAAGTTTTTATTTTCTAGGGTACACAGACCCTTCTCACCAATGTGGCCATATCTCAAATGCCATAACATAGTCTTTTTAGCAGGAAGCTTAGCTTCCATAGCATGTGTACTACCATTGGAACTAGTTACAATAGATTTCTTCACTGCTTGTTTAGATGGTGGGGATGAAGTGACTGCAACTCATTTCTTTAAATCAAAAGAACTATTGCACTGTGTAGTGCATGCCTCTAGTTGAAATAGAGTACCTCTCTGAGTACCCTTCGCAAGCACCATAGATCCTCTAGTCATCTTGCATCCATCCTCTAGTCATCTTGCATCCATCCTTCGAAAAGACAACTTGTACACCTGCATCATTCAACATACTTACAGAAAGCAGGTTCCATGCAAGGCCTGGAATGTGCATAACTCTAGTGATCCCCTTCACTCATCCATCAGGGAATCGGATTGAGACTCTTCCACGACCAACAATCTTCAGATCAGAGTCGTCACCCAGGTACACCCTTCCACCATCGAACTCTTCATATTTTGTGAACTAGCTTCAATGCAAGGTCATGTGGAAAGATGCACCAGAATCAATCAACCACACATCATCAGATGCATGGGTGGCTAGGGTTGTGATGAAGACATCACCATCATCTTGTGACTTGTCAGAATCTGAATCTGGGGCTGATTTCTTTTTCTTTTTCTTCTCTTCTTTGCATTCCTTTCAGAAATGCCTAGACTTGGCACAGTTCCAACAAAGAGCCTTAGACTTTCCAGGAGATTTGGATCTCCCATGGGATTTGGATTTGCCCTTCTCAGCTTTCTTGTCCTTCTTCCCTTTCTCCTTAGGTCTTCCACGAACCATAAGAGCCTCTTTGGCTGATTCAGATGTCTTCCTCCGTATTTCTTTAGATAACAACAAGGACATCACATCTTCCATCTTGAAGGTGGTAGTGGTGCTTCTGATAGCCATGACAAGGTGATCCCACGAATTTGGCAAAGAACAAAGCAGGGCCATGCAACAATCCTCCTCCATTTTCACACCCACAGATGTCAACTGTGCAATGATCATGTTGAAAGCATTCATGTGGTCCGCAACAGATCCTCCATCTTCCATCTTCAGAGTGAACAACTTCTTTTTTAGAAAAAAGTTTGTTTACCAAGGACTTGGCCTGATAAACATCACCCAACTTCTTCCAAATATCTTTCGAGCTCTTCTCCTCATGGATATTCAACAGGATAGAGTCAGCTAAATAGAGTCTTATGAGACCTGTAGCCTTCTGATCTTTGAGGTCCTAATCAGCTTGAGACATTGCTGTAGGTTTCACACCAGATACGGTTTCCCATAGGTCACAATCAACAAGTAGGTCCTCCATCTTGAGTTTCTAGAACTCAAAATTAGTGCCATTGAATTTATCAACATCTAACCTTCCAAATGTGGTTACCATCTCCTTGCTGCAACAAGATACATAATATTTTGCACAACACTCCCACTCAACCTATGATCAGCTCAAAAAACCCCTACCCAGCAGCTAGAACCAAAACTGACCAGGCTCTGATACCAACTGAAAGGAAGCTAGGTGTGCGGAAAACGCTTCCTACACTAATCTAATGAGGGGAGGAGAGTGCAAATTCAATTTTATCCTTACTATTACAACAATGTTAAACCCACTAACAGAGATATTGCAGCAAACACATAAACAAGAAAGTATGACAGAAGAAGAGAGACACAAGATATACGTGGGGAAAACCCTTACGGGTAAAAACCCCACACTCCAAAACACAACTCAAATGTATTACATAAACAATGAAGGTTACAATACAACACAAAGCCAATTCTCTTGTAGGAGTCTTCGACACTCGTATCTGGAGATGATCTGGCAACATAACAGTCCCTGTAAAACCTATAGTACATCACCTCCTCAAAGCACCTTTTTATATAGAATATACAAGGAAATTTTGGCTCTATCTTGGAATGGGCATCCAACATGGCCTCATGGCCCAAAATCCATGCCTATGGACACTTGTCCATCCTTGTAGAATGTTCCTGACACTTTTCAGGTCACCCCATTCCAAAGAGGCCGCCTATTCCCAAAATAGGTAATGACAGATGCTTCTACGACTCTTACAACCGTCATAGAATATGTCATAGCTGTCATAACTTACAACTATAAGAGAATCTATCATACACAGGATATAAATAACATATTCTCTTACAACATGTCATAGTCCACCTTGGGGCGCCCAAAGATGCTCTTCAACACATGTCTTCACCTGTCATAGAATCTCCTATTTCTGACTCTTACATGTCATAACTTTGTCATAGGAATCTGTCATGACCGTTTCAGTCAATATTCCCTTACACAACATCCAAGATGCCAACACATGGCAAAATATTCCTACCACTAAGTGGGATGCCTATCTCCTCATGTGAGGACAAAAATACATGTGGTCATATGCCATGTAGGATGACACATCACCGTGCCAACTCCCACAATATGACAACATAGGATTTGCATCCAATTAATACAATAGGCAAATAATAAATAAATACAATGTAAAAATACAAGGACTTACCAAGGTTGAGACACCTTAATTCCCAACATGTGTATGGTTTCCATTCTATGTGTTTGATATCTTGTTTGCAGTGTCTATGCTGAGTTGTAAATTAGGTATGTAACGAGAAATTTTGTTTGCCATTGTAACTAGTTCTAATTTGCCAAAAAGACATGGTTGCAGATACAAAGTTGACTTATGTTCCATTTTGCACAATTTTCATAGGACATCAAACGAACTTGATTTTTTCAGTTCATGTTGTGTTCTATTCTAATTTGAAATTCTTCTTTGTTTACACAAAAAAAACATTTATATCTTGCCCATACTCGATCCTTATTATGCATTTGATTTTTATGTTTTGTTCTTTCCTCAATTTACATTTTTGATTTTCTTTATAGTAAATTAGAATAGCAAACACTGTTTGATTATTCAAGCGGAATATTATGCAGTCAAAGAAATCATGAACACCTTCTGGTTCTCTCTATATAGTTCTCCTATGATTCTTTCTATTTTGTCTGCAAAGTGTGATAGATCTAATTTACATTAGTGAAGAAGTAACATATCCAGTAATATTGACACTTTTAGATGCTCTGAACATAAGCTGTCTTTATTTCCTGAATGATCTATTTTAGAAGAAAGCATATTTGAATATGGTGTAGATGATCCTGCTATAGGGTCTTTACAATGGAAATGATCTATTTTTGGATTCTGATATATTTATGGCATTAGAAGAGAATTAATTTTGGATCGAATTATAATATTTAACAAATGCTCTTTGTCTTAGTTGCATGCTCACCTAAGTTGTGGGGTAATGGGTGTGTGTAGACAGACAAGGATGCTAATCAAATTAGGGTGTGTCTGTAAATCGATAAAGGTACAACTATATTATACATAAATGTTCTCATAAAAAACTATGGGTATAAAGATGGGTAAATAGTCCATGTTCCTATAATGGAGTCTCCTAGTAACTATACTTCTCCCACATTCATGGGGGTAAGTGTATTTAAAGTCTAGTGCTTTTATGAACATTGATATCCATAGATAGCTATTATAGTATTAACAGTTGTGTATTGTGTTCTTTAAATATTTCAATTTGTTGAGTGGCAAGAAGCCATCGTTTTGTGCAGACCTCCACATAGTGTTCTACTTCAAAAATCTTATGCAGTAGCTCTTTTCTAAACTTAAAATAAAATGGAGCTTTATCTCTAAATATCTTCATACAAATTAGTGTTGTGGAATTGAATGCAATCTATAAGGGTCATTGTACTCATAATACCAGTCCCATTATGCTATGTAGTCAAAGAAGCCATGAACACTTTCTGGTTCTCTCTGTATAGTTTTCCTATGATTCTTTCTATTATGTTTGCAAAGTGTGATCTCTAATTTACACAAGTGAAGAAGTAACATATCCGATAATATTGATAGTTTTAGATGCTTTGAACATAAGCTGTCTTTATTTTTAGAATAATCTTATTTAGAAGAAAGCATATTTGAATATGGTGCAGATGATCCTACTATAGGGTTTTTGCAATGGAAATAATCTATTTTTGGATTCTAATATGTTTATGGTATTAGAAGAGAATTAATTTTGGATAATTATAATATTTAGCAAATGCTCTTTGTCCATGGTTGCATCGTCACCAAGGGAGATAAGGTGCCCCTACCTGGGGCTTCTTGAAGAATTAAACAAACTTGAAGATGAACCATTAATGAGCACTAAAAAGGAAACCAAAGAATAACAACAACTAGTTCACCCAATCATGATGGAAGCCAAAAATTAACATCGTCTTCTCAATAATTTCCCACTCAACCCTATCAATAGATTTTGCCCATATCTAACTTAATAAACATCCCCTTATTCTTGGAGTATTGCATCAAATGTTAGATAAATATAAATAGGAAGTATAATAATTTACAAACTAACATTTGCACAAAGTTTAAAATATTGCTAAGTTTAATCCAGCTAGAATGAGTTAAAAAGTTAACATATTATAAGTTAAAACCTTCAAACCAAAATGCAATGTACCTGAAAAAGAGAAACTTAGGAGGCAAGCCATAGCCCCCAACAACAGCCATCCCCATGACATAGACTTTTCTGAGAGGTGTTTTGTCTACTATTGTTGGTTGTTCTAGTTATTGTAGGAGGTTGTAGAGTCATCAAAAACATATATTTTAACCATATGGACTACAGGACATGATTTATATGCCATTCCATCTAGCAGTGTCTGCAAGTGCAAACTACATTGGTCAGAAATGAAGATCCTTGTTTGCATTGTCTACCACAAAGAGAGAAACATAGGGTGCCAAAACATAAGAAATGGAAGGGTTAACACCATGCTCAACTATTATCATAAAAAACTATGGATGTAGAGATCGACAAATAGTCCATGTTCCTATAATGGAGTCTCCTAGTAACTATACTTCTCCCGCATTCATGGGGGTAAGTGTATTTAAAGTCTAGTGGTTTTATGGATACTAATATCCATAGACAACTATTATAGTATTAACAGTTGCATAGTGTGCTCTTTAAATATTTTGGTTTGTTAAGTGGCAGGAATCCATCGTTTTGTGCAAACCTCTACATAGTGTTCTAGTTCACAAATCTTATGTAGTAGATCTTTTCTAAATTTAAAATAAAATGGAGCTTAATCTCTAAATCTCTTCATACAAATTATTGTTGTGGAATTGAATGCAATCTACAACGCTCATCGTAGCCATAATAGTGGTGCCCTTATGCTCGCAATACCGGTAACTAGGGGTATGTGATTTAAATATTAGTTTTTTGAGTCATGCATCAAATTATGCTTAAGCAAGATAGGTGAAATGTTTCTAAGAGATATCTCATTTGCTAAGCCAATTATTGATTCAATATTTGGGTTAACAAATTTTCTAATAGTTTATGTTCATTCTTCATTGTCAAATAGTGCAATTATTTGGAATTTGATAGAAACAAATTAGTTTTCTTGTGAATGTACACCATGTCTAGAACAATATCAATAGTTGAGAAAATCACATTGTGTATAAAACGTTGAATCATTGACATAAGAGTGGGCAAGTAGCAAATGTACTTCATACCAGTTTGCCAATATAATTTGCTATATACATTTGTGTTGTTTGCTAAGTGGAAAATAGTACTAACTTTTTTGTTTTATACTTTCTATATTACTTTGATGGTATTCCACAAATGTCAATGGTATGGATACATTTGTTGACTATGGTAGATTTAGACTAATTAAGAATTGGCTTTAGGCATATTGTAGGTATAGCATCTTCTGGTGTTTGGGTGTTGAGACCATTCTGCTTGTCTCATTGTACAAATGAAAAGAACAAGAGTGTCAATAGATAAAAACAAAAACAAATCATAGATGTTGTAAATTTACAACATCGATTGTGCATTGAAAAATGAGGGCTTGTGTAGAACTAGAAGATTTAAATACAATGTTGGGGATTACCTTTTGGACTCATTGGAATTCCTCCTCCATTCTCGCTACACATCAATTCAATTGCTCAATGGAGCTATGGATTAATTCTTAGCCTACCTTGCGCAAGGCGATGTAGAAGCAATTACCTCGTACAATTACGAATTAGATAGTCACATGTTGCGTGAATTGCATAATATAGAGAATGTTGAAGAGTACTTGTGTAGAATGTGACTTTCTGCAATGCTAAGTGCAAACCATGGAGAGCTTGGACTATGAGGAGAGATATTTTACATTCATTGGCTTTCAAGGTGGCTAGATATACATATATGTCTTTGGTCAATGAGAACAAACAAAAAATACTTGCATGTCAATCAATCATCCCACAGTCAATCATACTCTATTCTATTCCATGACGCTAATCCCCTTCATGGGTATTTTGAGCCACTTTTACTTTATCAAATGCAAGTAATTAATACCAAATCAAGTTCATTTCGTAAAATAAAACAATTGATCAAGACCAATCAACAACATTGCATTCACAACTTTGTAAAAAATAAAGGATAGTGAATTGCAACTCTACATCACTGCACAAGATCAAGCAACAAATACGCATTAACCAAAGAACAAAACACATAACTTCCAAAAAGAGTGCTTCAATGTCACCAATAGAATTATTCCAAAGAAAATTCAAGACACACCAAAACATGTATGCACAGTATACCAAACTTTGAATTTCAAAAAAGATATTATGAATTTCAAGGACAAAGAAAACAAATATATTACGAGCTGCTAATGACACAAAATAATAGCACAACTACAAATTATATTTGTTGCAGATGCCACGGAACATTGAAACAACACAAGCTTCCTAAATATGCAACACTTGAAAATAATTGGATGAACAAACCATTGCAATATGTCAAAATTGCTTACGCAGTTAGAAAAATGACTTGTTTCACTTAGAATTGCATCTGCACAAATCTAGGAGCTAGGATACAAAAGACCCCAAATAGGATTGATTGGAAATATTATCAATGTGCCAATCAACATGAACATTATACAAAAAATATTGCCATGGCCATCCAACGAAACATCAACAATTGTCGTTAATCTTAAAAGGCGATTGCAATATAAAAAAATGCATAACAAAAGGGGATGGTGCGATCAACTATTATCATGAAAGCTTTAAACTAGATAATCAATACAAAACTATACAGAATGGCAAAGATTTATTTAAACAATGATTGGCAAGAAGCTCTTCAAACTGGTCAAGAAAATGACACAGTAGATGAAAACAATACAGGGGATGCTGACTTTGTGATATAGAACATCAAAACACTTGTGACACCTTGGTCCATGGCTTCACTGAATCTAGATGTATACATGAAATACAAGACAAATTATTGAAGTTGCACTAGTAGAAGGGCATTGTCCTATTGGAATATTTAAAGACAAGTATGCTGAAGAAATAAATTTCCCTGCGCTATTCTTTGGATGCCAGTGTAATAATGACATTGTTAAATGTAATGCCCCTCACTTTTTGCCTGTGACAGATGTTATTTTCGTGTTTCCTATAACAGTTCTGGTTTAGATGATAGTCTTGTAGTGCATGTTTACAGTTTCAAGATGTTTTGGACTTCTATGTTATAGTTTATGTTCTCCTTGATCTTGATGGACACTTTGTTATTATGCTAGCTGATTATGGATCTAGGTAAGGAGGATGCTTGATTACTTGTACTTTGTGCTTTCACAGTTCGATGGACATCATTATGGATTAATGTTATTTTAAGTTTAATGTGTTATTTGATCATGATTATGTTGTATAACGGGTAATGGAAGTAGCTAATTAATGATGTGTTTACGTGAACGGAACAGTGTCGCATTACTTATGTTCGAGTACCCTGCCACGCTGCGATTTCTGTTCATTATGTCTATGATTACATCATTATATATGGATATATGCACAACCTTGTTGTTTGTTGCAGGATGCAGGTACTGGGCATCGACTCCACCTGAATTACCAGGTCTGAGCGTGCCCTAGCCAATGGAATTGTGGATTTGAGTTAACATGAGGTTCCCCATTTAGTCGACATCCTCAAGGAGGATGAGTTTCCAGTGTTTTATCCTGTCGTCACCGTCAGTGGGACTGTTGTCATTATTTTGTCGTCATGTCCTGTGGCATCACTTGGGGTCAGGTGTCATCTTGCAAGATAGGGTATATCCAATTTAAGTGTCAATTTTTGCATGATTAATATTTCATTTAAATAAGGTTAAATTAAAGCTTAAGTTAAACATTGCTAGGGAATTATGTGTGTGGTTTATTAATTATAAATAATTTAATTATTGATAATTGGTAAAACTAATATGAAAAAAAAGTAATTAAATAAATAAACGGGATAAATAATTAAATGAGTAAATAAATAATAGGTCCTAAGTTGTAAGTGGATAAAATTAAAAGAAAGTAAGATTCATTAGTAAGATAATTAAATAATTACCATTTTAAATTAAATGAATTGACGGTAGTAAAAAAATTATATTCTAAGTTTAAATATTAGGGTTGCCGCCTGGTTTTGTGAGTTCAATGTTCGGAGATGAGTAAAATTAATGTCTTTTGCCGTCAACTGTAAGTTTGAGGTGTGGAATCCCTTGGTAAGTGAAATTGAAGAATCTCACAAGAATGTGGGATGTTGGAAGAAGAGAGGCATGGCTCTTGCAATCACCCGAGGAATGGACCCATGTTTTGAGACAGTGGTTGTCGGAAGGAGAGGCAGGCCTTATGCATTTATCCAAGGAAATAGAGTCTGGGAGGGGGAAGGAAAAAGAATTTGGGAAGAGAAGAGAAGGGGATTGGACTCAGAGAAAAAAAGAGGACTCTTGTAAAGCTTATAATTTTAGGTATGCACTGCAAATATGCTTATTTCATGTGAAATTGTAGAGAACTAGGATTACTGTATTTTCCTCCATTAATGAGAGTTATTCAGTATCTGGTAATTAAATTCCTTCTATCTCTGGTTTGAGGCCTGTCACAATCCTCCATGTGCTTCTGAATGTCTAGAATCTGACTTGTCCATTCACCCCTGTTTGTATTCTGGAGTGTTGAATCCTTCTGTGGAATCCAGTCTGCACCTCTCCTGTGGGAAAGCTCTTGTGGTGTTTTGGGATTCCCTAACTAACAATTTGCAAACTCTTCCTTTTCCTTTCCATATACTTGACCTACAAGGAAATAGACATAGGTTAGAATGGAGAGTCGTTTCTATGTTTTACCTTCCAAAGCCAAATAAATCAATGTAATTTTCAATAGTTTCTATGATTTTTTTTCTTTATATATTTGAAACTTGAAGAGATTAGGCAGCATCCCAGCCAAGCTCGGAGGATACTGGCAAGGCTATGGAATTTGACCTTGCACCTACCGGTCACCTCTGGCCGAGGAATTTAAAAAAAAAGATTTGTCAAACCCGTTTTTTCTTCATGTAAATCTTGCACTCGTGGTATCCCACGAAATCCCATTCTTGAGACAGTTTGTCAAGGGTGCATACGCCCTACCAGTGCATCCACAGTTTGCAAACATGTCTTCCGAATTTGTTAGTGCTTTAACTATCTCACCAAAATTTTGCAATTTCACTTTCATATATATATATATATTTTTTAATTTATCTATATTCAAGGTAATCTCAGAGGATTGATCAAAGATTGGTTGTCACTATTAGTGTAGCGAAATTGCCATGTACCCCTATAATTCTGTTCACAAACTGCCATGGTTTGCAAGCATGACCGAGTTTTCTCTTGCTTTCATCATTACCAAGTATAGTGTATATATCGATGTCGTTGCTCTTTCCCTACTATGCAAATCCTTCGAATATAATACCCTAAATGCTGTAACATGGGAAATGTTAGATTAATCCTGTAATGATCATTGGGTAAATATACCTCAAATGGATGTTGTCCCACGTTTAGAATATCTTGAATGGTATCATTGAGCGAACCCTTCCTAATTTCTACATCATTAGAAAATTAAAAAAAATGAAAACCATTAAATCTTGGTGGTATTAGGCTTCGCACCCCACCATCACTGTTCTATAAGTTTCTAAAATCTTGTTAATAAATCCTGTGTGTGCATAGTTGCACACATAGCTGCCAGAACACCTGCAGCGACATCATCTGTCTAAAACTCCCTTCCTTTTTGCTTTGGTGGTTGCCCACACCCTGTCGAATGCGCCAGTTTGGCACAGCCAAGGAAGACGCTGGTAAAGGTGGTGGAATGGGGCATCGTACCTGTTAGGGTTTGTTGTTTCTCAATGAACCCAGCCTGCACATATCCTGCTACCTTTGCATTCCCTGAGATGACATTTTTGGGCGTTCTGTTTATAGTCTTCGTTGGACCATTCTCCTGGGCTGTGCGCCATGAGCACAGACGTTGTTGCATAAACTCCTCATCATTTCCCTTAGTATCTGTATTCACTAGGTTGCTATTATTGTTTTAGAAAAATTTCTTATTAGATGGGAAAAATAATGAGTTCCAGACTTAGAATGCTTCCATTCGAACTTTAGATGAAATTAGGGTATGTGACTTGCATTTAGTACATTGTTAAGTTTAGAAACGTTAGGGTTGTAATACAAATAGGATTATGATTAGATCGAATGATTCCTTGAATCATTTATAAATAACTTAATCACAAGAGATTATTATAGATTAATTAATGAAATCTCCAATATGGAGGTTAGTATTTAATCACCTCTTTAATCCTTCATTCTCCATAGAAAATTCAAGTAGTAAAAGAGCGATAATGTTATGATTAAAATCTTATTTGAATTTTGTTAATATTTGAATATTAGTTCAAATCAAAACTAGTTGAGCATTATAGTTATTTACATGATTCAATTAGGTTAAGTTTGAATTAATACGGGATTAAAAATTATCAGATTGTTGTTCTGTCTTGGAATGTAGAGGGTTAGATATTATTCTTAAATCCATTATAAGTATGTAATTTCTTTTGCAAGGAAAGAATGTAGTTGTAGGACAATGTGATATTGTTATTAGTGTAATGGGTTTAGAATGTTCTACCATTATCCTTACTAACTTCATGTCGTAGTTATTTGATCGGTCTCTAGAATATTATATCTATTCCTTTATATTTTCATTTATAATCTTGAGGAATACGTATTCAATAGGATTATTTATAATAGACTTGTTAGTAGAGTGTAACGTTATTTGTTTAATGACTTGGATGGAAAATATATTAGTTATCAAATGATTTGTGGAATTTTAATAATATTATTATTGCTATTATTATTTTTATTATTATTATTATTTTTATTATTATTATTATTATTATTATTATTTGGGTCACGTGATTTATTCAAATCAAGCCATCGAAATTGATATAATCAATTATCGAGATTATTAAATGATAAATTTAAATGGAACATGATAAGGAAAGACTGTATATCAGATTTGGAATAAATGAAGATTCTATATGTTGATTCGTAGAATGGATAAATGTTTTAGTGTAGTATTTAAATCTATCACCTTCTCTTTATTAATGTCTTGTTGAATAGATTCTGTTCATTGTAAATGTACTTTGATATTCTCATGAATGTTGTGATAGATAGACCAATGATATTTGATCTATAGGTAGTTGTAATCGTTAATTACGTAGAAGTGATTAAAATTGTTTCTCTTTTGGTTATAAATTAAATCGGCATCCTCAACTTAACCGTATGAAATGAATTTAAAATTACCTTGTAATCATTTAATCAATTTGATTTATAATACTGACAATGGAGGTTTACTTTAGTTACGTCAATGATAATTGTATCATGTAGATTAATTAAATTATTATTTTAATACATATTTAAATATAATTTACTTTAATGTAAGTCATAGATTTATCCCTTGTAAGAATACAATCAAACGACAAGCTTTATCTTGAGGATTGATATACCAATATAACAACTTAGTCAAGTGCAAATTGCTATAGTGGAATTAGTTGTAAGAAGGCATAATTTGATCACAAGTATAATTGATTCTCGTAATATGTTAATTCAATCTGTGGGTCATAAAACCGTTCTTATAGTCTTGATTGTGTATCTTCCCGTCTGGCTAGAGTTCCAGAGGCTTAGCTTGGATAATAATACATCCACAAGAAGTGCATTTATCATTCACTTGTATCCAATTTTGTGGTAAGATATGGAACAGGGTGACATGGAAATCTTAGAGTTGTAATGAATATGTGTTATTATGGGCAATGGTCTAGGAGTTCTGCCCTTATAATTATGTTATGGAGGGTTAATGCTTCGTATTGTTATATAAGGATAGTTGTTATGCAAGATGATTAATGCCTTGCATGGTTCCTGTACCCTCTTTGTTGTGATGTCTTGCTATGCTTGTTGTATAGGGTTTTCTAGTTGTAGGTAAGGGAGTGGCTTCCAATGTGGGGGCCGGTGCCAAGTGGCTAGCCAGGGTAACCCACTGGGAGTTGGTAATTCAGTGATAACATAATAAAATACCTAGGGGTTGGGTAGTTTTCACACTAACAAGATAATAAGATTTTTTGTTCCTCACTCATGCCTGTAGTGCTAGTTCAGACTAAGGATGAGGGGAGAAGGCCGGGATTGGCAGATCTACTTCCTTGTCATCACGAAAGGAAGGTTGACTCTGCATGCGTCATCCTATGGGGCCGGTGTCTAGAGAGAGACTGCCTGGGTAACCCATGTTAGGACCATGCAATGACACTCTCCTTACTACAGCCTAGCACTCCCTAGTTGTACTCTCCCCATTTGCTAAGTGTTGCCTCTGGAAGTACTGTTGTGTTGTTTGTGCTGGTGACTTGTGATAGTCATGTGTTGTCTCATAGCCTACTGTCTACCTGACCGTATGTTGTAGTGGGGACCTTATGTTAACTCCTAGCTCGGGGGGTGGACCTCAGGGTTCCACATGGTCCGGTGGAAGAGCTTTATCCATTGGTTTATTCCCTTGCCGTTACTTGTGAGCGAGGGGGACACTCCTTGTGTATCAGACATCAGATCTTGTACCTGTTTATGAAGACACTTATTATGCTCATGTACTAGTCTGTGTATCAGTTGATTCAGATTGTATGTATTCAAATGTAATCAGAATAGTGATAATGTAATTACATAATGATGTACTCATTTGTATAGACTTGGAATATGTGCATGTAGTCTTGATTAAAGTTGATTACCTAATTGATGTCACGAAATGGAGATGTATATGTATAATCAATAATGTAATAGAGTTAGAATGATTTGTCAATGTTAGTTAGTTATGCATGTAAATTATGTTGATTATTTGTCAAGTAATGTAACCATGGCACCTTGGGAGACAAGTAGATAGTTAATGATGTGTATTGAATTGCTAAACCTTACTTGTTATCTTTTAAAAAAAATAAATTATTCTGCTTTGCTTGCATAGATGTGTTGTCTTCCAAGGTGTTCATGGTGGGGCACTACATTAAAGGTTTCTCGTACTAGAAAATTACACAATGGGAACTACTATAGCCAACTAATAAATTTTCTTACCACACAACAAATTTATTTTTAAAACTAGCAAAATAATTATTCACCAAGTTCTATCTACAAAGTGGATAAGACTTCGTAAAGGACATCTAAAAGGTAGAAATTTAGTAGCTAAAGATGTCAAGCACAAACCTAACCTAGAAAAGATATTGAAATCAGACATTGGCTATGTTAATTTTAAAAGAATAATAATATATCCAGATTATTTGCACCACCTTAAAAAAATGTATTTACAATGATTCGACAACTTGGTCCACCTACATTTTTAATTACATTTACTAGTGCTAAATAGTATTGGCAACTGCTATCAAAAATACTATAAGAATTACATAACATACATCACCCAACATTAGAAGAACAATATGACACAATAAATGAAAAAAAAAATTGTCTCATCAAACAAGATCATTTGACATGCACATGTTACTATAGATATAGAATAAATGCAGTGAAATAGTTGATATTCATAGATGAGACATTATTTGGAAAAGTCTCTGATCATTTCTCTGTGACTGAATTTCAAAATCGTGGCAATGAGCATGACCATTTCCTACTATGGATTAAAGATGCACCAATACATGAAAAATATAGCATTGTAGATATTGAACTATTTGTAGACAAGTACATTACTTGTGATTCTAAGAATCTAAATCTTGAGACAACTATTGTACATAGGCACTACCACACAAAACAATGTAGAAAATCAAAACTATGATCTTGCAAATATAATTTCCCACACCCGCCAATGAAAAAGAATATAATTCTCAAGCCATTAGAAGAAAACAATAAAATTTTAATCTCTAGATCAAAGAATATCTTTTCGATATTGTAGGAATCTAATTATGAAAAAATGTTCACCTTTTCAAATGTTTCTAGAAGGAATTAATATGGATGAAGATGAATATATAATGGCTATAAGATCAACAATTTGTAGTCCTACAATCTTCTTAGGAAGAAAACCATCACAAATATGGAATAATAGCTTTGTAGGGAAAATGCCAAACATATGGAGAGAAACTATAGATACACAGTTTGTGCATAATGCATAAGTTGCAACAATGTATTGTAGTTCATACATGACAAAAGTGGATAGATCAATGACGCTTGCATTTAAAAGTATACGTAATGACGATCAACAAAATAATATTGAAGTTGTCAAGATGATAATTAGGCTTGGAAATGCATTGCTCAACTTGCAACAAATGTCTTCGTAACAAGCTGCTCACATTGTTCTTTCGCTTCCATTGAACCATAGTTCAAGGAAACGTATATTCATTGACACAAGACCTGATTATGACTGTACTTTTGTTTTAAATCCTATTGAAAAATTGACTAGAGAGGCAGATGAGTTAGAAAATATTATTTGCAATTCTTTGATAGATTACTACATATCACAGCTTGAAACAATTATGCATATTTGTCTTGCACAATACGTTTTTGAATATAGGAAAATGGACAAAGACTGCAACCAAAGGCTAGGCCAAATGTTATTCGGTTTATCAATTTCAATAAACATATTGACCTGAAAAATTATTGCAGAGTGAAATTACTACCTTATGTACCATTCACAATAAATGAAAAAACATTGAAGCATGATTTTATCTCATGGCATGATGCATTTTCATACCATGAGAACACAATAAAAGAAAACCGTACTAAATACAATTATAATACTAGCTCTAAATGGGGGGCCTTGATAAACCTATTGATGAGGTCAACTCCAAAATTGTTCCATTGACAACCATGCTTTCATTCCAAATGTAACATTGAACAAATAACAATATAACATAGAAGAAGATTTTGAAACAACACATAGTAGAAAATCAAAAGCCTTGATTTCTAATTCTTTTGAGATTGCTAAACACTCACAAATTATGGATAATGATGAGTACTACAATTTGAGATGAATGTTAAATAAGGAGAAACAAGCAATTGTCAAAGACATAGTATTAAAAAAATTAAAAGATAACAAAACTCCATTGCACTTGTTCCTAACAAATGGAGCAAGAACTAGAAATACATTCACTGCAAGAGCCATATTCCAAGCGCTTGTTCACATATACAATAACACCATTGACAATGACCCAGACAAACCAAAGAGGCTAATGGTTGCTTATACAGGGAAAGTAGCATACAACATAGGTGGATTCACATTACATTCAACATTCCACATACCATTTAACAAGTCAAAGTTCATTCCATTGAATACTGAAACATTAGATAAAATGTCAAAGCATTATCAACAATTGCGTGTGCTTTTGATAGATGAAATTTTATTAGTAGGTGCAACATTCTTGTGTTACATTAAAAATGATTGAGAGATATGATGCAAATTCTTACTATGTACTTTGGAAACCTTGATACAATTTTTTGTGGTGATCTATACCAAGCACAACCTATACTTGATTCAGTTGTCTTTGAAAATGCACCAACATTAACTGAATTAATTCCATACAACTTTTGGAAAGAGAACATAAGATACTATGCATTGCAAATGACTATGCAACAAAGAGATGAAAAATTTATTGCTATACTCAATAGAATACATGTAGGCTTACAAGCAAATGATGATTTGGAATACCTGAATCGAACTTGCTTGCACTTGCCACCAATGGATCCAACATTCACTTTCCTATTTTATAGAAGAAAAGATGCTAATGCAAACAATCAAAAGATGTTATCAATAGTTCCTAAAGAGTTCAAGACTATATTCAAGGCAATTGATGAGCATGATTACAATTTCCATGAAATACAACTTTATAATCACACAAGTCTATCATCTCAAATATTATTGAAACCATATATGCTAATAGAAATCTATGATGGTAATTACGACCCACAAGATGGTCTAGTCAATGGATTAGATGGATCATTTAAAACATACACCAAGTTTAATGACCTTGATATTGTTTGGGTCAAGTTCAATGACTCGCAAGCTGGCCATCGACAAATGGAAAAGTTAGCACAATACTATGGTGATTGCATTCATAAACAATGGACACCTATACTTCATATTGCAAGGCCCATCCAAAAGGTATCTAGCAACAAGAAAATAGCTATAAAAAATCAATTTCCAATCAAATTAGCTTGTGCTCGAACAATTCAGAGATCCCAGGGGCTTACAATGCAAGGTTTGGCATTCAATCCTATTAGGATTAAACATGGATTAACATACACAACACTTTAATGCACAAAAACAATTTGTGCACTATTCTTGTTAAATCCTATGAAAAAAAGAAAAGTTTAAAATTTTTAAAAAAAAGCCTTTGAAATGTCTCGTCTCGAGGAGGCTACAAATTGACAATTTGTAAATGGGCATTTGGAATGCAACACTAGCTCACAAATACTATAATGTACATTGAATACTTGCAGCTTGCATCTCCATATTGAAGATGTTATACATGACAATGATATAATGTCATCCAATATTTTGTGCTTGCAAGGAACACATATGTGTCATTTGGATTCCAACAAATTATTTGAGCATTTTAATTGTTGTTCAATGTATCATGTACATGGTATAATGTCTTTAACTAAGAAGAACCCGATTGTCTCTAGAACAATGGAGCATGCAACAACAAATGTAGAATCCATGACAATAATAATAAATTTAATGGACAATATAGTCAACATATGTAATCTATACGCAAGACAAAATGCTCCAATGACAGAAATCATAACAATCACTAGCCAAATATTTTCATGTCTAGATACACAAAACTTTGTACATGGTAAGAGATTTCAACATCAACATGTCTGCATAGAATAGAAACATAAAACAATTTATAGATCATATGCAAAAGCACATGCAACTTTTGTTTGGTGAATCAGAATCCCTATCACAACCAATGATTGACCATGTCACGCCTCAAACTTTTTGGATTGATTTCATTTATGTTTAATTCATGGAAAACTATTGAATTTTACTTAATGCTTGATTTTAGATAAAACATAATGATGATACACTATTGAGCTTATGATTCGATTATCTTATATTCACTTCGGCTATGTTTTAATGGAACCAACCTATTGACCCTGGAAATGAGTGGGATTGTTCTAGGTAAATTGAAGGCAAGAACATGTTTCAGGTAGAGGTGACCTAGCCGCTTGTCAACAATTGGTTGGGTTTTATCTGGTGCCCTATCACACACTCATGTAGAAATCATATTGCTTTGCATTGTTGACTATTTGTTTGGAAATCTTGATGGAAGATATATGTATGCATGCATGTGATTGTTGTCTTTCCTTGCTAATGTTATATGTGTGGTTGTTCAATGACTGAATCCAGATTGGTTATAGAAGTCTTTCTTTTTAAATTAACGGTATTCAAAAATCTCTTGAGATCATGGTGTCTTTGTGAAAAAGTTACTTCCTTCCTTGTATGAACATGATAGCTCATTGAATTAAATATGCTTATCTTTGTATATATATACACATGTGTGGGTTTTTAACTTAAAAAAAAAGACTCAATAAGACTTTGTATGATTTTGGACACTTAACTGAAAGATAAGCAGAAGTAAAAGGGAGTTCGCCCTAAAATTGGCGAGGTAAAAATAGGACAAAAGAAAAAATAAAAAGGGAGAGGGAAAGGTTAATGGGGAACCTAGAAATTTGGCAGAAAAGAGGGAGAAAGCAAGAAGTACAAGATTGTGGGGCAGTAGTCAAGCTTGAGCGAGATTAAATCAGGTTCTTTCTAAATGTTTCAATCTTCATCATAAATTTTAGCATCCTAAGACAAATATGTGCTTATTTCCTCTATTTTCTCTATGATTGTAAACATTTTTCACATCAATCTGCCGCCGGGGTTATAATAGGGCAGCAGAGAGTTTGTTTCTCTTTTAAAAAGTCATTAAAATTTGTGAAAGGGACTGTGGCATTGCCCTAAAGTTAGGCCACAACCCCCTTGTTGAGGTTGTGGGAGGCCTATAGGCCTTCCCACGCCCCAGCAAGCCAGCAAGGGTTACGTTTCTTTAAGTTCTTACTTTATAAACTTAAACTTGCCTCCCAACTTGTGATACTTACTTGTATTCACTACTTACTATGACATTTTACTGTCTTCATGGTATATTGTTTTACTACTCTTGTTCTAGTATGATGAAAAGCAAGACCATAGGGGAAGCGTCCATGACCTATCCCATTGTAAATTCCTTTAAAAACCTAAAACATGAAATAAATACTAATTTTTTGTAACTATACACTGATTTCTTTCACTGTAATTTGATTTTCCTTCACTATATATTGCTTTTCTCTCACTACATACTGTTAAAACATTATTGTGCTAGCATGATGAAGGTCCAGATCTGGGTATACATGGTTTTCTACTCCTTAGCATAATACAAAAATGCCACACACAGGTATGTGTGTATGTATATATGTTATATATACATACATACACACAGGTATGTGTGTATGTATATATGTTATATATACATACATACACACATGTGTATGCAAATGCATAACATCTTTGTTATAGATCTCCTTAAAACTGAGCATAAGAGTTGATTAAATACCCATTTAGCAAGGCTTTGCTGATATACTCTCTCTGTCAGTCACATATTGTTGTAGGTCATCGTAAGAATGATTATATTATTGATAATTGATAAAACACTACATTTAGCATATCTACACTATTGTCCTTTTTGTTACAGCTAAGTTTTATTGTCCAAACACATTGGGAACTGATTTAATTGTTGTTACAATTCTTTTCTGATCCACTCTGTTGAAAGAAAGTGAAGAACTTCTCTATGACTGAATTTTTGTTATAAAGTTGATAGCGAACAACAAGTTAATTATGTGAATTTGATATGGAACAGTGAATTATTTCATTTACTACCTCTCTTCTAAGATGAATGCAGTCATTCTTTGTATATATATATATATATATATATAAACCATTTATATATATAGGTATATATATACCATTTATATATAGGTATATATATACCCACTAATAAAAAAACACATGTTGGAAGTATTCCTATTGCTTTATGACTGACATTATTGTGTTATATCTTGCAAAATAGTGGAGGAACAGTTAGAATCATGAGTTGAAACTGTAAAATGTTTTAGAAATATTTTATTATGCATTATCTATTTGGGAAAGTTACCTTCCAGGACAGGTGTTGAATATGGGTATAACAAAGAAGTAGGTCTTCTTTTCAAGATCTACACACCATTATACAGTTTCATACTTTGGCCAAAGTTAAATTGTGACGTTGAAATAGACGAATGAACCATTGAAATAGATGGATTTTTATGCCTAGTTATTTATTTATTCTCTGCCATATCCTGTTAATGTGATGTTGCATTCAAGTTAGGGATGCATGTAGGTTAATAGGCACACACTAGATTCCACCCTGCCAATTATTTACAGGTTGCTAGGCCCTTTGTGCAGGGTTGGGTATTCTTCAAGTCTAAAGAATACTGGGGAAGCGTAAGCTTCATGGTTGGGTGGAAAAGCACCTGAACCATGTTCTTGTCCTTTGATGCAGCAGATGACCAGATGGTTGATAGCGGTCAAGGATTGATCTATGTATTATGGATTCTACTTGTATATGTTGACATATGTATTACTTCATTGTATTGGAATGATTTGTAAGGCACTTAAGCAAATATTGAAACTTGTACATATTCTTTCATGGAGCTCTGTAACTTGTACTTCTGTATGATGAATTGTAACATTATCGTTTACCATATCAAATAATTAAATCTTGTTTTGTCAATTATTTAGTATATCTCTCTTTTACTTGATAATGTAATTTCAGTTTACTTTTACTTCAGTTATTTATGTGATGGAATTGGTACTTTACAGACCATGTATGGTCTAATGTGCTTGCACAAACATCTTGTGTTTATAAATCAAAAGTATATTGGAGCAATCATTTTGCTACTTTTATAAAGTTTCACCTTATTCTTAATATTGAATCTTCTACAATTTGTCGTTAAGCATATCTACAGAATAAAATTGATCTCCTCCACATTTCAAAAATTGAAATTAATTTAAATCTCAATACAAAATTATATTACTCAATACTGCATGGAAACAAAGAGAATTTGTATAGCTTACACAAACAAAAACTATGCAATTTATATTTTTCAATAGTGTCAATATAACTTGAGTTCATTGATTTTTTGTGAAAGCTTCTTCTTCTTTTGTTACAGTACTCCAACATAGCCTATTGTCAATATTCCTTGAATAATAATTCATCTTATACTATGTTTTCCATCAACAACTCTGAACTTCATAGCATTTCATGCTTTCCATGTTATAAATGTTGTTGCATGTTTCAAAATAACCCATGGATTTTTCAAATGTAGAAAAAAAATGGATACTACCAAAAGATCAAAAGACCCAATGCAAATTGACAGCCAACAAACTTTCAAAAGGTTAATGCTATTGTTTATTTGCATCAGAAACATACTAAATCAAATTTTAAGGCTCTAACTTATTTTATTTTAATTCATGCAAAACAAAATTAAGAAATCTAAATACAATAACAATGGAAGACCCGAATGCTCATACATGAAATATCTTTGAGGGAGATGTCATTGTAATGTACAAGACTACATTGGATAAAACTAACAAAATATGTGAGGTGCTACATGTAGATCTAACAGATGCAAAAGTTGAAATGACAATTACTCTAAATATAACTGGTGATCTTGTCCAACAATATGAAGACAAAAGAGTTCCAAGGTCAACAATATGCATTTCGATTTCAGATCGCACCCAAAATTGATTATGACCATGGTGACTGTGATTGCATACTCATTTTGAGCAACTCATCCACTATCAAAATCATTTTGCAGCTTTGCAAAGACTATAACTTCATACCAAACACCACCATCAAGCAATTGCTAACAAGTACAAGTGACTATGCCACAGGAACTATATGTACATTGGTTGTTGGCACTAAAAAATAGCATTTTAATACCTTGTTAATGTAAAAGATGGAGGTTTTAATATTGACAAAGCAAATGTAAATATATATCATCAATTGTTCATTTGAAGTTAATTTACAACTTTTATTGCACAACTCATTTATTCAATAAATGGGGCAAAAATGCTAACTTCATTTGCATCAAAAAATAGATACAAATGCATCAGAGTTTGGCACACCATTTTTTCACTATGGAAGAGCAAGTGTAGTGAAATGAATTTCTAGTAGTTTTGTTCAAAACCATTGTAAAGTGAATTGATGCAAAGGATAATGTACTTTGCACATGTCAGTCAACATACATTGGAAAATTAAACAATAAAAGAACTCTTGACCGACTAACTAGTTTGTTGCAGTCAACATTTGAGGTAACTAGCCACTGGCTCTTGAATCACAACTTATATTCAATTTTAAAGTCTTCACAAGGCTTTGTTGAAGCCTTTTACATCCTGCAACAAAATACAAGATTTTTTTTGTAGTGCTTGTGTTTTTATATCCTTCAAATAAATCAATTTTAAACAATGAAGTGCTCTTCGTTGTTAACATACATTGAGAGATTTTCATTGCAACAAGAGTAGCCAGTTCCATTGTTGTTATTATTTTAACACAATTATATTTGCTAAAACCATACATAATGAATTGATTTCTTGTATAAACATTCAATAAATATTTTTTTGTTCTTTGTTGCAAGTTTATGGAACCTTGAAAATAGCAAATGCATTTTCCAACCCTTTCCATGCATTCTACCCTGATTGTAACTACAGATTTGATAGCTATGGAGCATTAGAAGACCAGACTGTTCATTGTATAAAATGCAACAAAAATGTGAACTATGTCTATTGCCTTTATATCAAGATTGTTCTAACCACTGAAACCAAGCAAACAATACATTGTTCTTGTGAAAAGTCTAGTATTGAATAATTGTTGCCAGACATACAAACTATCAGTTATGAAGAGTACATTGAGGACAAGTCGGAAGTCATCTTTATGCTACGGGATTTTGTTGCAGAGGGTCGGTTCACATTGAACCAAAATAATGTTGTCGTCAATGTAATTTACACTGCAAAATAGTCACCGCTTTCTATGGACAAGTGCAATGATGCTCCATTGCCTAGTAGTTTATTAAAAAAAAAACCTTCTCCTTGTCTATAGGCTAACTATTTACACTTAGCATGCTCACACCTAGTTTTATATGCATCTTGCAGGCACCAAGTGGACAGAAGGATTACGCATCAATGGCTTTCAAAAATACATCTATGATCTCCTATGTTAACCTAGAACCTTTAATTAGTGATTGAGAAACAACATTTGTCTTTATGAATTTTGATGCTTATACTCTTGTTTTTTTATATTGTTCTATGGTTTTGTGGTTTTGCTTATGTATCTATTTCATTTCTAGAACATAGCACCGAGGTTAGCAACATTACATTAGAAATAATGAGGTTCAAAAGGTAAAACAAAAGCTCTATGATCAAGATTTTCTGCATATTTTAACTTCTACCATGTTTAGGAGAAATGTTTTGCAATACAACACTATCTTTGATTATTAAAGTTGTTTAATACATTGGTTTTACATTCGCTTGTTCCAAATGCATTTTTATCCATTGACTCTGTGTAGTTTTCATTATGTTTCTTCTATACTTTATTTCCACTAGCATTGTATTAGAAAACATTATGTTAAGGATAACTAAATTACTTAGCATTGAATGAATTAGATTGAGATAGATAATTGTTGCAATTAGTGTTGTTGAAAAAGAGGAGATGAAATCTTTGTGAAGAAGATGCTTTGCATACTCTTAAGAGTCTTCAACTATAACTAAATTGTTTTGCATTATAGCGTTATTTTTTATTGATTCTATGCTATACTAAACACAATGATTGCGAGCATTTCATTGTTATCCCAACAAGAAAACCTATTTAATGTATTGACTTTGTATTCATTTGCTCCAAATGCATTTTTACACATGCACTGTGTATAGTTTCCATTATGTCTCTTATTTATTTTGTTTATAGTGTTTAAATTAAACTGAAGATAAGATGCCATTATTTATGAGTTGCCTTCTGCAAGCTTTCGTCTATTGCATCCATGCCTATCACCAATGTTGGGTCTATGACACAAAGGTTGTAGTGCCCCTCCATTCTCACCTTGGATGTGCAAGTGGTCAGGCTAAGGAGCATGAAGATGAAGTTAGTATGTTTTATTGATAATCCTTGTTGCGATACTAATAATTCATATGCTCTAACATTGTTTTACAATCAGGTGATTATGATGCTGATCTTACTATGATTGTCATATGTTAGAATTAATTTTTATGTGACTGATTTTGTATTATAAGATGATCTAATTATTGTGTGGTGTGAAAAGAGACAATGTCATACCACTCATTCATGAGCATCTGACGACGTTGCAATTATCTTTCACTCCGTGACCATTTGATATTTATTATACTTGTGCATAGACCGTGTTGTGTGCTGCAGGTTGCAGGTATCAGGCATCGACTCTACTTGAATTGACAGGTCTAAGCTGTTGGCAAGAGACACTATATGGATTCATGGTTGTTGTCATTGATGGCAAAAAAGGTCATCCCACATATCCGCAAGTCATGGTGTGTCTCTACCGGAAGTCAGAATGAAGATTGTTGTGGTCCGGTGAACAAAAATAGAGCATGTGGCAAGGTCCGACAGATTGGTCCGAATCTCTCAGAGGAAGTGTCTTGGTGCAGTGCGGATTTGGGGAAGTCAAGAGGACTACCTTGAGTAGTATATTCCAAGGATTTAGCCTCCGGTGATGAACAAAGAAAAAGATATGAATAGTTGAGTACCGGATTCCTGAGAGACAGTGAGAACAGAGGAAGAACTGACTGACAGAGTATCAGACTATTTTCTGGATGTGTTACTGTTGATGGTAAAGGTTGTGAAGGCATGAATCATGTTTGGCTGACATGATTAATGATATCTACAAGTATATGCTTGATCCGCATTACTTGATATGCAAGGATTCAGCCGACAGAACAGAGTTTGTGAGAAGATAGATTATTCCGGGTGCCGACTAGAAAGATAATGAAATCACTAGTGCGGATATATATAAAGGATGGATTTTAGTTGTGAAATGTGTGATGATGTGAAGGTGTATGCGAATAAATACAGAGCAGAGCAGATGCAGTAAGAAAGATCCGGTATGTGAAAAGATAGCAGAATAAAGAACAGAGGAAAGATGAAGTGCAGCAGATCAGTATACTGAGCCTAACCGGAACTGAACTCCAGCATATGTAGATGCTTCCAATCAGTTCAAGTATTGTATAACATTCTTTTGTAGACAGTGTGTCTCCTTGTAGGCAGTGTGCCTCTTTGTGAGCAGTGTGCTCGGGCAGTGAGCCCTAATTGGCAAGTGCCATTTTGTAATTCCTTATTCTTTTAACAGAGAATAATCTTTGGGTTAATCACCCCGTGGTTTTCTCCCTTAACCGGGTTTCCACGTCAAAAATACTGTGTCATGTGTTTCTTATTTCATGGTAATGTTTGTTTGTTTGATTCAATGCTGCTTTGATTAATAAGAAAGTTCAAAAGAAGAAATAATTAGGATAACTGATTCACCCCCCCCTCTCAGTTATCAACAATTGGTATCAGAGCCAAGTTCCTCCTAATAGAGCCTAACAGCTTGAGGAAGATATGGGAGTTCAAATGGATGCATATGGTTTAAGGGAGCAACTCAAGACTGCCCTTGAGGATCTTGAACAGTCAAATTCTGAAGTCAATGAATTAAAGGAAAGACTCAAACAGGCTGATGAATTCATGAGAGAACTAAAAGACAAATTAAGTCTCTCTATGAAAAAGAGAAAGGAGCTGCTCCAACAATTGGCAAGACAAAGTGAAGAAAGAAATACAGATGAAGAATTGACTGAGAAAACCAAGTTATGTGAAAAGTTATCAAAAGAAGTCATTATGTTAAGACATGAAATGGAATCAGGAACTATAAAGTTTACTCAAGAGATTGAAGAAAAAAGAAAAGCTGAAGACAATCTAAGACAATCTCTTAAAGAGAAATCAGAAGAATGCCACCAGATGGACAGGATTATTAGACATCTTGAATCTGATCTTGAAGATGCCAAAGATAATGAAGAAAAACTTGAGGATCAAATTGTCTCTCTCAAAAGAGATCTTCAAACAGCAAATGAATATAAAGAAAAATTCAAGATAAGTTCTGCCCAACTTGAAGTACTTCTTGGAAGTCAAAAGAGGACAGATGACAAGTATGGTTTGGGATATGAGAAAGGAGAAAGCTCCGGATCCGGTCAAAAGAATTTTGGATCAGAAAATCCAAGGAATAGGCCTAGAAGACCTCCGGTAAGGCAGCCCAATGCTCAAAGATATCCATCCTTCAATGGATACTGCCACAACTGCAATCACTTTGGTCACAAAGCTAATCAGTGCAGAAAGAGAATGAATCAGACTAATTCATCCTTCTCCGGACAGTGCTTTAACTGCAAAAGAAGCAAGAATCAGGACAAAAGAGGTCTGGTATATAATCAGAATCAAGACAAGGGTAAACAAAAGATGAATGTGGATGAAGTTAGGAATCAGATGAACAAGATTTGGGTGAAGAAAAGTTCAGAGAATGTAGAGGTTGGATCCGCACCAGACTCTGGTGCTGATATTTCTTCCGGAAATTAAAAAGTGAGCTCTGGCTCAGGGGGAGACTCAAAGAAAATCCTGTTCCCCCAGCCAATCAAGTGGTACTGGATGTGATACAAGATGCGGAGTAAAGGGTTTGAAGATATAAGTCCTGAGATGATCCAGACAAGATTTCAGAGGTCCGCATGAAGATGCAAAGAAGTTGTGATCGATCAAGTAAGACCTATTCTGGGAGATGCTCCGGAATGACAGAGGACTACAAAAGGGTCCGGAGAGATCCGGAAGTACATTATTTTTCTCTGCGGACTGGACAGAATGTTTGGGATGTTCTTATAATGTGTCATCTTGATTTATTCATGATTCAAAGATCCGCATGATGTTCATAGATCAGAACTGATCCGGGATACTCCAAGCTATCCGGATAAGGCAAACCGGAATAATATAGGTGGAGCATTTATTGCAAACAGATATTAGGGTTTGTGAAACGATATAAGGGATTTCTCAACATTCACTTGATCATTCCACATCCAAGAAGAAGCGAAAAGCGGAGCTCTGCAACAAAACTCATCAAGTTCACCGAAGATCTCCTGCCGAAATCATTACATACAGAAATCAATCCAGCCACTCCGTGCAACCGAAGACGCAAAAGGTATTTTCCACTTTTGATATCTTGCTACAAATCTTTTGAAGAAATGGCTACTCCAAATATAGTAAAAATCTCAGATAGGCCCCGACCTGAATTTAAGAAACATCCATACAAGTCATTGGAGGTAGATCCCTTAGGAGCATTTTCCAGTGTTCCTCATGGAGTTGTACACACAGAAGACATTAGGGTTTACATACATGCAAGCATTGAGGAATTTGGGGAATTCAAATTGAGAGATCTCTATCACAAACAACTGATAGACAATGCTTTTGAGCTTAAACCAGAGTACAAGGGTATCCAGAAGAAACAGTTTGATCAATTCATTCATTTCCCCTGCTTTGAAGAAGAAGAATGGGTCCGATATGTATTGAGCAGAATGCATGACAACTTCCTATGGCTGGATAGACCTTACAAAATCACAAAATAGGCAATCAGGGCAGTAACTGGTCTATACTCTTCCGGAGGGTTACCTATCCTCAAATCTGTCAAGAACAACATTGTAACTGAGGCCACCGGATCAAAATTTGATAAGAGGGCAATGACCGTTGAAGATATTTCGGATCCGGATATCAAGTATGCATCCATGATAATAGGATACAAGATCTATCACGCCAGCAGGGAGAATTCTGTATCTGGAACTGCAGTGTATACTGCCTATGAAATGCTAAGGAAGAATGCAGAATATGATCTCTGCGAACTGCTCTTAAGCCAATTAATGGAAAATATACAGAAAATCAAGAAGGACAAGAAGAATTCCTTTAAGTATGGTACTCTTATATTATGTCTATTCTTCTACTTCATGAATGAGCTGCCCGGATCAAGTGGATGGGCATGGCAGAATGACAAACCTGTTGTAGTCCAAATAAGAGACTATCTACATGGGCTTGGGGATGCCAAAGCAAGAAATACAGCCCTATGGGGATACTTCAAAAACTTCCAAAGCATGATGCAAGCAAGAGAAAGAATTCCCCAGTCTCTTGTTGAAAAATACAAAGACTCAGTGTGCTTTATGGTGGACACTGATCAGTGCCTAATGGAGGCAGTGGAGCCAAGGACTGTCTGGATCATGCCCATGGGGTATGAAGTGGATGAACAAATAGTGGAGCTGCATGTTCAACACATGCTAAGTCAGCCCAAAGATCCAAAGGCAGAAAGGTTTGGAACCTTTGAGGAGCTGAGTGTCAAGATACATGTAGAACTCAGGGAACCTGAAATAAAGAGGAAGGTGAGAAAAGAAGTAGAGCATATTGCTCAAGGCCTAGGCATCTCAAAAGAGGCACTTGATGCCAGCCGGGAAAAGAGGAGAAAGGCTGAGGAAGAAAAGAAAAGTAAAGAAAGTGTTCCGGTTGAAACTTCCACCCGGACCAGATCATCAAAAAGATCTGCACCTCCCACAACCAAAAGTTCAAAACCGGAAGTCCAGGCATCCGGTAAAAGATCTAAGACAAAAGCCACAAGGGCTTATGTAAGCCAAAAGGATGAAGAGGAAACTGAGTCAGATGAGGGAGTAAAAGAAATAAAGAAGCAGAAGAAGAAAGGATCCAGGAAACCCTCCACAGGCCAAGACAAGGAAGAAATGGTAGAGGAATTTGCTGAAAAGCCCACTCTGTCTCTAGACAGTGTAGTCAAATCAGTCACTATGGATGGGAACCTTCAACCGGTGGCTGAATTCTATGATGACTACAATGAGGCAGATCAAAAGATCCTGCAAGAAGCTATAATAAGGTACTTGAACATCTACAATAAAGCTTTTATTGAGATTATCTCTGAAATCCCAAAGAGCCTAGAGATGGAATTAGAGATAAGAAAGAACAATGCCATGGCAAAAGACCTTGAGATCAGGGAACAGATAGCTATTCAGCTATATCCTTCAATTGATCACAAAACAATGAACATGGTATTCAAAGACTGCAAGGATGAATTCAGGAGCAAAGCAAGGATGAATCAGCTTATGCTTGGTGAGACCGACAAGGTAGCCAAGGACACTGAAGAGATTCTCTGGAAAACCTTCAAAAGGTTTAATCTTCCTGTTGTAGAGGACTTAGGTGCAGAAACAGCTGTGGACTTGGAATCATCTGCTCCGGAAGAAGTGGCCCTTGAACAGACTAACATCTCTCCTCCGGTTTCCCCTACAGTCTCCGGATCCCAAGAAGAAGAGAAACTACAGGAGAAAGAAGCAGTAGTTAAAGAAAAAGAGGTTGACAGCACCAAGGATGCAGAGAAAGAGAAGACCCCAACAGAGAAAACCACAACTGAAAGTGGTAAGAGTAAGGAAGGAGAAAAGATTCCAAAGGACAAAACTGCAGAAGAGAAGAAACATCTGTCTCCGGCAAGAGACACTACACAAACTGTTCAAGAATTCTTGACAAAAGCCACTATAGAAATTGATGAACCGGACCTGCTAAAAGGACCATTAGATTTTGACTCTTTGTCACCGGTACAAACAATGAAAATAGCCTCATTTGCAAATGAGAAAGTCAAAGAGAAACTACTGAAATCTCACATGGAAGACTGTGAGCTTATGGAGGTAGCATCTGGAGTGCTGGAAAAGATCATGCCATCTTTTCAGAAGGATCCCACAGCCTCCTCTTCCGGTAATCTCAAAACCTTAGTCAGCAGTGTTAATACACATTTTGAATCTCTAGAAAAATCAGCCGAAGAAAAGGTCCGGAAGGAGTTTTTGGATAAAAGGTTCTCCGAGGTTCAGGGTTTGATCATTAATGATAGGAGAAACATGAACATTGGGATAAAGAGCTTAAAAAATGCTCTTAAGGATGGCGGTGAAATATACAAATTTTGTATCTCCTGGTCCAAGGTAACAGTGGACATTGAGAAGAAAATAAAAGAGCAAGAGGACACACTACTCAGCTTGTCTCAAAGTTTTGATCCTCTTTCTTCCTCTATAACAAATCAAGAATGTCAGACTATTGCAGTCTTGAGTGAAATCAAGAAATTGGAGAAGGAAAGGAAAAATAGAATAAGCAGGTTAAGTGAGCTCAGGGGGTTAATTGTCCCTAAGCTAGAGGCCATGCATGAGGCCATAGCAGAAGCTCAAATTACAGCCCAGACAAGTGATCCGAAAGATCTAAAAAGGGCAGATGCATTTGCATTTTTGTTGAGTGGTCACATTTCAATTTTGGATAGAATGAAGCAAAGTTGGGCTACAGAACTGATCCAACTGAAGACATCTTTTGCAGACATTCTTCAGTATCTGTGAGTATGTAAATATGCGACTATGTATAGAAAATTTTTGAAAATTTTGGTGTGCGGACCCTACCCTTTGCCATTGATGTCAAAGGGGGAGTGAGGAGCAGTGAAAAATGAGGAATCCAACTAAGGGGGAGTTCCAGAAATTGTATATAAAGATAGAGCATCAACCAAGGGGGAGCATAGTGTAAACACTTAGTCATTTTTCACTAAGTGTTGCCATCAATGCCAAAGGGGGAGATTGTTGGCAAGAGACACTATATGGATTCATGGTTGTTGTCATTGATGGCAACAAAGGTCATCCCACATATCCGCAAGTCATGGTGTGTCTCTACCGGAAGTCAGAATGAAGATTGTTGTGGTCCGGTGAAAAAGAACAGAGCATGTGGCAAGGTCCGACAGATTGGTCCGGATCTCTCAGAGGAAGTGTCTTGGTGCAGTGCAGATTTGGGGAAGTCAAGAGGACTACCTTGAGTAGTATATTCCAAGGATTTAGCCTCCGGTGATGAACAAAGAAAAAGATATGAATAGTTGAGTACCGGATTCCTGAGAGACAGTGAGAACAGAGGAAGAACTGACTGACAGAGTATCAGACTATTTTCCGGATGTGTTACTGTTGATGGTAAAGGTTGTGAAGGCATGAATCATGTTTGGCCGACATGATTAATGATATCTACAAGTATATGCTTGATCCGCATTACTTGATATGCAAGGATTCAGCCGACAGAACAGAGTTTGTGAGAAGATAGATTATTCCGGGTGCCGACTAGAAAGATAATGAAATCACTAGTGCGGATATATATAAAGGATGGATTTTAGTTGTGAAATGTGTGATGATGTGAAGGTGTATGCGAATAAATACAGAGCAGAGCAGAAGCAGTAAGAAAGATCCGGTATGTGAAAAGATAGCAGAATAAAGAACAGAGGAAAGATGAAGTGCAGCAGATCAGTATCCTGAGCCTAACCGGAACTGAACTCCAGCATATGTAGATGCTTCCAATCAGTTCAAGTATTGTATAACATTCTTTTGTAGACAGTGTGTCTCCTTGTAGGCAGTGTGCCTCTTTGTGAGCAGTGTGCTCGGGCAGTGAGCCCTAATTGGCAAGTGCCATTTTGTAATTCCTTATTCTTTTAACAGAGAATAATCTTTGGGTTAATCACCCCGTGGTTTTCTCCCTTAACCGGGTTTCCACGTCAAAAATACTGTGTCATGTGTTTCTTATTTCATGGTAATATTTGTTTGTTTGATTCAATGCTGCTTTGATTAATAAGAAAGTTCAAAAGAAGAAATAATTAGGATAACTGATTCACCCCCCCCCCTCTCAGTTATCAACATAAGCATGCCTTAAAACCAATGGAAACTATTAAACGGAGATAACATATGGTCCCCTAGCTTAGCCATCATCCTTGAAGAGGATGAGTATTCGGTTTTGCACCCCGTCAATGTTGTCAGTTTGGGAATGATAGTCAGTCATTGTTGTGGTGGTATTGCTTTCGATCGTGCATAGTGGCAGGTATTGTTCGATATTTGAGTTAGTTTGGAATTGTTTGATTAATGCTTTGGTTAATTGCTTCATTAAAATAAAATTATTAGTCTAGAGGGCACTTTAATAAATAAATAATAATATTAATGAGGTAAATAAAGTGTTTTAAAAACAAGAATTTAATTGATAATATTAATATAAATTTTTTTTTTGTAATAAGTGATATTTTGTTAAGTGTCCATAAAAATAAATTTACTATATTTGTGTGTTGTCATAAAATATATTGTATTGTAAGATCAATAAATAATGATAATTATGAGTTGTCATATATAGTAAATACTAAATAAATAAAAATAGAAATAAATCTTTCTGTTTGGTGGAAAATTAAATGAATTGCCTTTTTGAGAGAAAGTAATAAAGGCAGAAATGATGGCCATTATGGGAGGAATCTTCTAGAAGAAATGTTTGGGGGTTTCTTCTCTAAAATTAGTGGGAGTTTTGGGGGTTTGGAAGGATATATTGTTTCCAATTTCTAGATTTTGGGGGGATTGGGTAGGAAGAAAGGTTAGCTTGCATATTGGAAGACTTGGGCAACAAACTTTGAAGGGTTTTCAACACAACATTGGAGGATTATGAAATAACAAAGAATCAGAAGAAAGATCTCAGGACAAACACATAAGGTAAGTATTTTTTTATGGCTTGGTTTTCTTACTGTATTTATTCTAAAATTTTGAAAAGCTTTTATGGAGCTATGAAATTCATTGTTCTGGGTGACATTTTTGTGCACCGGGTAGAAGAGACTCAAGTGTTATCCATGACAGGTTTTATATTTATTCAAGGTGTTTGGATTTTACATCCACCAGTTTCATTTCTTATAAACCTTTGAAATAAGTTCACTTTGGGTCATTTCATGATTTCTTCTATTTGCTCTTTTGGCATTCTTTCATACAATTGTGTACCTTTTGGGGAATCCTCTTCGAAGTTATGGAAATTGGTTATTTCTACATTTGAAATTGTTTAAACGTTTCTAACACTTTCTTATCAATCTATTTAGAGAATATCCTGCAAACATTGCTTTTCATGCTGCTTTGTGAGGCATTTTGTCAAATAATTCATGTGTTTTGTATATGCTCCTCTTCCCTATATGCACTGCAAGAGTATCCTCTCTATTATGATGATGGAAATGTTCCCTTCTCACACACCAATTACCCCTACGTCAATGCTGAAATTAAACTCTGTCAAAAACATTATTTCTTTTTATCCAAAATCAATTGGGCTGGGATGTTTGGGATTTTAAATCAAAATAAAGATTTATTCAAGTCCTTTTTTGTTAGAAATGAAAGCAACACTACTTCAATGGAAATCTGATTCAAGATAAATTTCAGCAATCTTAAGTGTGCATTAACAATGGAGATTGTAACAAAACATAAAACTCGCTACAGAAAAGATGTCAAACATGAAGAACTCAACACAATGACACAATGTTTACATGGAGAAAACCCTTGCGGGTAAAAAAATCTACCAGGGAAGAGGCACAAGTTTGTATTAATCTCAACAAGATTGTACAATACATCAACTACACAACTCTCTCCATAAGTCTTCAATCCGACAGTATTCCGGCAACACCCGAGTACCTAAAATCTATATTGCAGCAACAAATACATGGAAAATACTTTTAGAAACATTTTCCAACTCATCCTAGGCATTCACCTTCTCTCTTCTAAGATTCTCCAACCTGTAAACATTAATTACTATCTTACAAGCATCTTACACTTGTCCAAAAATAGCCAAGGTTGAGTGCCCAAGACTAAATCTGGCCTCTTACAACATCTTATGATGCATCATGACTGTCATAGATTCCACAAAAGAGTATCTTTCCAAGATAGGAATCTTGGGCTAAATATAGCAAATATGCAACTAGCATATTTGTCATATGCGTCATAGAATCACAGAATCTTATGACAACTTGTAGCTATCATAGATTCACTTACCAAACATTATGACAGTTGTCATACATGCCAAATATAGTATATTCTTCAAGGGAGCATGCCTACCCTCATTTAATTTGAGTTTTTACATTTGCCAACAGTAAAAGTCACTCTGTAATTACCTTTGATTACTCTGAAATTACCCTTGCTAGTGAAACTAGTACATCTCCTCATGGATAATTACAAATTACATATAATAAATGGAATAAATACAATATTGGGATTTACAAGGTTAATGGCACCTTATCCCAACATTCTCCCACTTGACATTATACATTGTAAATCAACCCATAGGAAATCAAATGAAAAATAATCAGGCATTAGAAACAAGGCCCATGGCCTCTCTACACCATATGAACTTCTCTGTGCTCACAGGCTTGGTCAATAAATCTGCAACATTATCCTCAGTGTTTATCTTCTTTAGCTCAATCTCTCCATTTGCAACCAACTCTCAAACAAAGTGATAATGAACATCAACATGCTTAGTCCAAGCATGATACATGGGATTCTTGGCCAAATAGATAACACTCTGGCTATCACAACCAATCTGAATGATCCTGCAATCAAATCCAATACCTGTACACAGTCTCCTCAACCAAACTATCTCCTTAGAGATATGAGTAGCAGTCATATACTTTGCTTCTGTGGTGGGCAAAGAAATTGTGGGTTGCCTCTTACTCATCCAACTCATTGCACCTCCAAACAGAGTAAACACATAGCCACTAGTGGACCTTCGACTATCCAAGTCACCTGCCTAATCTGCAACAACAAAACCCTGTATGTCCAAATATTTATCAACATTATCAGTACCAAAAGAAATCAAACAATAAGTAGGAGTACTTGAAAGATATTTAAACACCCTCTTCGCATAGTTCCAATGCTGTCTACCAGGGTTAGACATAAATCTGCGCAAATCTCCCACTGCTTGGGCAATATCTGGTCTAGTGCAAACCATTGCATACATCAAACTCCTTACATCACTAGCATATGGCACATTAGACATATCCTCAAGATCATCCTCAGTCTTTGGACACATATTTAATGAAAGCTTAGTACCAATGGGTAAAGGAACTCTAACTGGGTTACAGTCCTGCAAACTAAACCTCTGCAAAATAGTATTCACATACTTACTTTGTGATAACCAAAGCTTTCTGTTAACTCTGTCCCTCCTGATCTCCATTCCCAAAATATACCTTGCAGCACCAAGATCCTTCATCTCAAATGCACCTAAAAGTTGGTTTTTAAGCTCACTGATCATACCCTTAGTATTGCTGAAAAATAACATGTCATCAACATACAATGCAATAACCAATATAGAATCATCAATACAATGAATGTAAACACAATGATCCTCCTCGCTTCTAACAAAACCCAATTTCAAAACAAATGAATCAAACTTTTGATACCACATTCTGGGGGACTATTTCAGACTATAAAGAGACCTCTTTACCCTGCAAACCCAATGTTCTTTTCCTTTTACCTCAAAACTTGAAGGTTGTTGCATATAAATTTCTTCTTCAAGATCTCCATGTAAGAACATAGTCTTAACATCCATTTGCTCAATCTCCCAATCATAAGCTGTAGCAATGGATAAGAGAAATCTAATAGAAGTCAATTTAGCAATAGGAGAGAATATCTCACCAAAATCGACTCCCTCTCTCTAAGAGTAGCCCTTGGCTACCAGTCTAGCCTTGTACTTTTCCAATGACCCGTCTGCTCCAAACTTCTTCTTGAAGACCCACTTACATCCAATCGCCTTTCTTCCTTTGGGCAAACAAACAAGATCCCAGGTGTTACAAGAGTCTAGAGCCATCATCTCCTCCTGCATGGCTAACTACCAAGACTCACTATCATCTGCAGAAATAGCTTCCCTGTAGGATCTAGGTTCATCATTAGTAATCAATAAACCATATACACAACAAAAATCTGGTGGGCTATACCTGTCAATTGGATTCTGTTATCTTGTGGATCTCCTCAAGGGTGGAGTAAGAGACTCTACTTGTTCTTCTGCATGATCATCTACACCAACTTCTTCTGTAACAACAGACTCATCTTCATCAAAACTACTCAAATCTTCTTCTTCTTCACCCCCCAATCCATCATTTTGTTCTTCTTGAGGTGCATCTTGCTGCTTTAAATCAAAGTGCACCTTCTTTAACTTTTCTTCTTTTTCTTTTGGCTAATCAGGTTCAGAAATAGCTCTAAGTTCCCTAAAAATAACATCTCTAGAAAAGATAATCTTGTGGGTTAGTGGATTCCAAAGCTTATAACCTTTGACATTATCACCATATCCAATGAATGTACACTTTTCAGCCTTTGGATCCAACTTAGATCACTTTTCCTTAGGCAAATGAACAAAAGCCTTGTAGCCAAAAACCCTTAAATGTGAAATAAAAGGTTTCTTACCTGTCCACAATTCATAAGGCGTCAAATCAAGAGCCTTACAAGGAGATCTGTTTATCAAGTAGCAAACAGTACACACAGCCTCTTCCCAAAATCATTTATCCAACTATGCATCACTAAGCATACTTCTAGCTCTTTCCATAATTTTTTAGTTCATCCTTTCTGCAACACCATTCTGTTGTGGTGTATACGGAGTTGTCTTTTGTCTGATTATACCTGCATGCTTGCAAAACTCATCAAATTCCTTAGAGAAATATTCCCCTCCACTTTCAGATCTTAATATTTTTATCTTTAAACATGGTTGGTTCTCTACTAAGACTTTGAATTCCTTAAACTTAGTGAAAAATTTAGATTTATGCTTCATAAAATAAATCCATGTAAATCTGGATACATCATCAATGAAGGTGACAAAATAACGATATTTTCCAATAGATTCATTATCCACAGGTCCAAACACATTCGTATGAATAATTTCTAATTTCTCTTTTGCTCTATTGCTTCCTGAAGGAAATGATTTTCTATTTTGTTTACCAAACACACAATGCTCACAGAAATCAAAGTGCTCATCAAAATAAGAGAAATCGTCCAACAATTCTTTATTCTTAATAGTTTTTAATACATTATTACTTGTGTGGCCTAATCTATGGTGCCATCACATTAATGTATTTTCAATAGTGGCCTCAGATACGTAGGAGGCATTACAAACTGTAGTGGCTTCAAGCTTAAACAAGTTCCTAAATCTCTTCCCTTTCGCTACCACCAAGTTCCCTCTCACCAATCTCCAGCCATGCTTGTCAAATGTCAGATACATTCCCAAATCATTCAACTTCGAAACTAAAATCAAATTTCTAGCTAATCTAGGAACATGCAAAACACCAGAGAGGGTTTTAATCCTCCCATCACTGAAACACAACAATACCTTTCCTTTCCCGACAATCGGATATGAAGAGTTGTCACCAAGGTAGATATTACCTCCATCATATTCTTCATATGAGGAGAACCATTCCTTATGTGGGGTCATATGAAATGAGCATCCTAAGTCAACCAACCAGTGATCATGAGAAACAAGATTAAATGTAGAAAGTAAAACTTCTTCACCTGCATTCAAGGACTTATCTGAAGCACTCTCCCACTGTTTCTTGGGATTTTTGCACTCCTTTACATGTCCCCTTTTACCACAGTTCAAACACTTAACTCTATTCTTTTTATCAGGAGTTTTAGATTGGCCCTTGGGCTTGTCCTTAGCCCCTTTCTAATCTCATTTAGGTCCCCTTTCCTTAGACCTTCCGCTGACACTGAGAGCATCCCCTGAACTATCTGAACTCTTCTTACTCAATTCCTGTGACAGTAGCACTGAAACAAGAGCATCCAACTTCAGATCTGCAAGGTTAGCAGTGATAGCAAAGATAACATTCTCCCAAGACTCAGGTAAAGAACAAAGAAGTAAGATACATTTATCTTCCTCACTAACCTCAACATCTACTGAATCAAGCTGACTCAATAATAAATTAAAAGAATTTAAATGCTCTACAACTGATTCACCTTCTCTCATTTTCATGGAAAATAATTTTCTTTTAAAATAAAGCTTATTTACCATACTCTTGGTTTGATAGATCTCACCCAACTAATTCCACAACTTGTGTGTGGTCTCCTCCTTTGCGACATTCAACAAGATAGAGTCTGAAAGACACAACCAGATGGTTCCCCGTGCCTTCTTATCTAGTCTATCCCACTCATCTTGAGAGACATCGTCAGGTTTCTTCTCTTTTTGAATAGCCAACCATTGGTTTCTTTCTTCCAACAAATCTTCCATTTTCAGCTTCCACAACTCATACCATATTCTGTTGAACTTCTTAATGTCCATTCGAGAGGTTGATGCAATGGTGGATGCAGCCATAATAACAACACAAGATATGCAAAATAAATGCAACCAAATCTCTTACTGTAGTTACATCTTCCACACTACCACCCAAGAGTCAAAGCTGGCCAGACTCTGATACCAAATGTTATAAATGAAAGCAACACTACTTCAATGGAAATCTGATTCAAGATAAATTTCAGCAATCTTAAGTGTGCATTAACAATGGAGATTGTAACAAAACATAAAACCCACTACAGAAAAGATGTCAAACATGAAGAACTCAACACAATGACACAATGTTTACGTGGAGAAAACCCTTGTGGGTAAAAAACTCCACCAGGAAAGAGGCACAAGTTTGTTTAATCTCAACAAGATTATATAATACATCAACTACACAACTCTCTCCACAAGTCTTCAATCCGACAACATTCCGGCAACACCTGACCTAAAATCTGTATTGCAGCAACAAATACATGGCAAATATTATATAAACATTTTCCAACTCATCCTAGGCATTCACCTTCTATCTCCTAAGATTCTCCAACCTGTAAACATTAAATACCATCGTACAAGTATCTTATGCTTGTCTAAAAATAACCATGCAAAGGTTGGGTGCCCAAGACTAAATCTAGCCTCTTACAACATCTTATGATGCGTCATAACCATCATAGATTCCACAAAAGAGTATCTTTCCAAGATAGGAAGCTTGGGCTAAATATAGAAAATATACAACTAACATATCTGTCATATGTGTCATAGAATCACAGAATCTTATGACAACTTGCAGCTATCATAGATTCACTTACCAAAGATTATGATAGTTGTCATACATGCCAAATATAGTATTCCTCAAGGGAGCATGCCTACCCTCATTTACTTTGAGTTTTTACATTTGCCAATAGTAAAAGTCACTCCATAATTACCTCTGGTTACTCCAAAATTACCCCTGCCAGTGAAACTAGTACATCTCCTCATGGATAATTACAAATTACATATAATAAATGGAATAAATACAATATTGGGATTTACAAGGTTAATGGCACCTTATCCCAACATTTTTAACCATTAAATATAGCCTATATTCGAATGTGATTTGCCGGCACTGAGGAATAACACACCCATTCAACCACTGCACGTTTAATAGTTGGAATAACAAAGTTTAGGGTGTCCTCAAGATAACCCAGCGGGGAAGAAGGTCAACCATGCCCACGTAATGATCAACTGTAGATGTAATGCAATAAGGGTTTCAAATGTGATTGAAGTATGTGTAGCTCTCATCCTCTGAACCTGCATGGCTGCACGTGACTAGAACACCAGCAAAGCTTGCAATGTAGGAAGTTTACCGGAGTGCTTCATTAATTCAAGGATTTTGAGAGCATCCTTACAAATCCATTTTGTGCATAACCTGTGATCATTGCATTCTGGCAAGCAGTTCGTGTGCCTTGTCTATGCTTCCACATTTCACATAGATGTTTATCAGAGCATTTCCAACTATAATATCTGACATAATTATATATTCTTGTGGTGGATGCCCTTAGTCTATACCAGATCGCCCAAATCAGGCTGGCAGGATGCTGGCAAAGGTCAAAGATTGTTGATTTAGTTTTAAACCTGCCAATCACATTTTCTTGAAAGTTTCTAAAGCCTTTTCAACAATTCCATATTGAACAATCTGACAATCATGGTTTTTCTTAAGATAACATAACTTTGAGGCATTCTGTTAGATAGTTTGTATTTGCCTCTCTTTACACTTCACTGGATGCCCGTACCTTGATCCAAAGCTTTCATTTTGGTGTATGCCTCGAAAGGTTGTGAAAACCTAGCCTTTAGCCCTCAACTGTCAATTGCATTTGACTAGATCCATGAGGATCATATCTTTGCATGAGTTCTTACTAAATTTCGTTTCTTTTCCATTTTATTTTGTTAGACGATGAACGGTAATCTTTATTATGCTAACTACAGATCTAAAACTTGCTTTAGTATTTGTGAATTTATATAATGCTAATAGTAAGTCTTTGTATTCCATTGTATTTTGGTGTCAAGGTAAGCTCGCAATATGCATTTGATTGTAGTTATATTTAGTAGAATTGTAATATGTTTAGAAGTTATATGAAGGCATTGAGTCTCGTTTTAGAAATTTTGATATTATATCTGCATTAGATTTACCAAGGTATGCTGTCAACCATAAGTTTAACAGTTATATTCAACATATAATCCACTCTATTTAAGGCATTAGATACATTCCTATTTAGACCTCGACACATTTAGAAGTTTTATTGTAATAACAAATCATTCTTCTTTAAGAGTCCCTGATTTGATTTAGATCATAACGTGATTATCACTTTTTAGGACTTTAATAAGAAGAACGTAATGAGGTAGTTTCGTTTGTTTTAAGTTTTATATGTAATGTTAACTTCGAGATTGTCTGGATGAATACTTTATGTTCTCGAGATGTTCTAGAATTTATATGTTGACAGAGATAATGTAGAGTCGTCATTATAAGAAGGTTGTATGCTTTAATAATGGTATGAATGTAAATATAATATCTAGCCTACGATTTATCTTATACTAACTTGGTTTATTAATTTGAATTATATATATATATTCCTGGTCAATCATTCCTCTAAACTCGTGAATTATAAATGTTCTAGATAGGGGTGATAGTATTAGTAGAAGAATTCTATGTTCTAAATAACTTTGTTGATTATCATTTCTGGTTTATTTCATGTTGCGAATACTAGTGGTATTCCTTAAAGTAAAATTAGAAAACTTATCTCTCAAATTTATATTTCGTAAATGTTATAGGACAATAAGGAAAGAAAAGGGTTAGCACTGTAGTTTTACGAATTAGTTATGACTCTTTAATTAGAAATTATGCAATTTGTAGAATAATGAATGTTGCATTGTGTTATCAAGACATCGAGATTGCTTAAGAAAATCTTGGTTAAAGACTCTCTGAGTAAATAGTGGTTTAGTTTAATAATGGTGAATTTTGTAGATATTGGTTATATCATTCTTGTATTATGATTATTAATACTTCATTGTATGATTTTAATTGTGGTGATAGTCCCTCACTGTGATAAGGATTGCATTTTATAAATTGTTGTGTTATAATATGTATGCCTTAGGGTTATTTGCATGTTGTTCGCAATCACTTTACTTAGATGAAACTAAAAAAGTATTGGGATCTCTTGGGTTAAATATTGTTACTTGTGGGCACTTATAACATATGATCATATTAGTAACTGCTTCTAGTAGTTAAAATATTAGTGTTCTGCATTGTAGAAATAGATTCACTTTATGTTATATAAGACCCATAATTTAGTGAATCATATTATATGTTGCATTTGTTGTATTGTAATTGAAATATTGATGAAGGATCTTAGTTTATGATGTGCATTTAAGAGTGAATGTGATGTGACACCATTGTGTTTAGTGGTGTCAAGTGTTTGTGTCATTTGGGGAAGATGATTCCAGAGGTCTAGGAGGGTGTGATGGTGTGGTGGTTGGCTATGTGTGCATCATGTAAGTTGAGTGAAATACAATCCTAGAATGTTGCCTCCTATTCATGTTGGTATGATACATGTGTAAGATGGATAATGCCTTTCTCAATGTACCTATTCATGTGGTTATGATGATTATGCAAGATGGCTAATGCCTTGCTCTATGTAATGTGAAATGATGTATATTTTGTGTTGTAAACACATCATGATGAGAAATGTGATAGTTCAAGCTTGATTTATGTTTTGGCATTTGAGAATCTAGATGCAGTGAAGGGGGAGTGGCTTTCAATGTGGGGCCGGTGCCCAAAGTGGCTTTCCAGGGTAACCCATTGGAAGTTATTAATCCAGTGATAACTTAATAATAAATTTAGAGGGTTGGGTAGTTTTCACATTAATTAAGATAATTGGATGCCTCACCCATGCCTATAGTGCTCATTCAGGCTAAGGATGGGATGACAAGGCCGTGGTTGGCAAAATCAACTTCCTTGTCCTCATGAAAGGAATGTTTGTTCCGCATGTGTCACCCTATGGGGCCGACGTCTAGTGAGAGACTATCAGGGTAACCCATGTTAGGGCCATGCGATGACACTCTTCCCTACTACAGCCTAGCATTCCATAATTGTGTTTTTCCCTTTCGTTGTGTGATTGCCTCTGGAAGTGATGTTTGAGTTACTTGTGATGTTCATATTGACCAGTGTTGTATTGGAATCATGTGTAGTCCTTTCACTCGTTAGCCTATTGACTTCTTGTCTGTTTGCTTAATGGGACCTTATTGTTATCTCCTAGCACAAGGGGTGGACCTTAGGGTTCCACATGGTCGGGTGGTTGTACTTTTATCTCCATTGGTTTCTCTTGTTGTTATTCATGTGTGAGAAGGATGTACCTTGTGTGGTAGATTTTAGATCTTGCTCTAGCTTGAGGAGACATATACTTATGTTCATGTTCCAGTCTTGTATATCAATCGAATCATGTACTGTTATCTTGATGTATGTATTCCAATGTAATCTAGATAGCGATATTGTAAACAATGTTGTACTCTCTTGTAAAGGAACTTGTTTATGTACTTGTGATCCTATGTGCAGGAGCCTGATGTTACTTATTTGATGATATAATATAGAATTATATGTGTGTATTCAATTGTTGCTATTAGATTTAGAATGAATTATTGTTGTTAGTTAATTCTTGATGTATGTTTAAATCTTGTTAACAGATTGTTGGTAAAGCAGTCATGGAACCCTAGAGGATAAGCTTAACTTGATGTTATGTATAATTATGAATTACATTTCTTTGTTATTTCTTTCTTTAAAAAAAAATTGTCCTTTTTGTAAAGCTTTGTTGTGTAATTCTCTGGGTTCCTTGGCGGGGCGTTACATTTTGGTATTAGAGCCAAGTTTGCAACACTGGGACCTCTAGATTGTTGTTACTTCTCTAGGTTAAGTGTTTCTTTCCTTGTGGCAAGTTGGTAATATTACCTCTCACCTATGCACCTTAGTATGATGTTAGAAGGTTGATGAATATACAAACTTGTTCTTTGATTCTGGAAGAAATAAATTCTTTATGCCTTGATTTATTTGTGTCTGTTATGTGTTCTCTCTCCTTCTTTCTGAAGATGTGATGATATATCTGACAATATGAGTTTCCTGAATGATAGTGCTTGCTGATATGTTGAGGCCTTGAGTTCCTCTTATGGTCTCTAGTGCTTTAGAAGAAAGAAGCATGGTTACTATTAGTGCATGTGATTAGGAGTGTGGTATTTGCCCCTTTAGTGATGTGAATGTCATGTACCCATTCTGTGTGGGGTGTTGTGAAAGGCCAGTGGTGTTTTGTGTTCCTTGGTTTGGTGAAGTAATCATACTTGGGGGTTATGTTTAGCTATGGGTGTGGAAGCACCATACCATATTTATGTTAATTGCATTATTTTTGTATATGTGTAAGTATTGGAATGATTTAATCATTCAGTGGCATCATGCATTGCAAGTCATGTGGTTATGTGGTGTTGCCGTGTGTGGGGTATCTTTACGTGGTTGCTTGATAATCTGATATCTATCTCCTAGTTGGCCATGATTTCATGTAGAAGATCTATTGTGGTTTATGAAAGTTATCATTTTGTATGCCTATGTAAGAACCGTGTGTAGGAGATCAAATTGGAGCTTGTGTTGGACCCATGAGATCATGAATGTGATATTGTAAGTCAATTAAAGTTTTAAATTACTCTTGTGTGTGACATCATACATTCCCTCTGTAAATATCTTCTTGCATAAGGAAGTAATTGAATATGTTCATAGCTTGGTAAAAAGAAATTATACTGCATTAAAGATAGAAGTTGTTTGTAATTAAGTAGCGACTGTGTTGCCTTAAATTCTTGTATAAAAATTGCTTAGATATGAGGGTGTAGATAAATTAATTGTCTGTGTGATTGGTGTACATTCTCTAACGCATTCTGGACCTTGTGTCCTTGAGTGTTGTGTAGCAGATACTCCCTTTTGTGGCTAAAATTAGTCACATCGTGACGTGGATTTGTTTGTAATTTGGTTATTTTAGAATTTTGATAGTTGTTTCATGTGTTGTTGGTGGGCTAACAGTGATTTTTTTCTTTGAACTCTCTTATAGGAATGGTCACCAAAACTCTTTTCTTTATACTTGATTTATTGTTGAAAATTACCGGCATTTTGTGACTTAAGATTGAACTTGATTATTCCCCCACTTGGGTTTGCATTTTTAAAAAAATTCTATGGTGGCTATTCTAAATGTTTGTTTCTATTGGCCCCATTTCATGTTAAGTGTTATTTCTATCATGTTCATTTTGAGCCTCTGATAGTGTGAACAAGGGAGGACCCTGTTAGTAATAATTTATGTTTAGGGTTTCAAGTCGGGTCTCTTCCCTAAAAATCCAAAAAGTTCTAATATTTTGGCCCCTGCAATTATCAAAAATGCAAGAAATCAGTTGTGTGCAGGTTAAAATGGCAGTGGCGGGTTGGGAGATCCTATCGACCCTCTAAAAAATGAGTTACATGCATTTAGGAATGCATTTTGAGCCGCAGTTTCCAGTTTCTAAATGTTTCTAAGTATGGCAGTGAGGGTCAAAAATTATGCCAATGCCGCGGGTCTGCCAAGTGTCGAGCCCCAGTTTAAATCTGCACCTTTGTTTTTGATTCCCGCGGAGCGTGCCACGTGTCAGCAGCGGAAGCAGCCCCTTAAATTTTTAGCTTAAGCGTGGAAGGCGCCATGTGTCGAACAGCAGGGGCAGTTTCTTTAAGTTTCTAGGTCGCAGCGAAAGATGCCACATGCCCCTTATGGTTGCTACGGAAGCCGACAAGTGTCAGCTTCCGCATTAGTTTCTACATGTTTCAATATTTAGCGAAGACGATGGTGGGTCCCAGTGAAGTGTCTCAAGTGACGCGGATGATGACATGTGTCAGCTTCCGCATAAGTTTCAGAATGGGGCCTTAAAGTTTCTGAAGAGCGCGGAGCCCGACAAGTGTCAGCCTCCGCTGAAGTTTCTTTAAGCTTCTAAGCAGGGGCGGAGCATACCATGTGTCTCTTGTGGTTGCCGCGGAAACTGACACGTGTCGATCTCCGCATTGTTTCTTTTTACTTCAAGGATGAACGGGAGGTTGTGGGCCCCGTTTCTTTATGTAACTCAAGTTTCAGCTGCCGCGGAACCCGCCATCTGTCTGCCTCCGTGAGAGTCCCAAAGTGTTTCAAATGTTTCTCAAGTGTTCATCGGTGTGACCGAAGGTGTCGGCGAAGGAGCTTCATGCTGGCCCAACGGTTTTTCTCTGGCTGATGAGGGGGAATGTGATATAACGATCAGTGAGACTATTGAGGTCGGTGAGAGAGGTTTTGGGCGAGCTGATGGAGGTAGTCTGGCCGAAGGAGGTGGTATCGGCAGGAGTCATGGCGATGGGCTTCGAGCGAAGGCTTATGGGTCGAGCAGGGCAAAAGCGCTTGACACTTAGTTTACATGCGACCCTGCTTTTAAATTGATAAAGTGGTCTCTGTGGGATGCATGTGGGACTATTCTTCCTACATATTTTGAATTTTCAATGAAATATGTTTTGGCGGGAAGGTGTTAAGGGCGCAGTTCCTGCGTTATCTATTGGCTGCGGGTAGGTGAAGCAGTAATGGCGGTTGTTGCAGGAATGTGGACGGATCTACGGTGTGATTGAAGATATCAATCCCAAGCAGTGGCACATGGCTCGAGGCCCCTTCCTGTCTTCTCCTCCACCAACTGCATTTATGTTTGAGTGCCATTTCTCAATGCATTGCATCTGGGGATTTTTGAGTCAACCATGTAATTAATGCTAAGTGCACCTTCCTCGCTGTATATAAGGGACTGTGTGACTCATTTTTAAGGGTGTTGAAGACTTGGGCATTCTTTTGTGTAAATAATGAAGAACAGGGCATGAACTTGGTTGTTCCATCCCATTTTGGAGTTTATGAGTTGCAGCATGCATGTATTTTGCACATATGTTCAGTTTCAGTGTTGATTTATATGAGAAATGCTTCATTGCATGTGTCTATCTGCTTGTCTCCATTTGCTGCATGTTATTCTCCTTCTTTTGAATCTGGTTGCTAAGGGTTTCATAGATTCTAGGATACAGGGTTCTGTATCACATGTTTGATCTATAACTTCCATTCAAGGAGTGGATTAAACTATTTTATGTCATTGCATGGAGAAGGTTGCATGTTGGCAGGGATATTTGTAAGTAGAGGCAGTTAGATACCCTTTCTTGGGTGATGTTTGTAAGGCAAGCATCAATTCAAACCCCTTGAAACTTGAGTGAAAGTTGCAAACCATCTGTTGTATACGTCTAGTTGACTCCTTGCCCAATGGATAGGCACCAGTCTGCTCCTGGATTAGTAGTTATGAGCCAAAACCCCTTGTCTTGCATCCAGGACATTATGTCCACCCATTTCAACACTTCCACCTGTTAGTTGTAGGAGTAGGATTAGGATCCCTGCATACTCTCATAACCAACCAGACACATATGTCCAAGAATGTTGCCAACCTTGTGATCTATCATGCAGATCTTGGTCCACACATGAGAGTATTCTGCCTGTTGCTGTCAAGCTAAATCTTTCTGTCATTGAGCTAGTCAATGTTACATCTTGAGTTATAGGGATACCCCCCTTGGTGTGGCAGAACCAGAAATGAAGGGGAGGCAGCTCACGCAACCTCCCGTAATCTATTGGCCAAATCTGCCCGTGCATTGGAACTAACAAACCCTCTATAGATTTGGTACCCAACAGACCCCATGGAGAATTGTACTTTGCATGTTTGATAATTAGTTGGAACCATAGTGGAATTAAGAGATGAGATGTATTTTTCCTTGTTAATATGTGAATGCAAATTCTCTAAATCGTATGAAATTCTCAAAATATGTGTGATTGGTTATAAGTAGATTACATGATATGTCTTAAAGGTAAGGAATTGATGTCCTTCTTGTCTTTATTGAACGATGGTGCCTGTCTTAATATGGATGCGTATGTTGGCAATAGAAAAATTGCAATACTAATATGTTATGTTTCCACCCTAGTCTGTGACTTTTAGGAGTAAGTCAAGTTTTAGGGGGGAGGATGTAGTGCCCCTCCATTCTCACCTTGGATGTGTAGGTGGTCGGGCTAAGGAGCATGAAGATGAAGTTAGTATGTTTTATTGATAATCTTTGTTGTGACACTGATAATTCATATGCTCTGACATTGTTTTACAATTAGATGATTATGATGTTGATCTTACTATGATTGTCATATGTTAGAATTGATTTTTATGTGACTGATTTTGTATTATAGGATGATCTGATTATTGTGTGGTGTGAAAAGAGACAATGTTGTACCACTCATTCATAAGCGTCCGATGGCGTTGCAATTCTCTTTCACTCCATGACCGTTTGATATTTATTATACTTGTGCATAGACCATGTTATGTGCTATAGGTTGCAGGTATCAGGCATCAACTCCACCTGAATTGACAGGTCTGAGCATGCCTTAAAACTAATGGAAACTGTTGAACGGAGATAACATATGGTCCCCTATCTTAGCCATCATCCTTAAACATGATGAGTATCTAGTTTTGCACCCAGTCAGTGTTGTCAATTTGGGCATGATAGTCAGTCATTGTTGTGGTGGTCTTGCTTTCAATCGTGCATAGTGTCAGGTATTGTTCGGTATTTGGGTTAGTTAGTTTGGAATTGTTTGATTAATACTTTGGTTAATTGCTTCATTAAATTAAAGTTATTAGTCTAGAGGGCACTTTAATAAATAAATAATAATATTAATGAGGTAAATAAAGTGTTTTAAAAATGGGAATTTAATTGATAATATTAATATAAAAAAATAATTTATAACAAGTGATATTTTGTTAAGTGTCCATAAAAATAAATTTACTATATTTGTGTGTTGTCATAAAATATATTGTATTCTAAGATCAATAAATAATGATAATTATGAGTTGTCATATATAGTAAATACTAAATAAACAAAAATAGAAAGAAATCTTTCTGTTTGGTGGAAAATTAAATGAATTGCCTTTTTGAAAGAAAGTAACAAAGGCAGAAATGATGGCCATTATGGGAGGAATCTTCTGGAAGAAATGTTTGGGGATTTCTTCCTCTAAAAATAGCGGGAGTTTTGGGGATTTGGGAGGATATATTGTTTCCAGTTTCTAGATTTTGGGGGGATTGGGTAGGAAGAAAGGTTAGCCTGCATATTGGAAGACTTGGGCAACAAACTTTGAAGGGTTTTCAACACAACATTAGACGACTATGAAATAACAAAGAATTAGAAGAAAGATCCCAGGACAAACACACAAGGTAAGTATTTTTTTTATGGATGGGTTTTCTTACTGTATGTATTCTAAAATTTTGAAAAGCTTTTATGGAGCTATGAAATTCATTGTTCTAGGTGACATTTTTGTGCACTGGCTAGAAGAGATTCAAGTGTTATCCATGACAGGTTTTATATTTATTCAAGGTGTTTGGATTTTACATCCACCAATCTCATTTCTTATAAACCTCTGAAATAAGTTCACTTTGGGTCATTTCATGATTTCTTCTATTTGCTCTTTTGGCATTTTGTCATACAATTGTGTGCCTTTTGGGAATCCTCTTCGAAGTTGTGGAAATTGGTTATTTCTGCATTTGAAATTGTTTAAACGTTTCTAACACGTTCTTATCAATCCATTTGGAGAATATCCTGCAAACATTGCTTTTCACGTTGCTTTGTGAGGCATTTTGTCAAATCATTCATGTGTTTTGTATATGCTCCTACTACATATATGCATTGCAAGAGCATCCTCTCTATTATAGATGATGGAAATGTTCCTTTTTCACACACCAATTACCCCTGCGTCAATGCTGAAATGAAACTCTGTCAAAAACATTATTTCTTTTTATCCAAAATCAATTAGGCTGGGATGTTTGGGATTTTAAATCAAAACAAAGATTTATTCAAGTCCTTTTTAACCATTAAATATAGCCTATATTTGAATGTGAGCTGTCGGCACTAAGGAATAACACACCCATTCAACTACTGCAAGTTTAATAGTTGGAATGAAAAAGTTTAGGGTGTCCTCAAGATAGCCCAGTGGGCAAGAAGGTCAACCATGCCCATGTAATGATTGACTGTAGATGTAATGCAATAAGGGTTTCAAATGTGATTGAAGTATGTGCAGCCCTCGTCCTCTAAACCTGCATGGTTGTACGTGACTAGAACACCAGCAAAGCTTACAGCGTAGGAAGTTTACCAGAGTGCTTCATTAATTCAAAGATTTTGAGAGCATCCTTGCAAATCCATTTTGTGCATAACCTACGATCATTGCATTCTGGAAAGCAGTTCGTGTGCCTTGTCTGTGCTTCCACATTTTGCATAGATGTTTATCAGAGCATTTCCAACTATAATATCTGACATAATTATATTTTCTTGTGGTGGATGCCCTTAGTCTGTACCAGATCACCCAAATCAGGCTGGCAGGATGCTGGCAAAGGTCAAAGATTGTTGATTTAGTTTTAAACCTGCCAATCACATTTTCTTGAAAGTTTCTAAAGCCTTTTCAATAATTCCATATTGAACAATCCGACAATCATGGTGTTTTTGAGGCATTCTATCAGACAGTTTGTATTTGCCTCTCTTTACATTTCATTTGATGCCCGTACCCTGATCCAAAGCTTTCATTTTGGTGTATGTCGCCAAATGTTGTGAAAATCTAGCCTTTAGCCTTCAACCGTCAATTGCATTTAACCAGATCCATGAGGATCATATCTTTGCATGAGTTCTTACTAAATTTTGTTTCTTTTCCATTTTATTTTGTTAGACGATGAACGGTAATCTTTATTATGCTAACTATGGATCTAAAACTTGCTTTAGTATTTGTGAATTTATATAATGCTAGTCGTAAGTCTTTGTATTCCGTTGTATTTTGGTGTCAGGGTAAGCTCACAATATTGATTTGATTGTATTTATATTTAGTAAAATTGTAATATGTTTAGAAGTTTTATGAAGGCGTTGAGTCTCGTTTTAGAAATTTTGATATTATATCTACATTAGATCTACCTTTATGCTGTCAACCATAAGTTTAACAGTTATATTCAACATATAATCCAATCTATTTAAGGCATTATATACCTTCCTGTTTAGACCTCGACACATTTAGAAGTTTTATTGTAATAACAAATCATTCTTCTTTAAGAGTCCCTGATTTGATTTAAATCATAACGTGATTCTCACATTTTAGGACTTTAATAAGAAGAACGTAATGAGTTAGTTTTGTTTGTTTTAAGTTCTATATGTAATGTTAACATCGAGATTGTCTGGATGAATACTTTATGTTCTCAAGATGTTCTAGAATTTATATGTTGACAGAGATAGTGTAGAGTTGTCATTACAAGAAGGTTATATGCTTTAATAATGGTATGAATGTAAATATAATATCTAGCCTATGATTTATCTTATACTAACTTGGTTTAGTAATTTGAATTATATATATATATATATATATATATATTCCTGGTCAATCATTCCTCTAAACTCGTGAATTATAAATGTTCTAGATAGGGGTGATAGTATTAGTAGAAGAATTCTATGTTCTAAATAACTGTGTTGATTATCATTTTTGGTTTATTTTATGTTGCGAATACTAGTGGTATTCCTTAAAGTAAAATTAGAAAACTTATCTCTCAAATTTATATTTGGTAAATGTTATAGGACAATAAGGAAAGAAAAGGGTGTAGGAGTCTAGGACAACACTGAGAGGGGGGGTGAATCAATGTTGTATAAATTTTAACCTTTTGCAAATTTTGTTTACAAGACAAAAGAGGAAGACATTGTTAAACACATATACATAAGACTACTAATAAAAGAGGATATAAACAACATGTCATGAGTAAATCATACACAGAGAGAGAGAGAGATCAATATAAATCATGACACAAGATTTGCACGAGTGGAAAACCCTCCAGGGGTAGAAAAACCACTCCAAAATTGCCTCACTGGCTTTATCAAAAACCTCACTGGTTACAATGTTTAGAAGCACCAACTTTAAGGAGCACCGACCCCTAATACATTTAGAAGCACCAACTTCAAGGAGCACCAACCCCTAATACATACAGAACAAATTGTAAAGTGTGCAAGAAATGATTGCCACTCAATCTAATTTGCACCATTATATAACTTGTCTTCTCTTATGCATATCTCTATTCAATTACAATCTGAATATCAATCTCATTACCAATTCACATGATACTCAATCAACTGCATATTGTCTTCATAAATTTGTTGTACAAGGAGGTCATCATTTCTGCTTTTTATCCTTACACAAAATCTCTGCACAAATTCAATAATATCTCTGCAAATTTATTTGGCTTCTTTACACAAACATGTGTCTCTGCAAATATTAACACATCTCTGCAAAATAATTTAAATCATCTCTGTATATACTCTTGAAACACATAAAGCCTCTCATCTTTGCTTGCAAATAAATCTCTGCAAACTATTCCATCTCTGTCTTCTTTACAACACACACTATATATATTCAACCTCTATGAACTCATCATCTGTATGTTTTATCTCTGTCTTCATTCAATTCATTATCCCATCTTTGCATAATACAAACTCCATTTGTAATGTCTTCATGTGTATGTCTTCAACCTGCATCTGATGCTTAATCAATTCTCCTGATTTAGATTCAATTTCATATTGACTTCATATTTGATTTGATTCAAACTGTGTCATACAAGTTGTCTTCAATTTTTCATATTGATTCACATCCATTTCACACTCCTCCTTTTCACAATCTTAATATTTATATTTCCAACAATAAGACTTTTCAAATTCAACTTTTCTCCTACAAAGAAAAATCTTTTCATATTCCTCTGTGCAAATTTCTCTTTCAAAAAAAATCAAAACCTTTTCATAAAAAAAATTACTCCTCAATCTGCAACAAATCATCTTCAATAAAAAATTAATTCCAATCTGCCCTTTAAAAAAATAAAACTCTTTGTTCATATATATGAAGTCTTTTCACATTCCTTCAAGAAGTCATTCTCCTTCTCCATTTTGCATCATAAAATACTCTTCATCATCTACAAATAAAGAATCTCAATAAAAATTTTAAACAAACTTTCTGTGAGAGAAAATTATTTTTTCATATTAGGATCCTCTCCATCACCTGCAAATAGAAGAAGTATATAGACACATATGCTTCCTCAAAACATATTTTAAAAAAAATTAATCCTCTCACCAATATAGAAAAAGAACCAAAACCACTCCTTATTATCATCCACGAGAGGCACACTAGTGGAGTTAAAAATAGAAATAATCTCAAAAGAATATCTTTTAAATCCACAAAAAAAAAAACTGTCTTATCTAATATGCTAAAATTAGCCTCAAAAGGCATATAGACTGCAGTCAACTTATTCTGACGGCTAGAAGCACACCAAACTTCATGCAGTAGGAAGAGAATTTGAAATTTAAAAATAGACCATTAACCTACAAATTCACGCTCCTCTGATTTTGAATATAAACCTTTGATCTTAAATTAGCGCTCATCACACTTTTGTGAGAACTGATCCCATCAGTGAAAAGAAAGAGAGGGCCAGTTAGTTAAATGTTTAAGGGTCCCTTCAACAGGTCACTTTAAGTGACTGACCTGCGATAACAGGTCAACACCTAGTTATAACAAAAAGTGCAAATAATATGTGACGGCCATCATATGCAGTGTGACTTAGACTTTAGGGACTTAGGAATATAACAAAACCAACTTAGGATTTTTAGATGGAAGATCAAATCTTTAGGAATTTTCAAACCTTAAATTCTGTCAAATATTCATGAGCATCTTTACCATCATAAATAAGCAAGCACTCAAATTGAACATTTGATGCATAATATGAAACATGTATTAACAACAACACCATCTTGTCATCCACTCATGATGATGAACTCTGCAAGAACCTACTGAAATCACTAATGCAAGCAACTAAACCACATCTGACCATGATCTGCATCAGCATTCTGCCACTAGCATTGTACTAATATGATTATGAAGACATTAAAGTGATGATCCAACTCTAAACAACAAGGTCTCATGCCTTGATAGTATAAATTAAGATCTTGAAGGAACCACATACTAATACATTGATCCCAATGTAAGACAGTCCTGAAGACAACATACACTGATATAAAACCTGCATTGCTCATAGAATGTGCATCTATAAACTGTCTTGAGATCTTGATGATCTTCTTATCCTTACAATAAACATATGAATAACCTAATTCAATGATGACACCAATGAAGCACCTAAATGAAGCATGAACAAAACATCCATGTGAACAACATGGCATGGACATAACATTGTCAAAATATGAACTCAAGAAATGTGACCATGAAACCATGAGCATCAATAATGCTTGAACTTCCTGAAATGATTAACACAAACAAGTTAGCATCAAACATCACTGCATGAGATGACATGAACAACTCCTGTCAATGCCAACACCTTTTTGACATCAATGACAACATGTCTCCATAAAAGGGTTAGCATTGTAGTTTTATGAATTAGTTATGACTCTTTAATTAGAAATTATGCAATTTGTAGAATAATGAATGTTGCAATGTGTTATCAGGACGTCAAGATTGCTTAAGAAAATCTTGGTTAAAGACTCTCTAAGTAAATAGTGGTTTAGTTTAATAATGGTGAATTTTGTAGACATTGTGAATTTTGTAGACATTGGTTATATCATTCTTGTATTTTGATTATTAATACTTTATTGTATGATTTTAATTGTGGTGATAGTCCCTCACTATGATAAGGATTGAATTTTATAAATTGTTGTGTTATAATATGTATGCCTTAGGGTTATTTGCATGTTGTTCACAATCACTTTACTTAGACGAAACTAAATAAGTCTTGGGATCTGTTGGGTTAAATATTGTTACTTGTGGGCACTTATAACATATGATCATATTAGTAACTGCTTCTAGTAGTTAGAATATTAGTGTTCTGCATTGTAGAAATAGATTCACTTTATGTTATTTAAGACCCATAATTTAGTGCATCATATTATCTGTTGCATTTGTGGTATTGTAATTGAAATATTGATGAAGGATCTTAGTTTATGATGTGCATTTGAGAGTGAACGTGATGTGAGACCATTGTGTTTAGTGGTGTCAAGTGTTTGTGTCATTTGGGGAAGATGATTCTAGAGGCCTAAGAGGGTGTGATGGTTGGCTATGTGTGCATCATGTAAGTTGAGTGAAATACAATCCTGGAATGTTGCCTCCTATTCATGTTGGTATGATACATGTGTAAGATAGATAATGCCTTTCTCAGTGTACCTATTCATGTGGTTATGATGATTATTCAAGATGGGTAATACCTTGCTCTATGTAATGTGAAATGATGTATATTTTGTGTTGTAAACACATCATGATGAGAAATGTGATAGTTCATGCTTCATATATGTTTTGGGCTTTGAGAATCTAGATGCAGTGAAGGGGGAGTGGCTTTCAATATGGGGCCAGCACCCAAAGTGGCTTGCCAGGGTAACCCATTGGAAGTTGTTAATCCAGTGATAACATAATAATAAATTTAGAGGGTTGGGTAGTTTTCACACTAATTAAGATAATTGGATGCCTCACCCATGCCTGTAGTGTTTATTCAGGGGATGAGAAGGCCGTAGTTGGAAAAATCAACTTCCTTGTCCTCACGAAAGGAATGTTGGTTCCGCATGTGTCACCCTATGGGGCTGGCATCTAGTGAGAGACTATCAGGGTAACCGTAGATGGGGGCCGGTGTCTAGTGAGAGATTGTTAGGGTAACCCATGTCAGGGCCATGTGATGACACTCTTCCCTACTGCAACCTAGCATTCCATAATTATGTTCTCCCCTTTCATTGTGTGATTGCCTCTAGAAGTGATGTTTGAGTTACTTGTGATGTTCATATTGACCAGTGTTGTATTGGAGTCATGTGTAGTCCTTGCACCCGTTAGCCTATTGACTTCTTTTTTGTTTACTTAGTGGGACCTTATTGTTATGTCCTAGCACGGGGGGTGGACCTTATGGTTCCACATGGTCAGAAAGTTGTGCTTTTATCTCCATTGGTTTCCCTTGTTGTTGTTCGTGTGCAAGAAGGATGTACGTTGTGTGGCAAATTTCATATCTTGCTCTAGCTTGAGGGGACATATACTTATGTTCATGTTCCAGTCTTGTCTATCAGTAGAATCATGTACTCTTATCTTGATGTATGTACTCCAATGTAATTTGGATAGCGATATTGTAAACAATGTTGTACTCTCTTGTAAAGGAACTTGTTTATGTACTTGTGATCCTATGTGCAGGATCTTGATGTTACTTATCTGATGATATAATATGGAATTGTATGTGTGTATTCAATTGATGCTATTAGATTTAGAATGAATTATTTTTGTTAGTTAATTCTTGATGTATGTTTAAATCTTGTTAACAGATTGTGGGTAATGTAATCGCGGTACCCTAGAGCATAAGCTTAACTTGATGTTATGTATAAATATGAATTACATTTCTTTGTTATTTCTTTCTTTAAAAAAAAAAATTGTCCTTTTTGTAAAGCTTTGTTTTGTTATTCTCTGGGTTCCTTGGCGGGGCGTTACAAAGGTATTAAGCCATTTTCCTTTCGTGTTCAATGTGCCATTTGTATCTTAGAAAAAAAAAGTGAAGCTTCAATTTGCAATACAACAAGATACATAACTATCTCTGTCTCTGTTTTGTGCATTTCATTTTATGCACTCACTATGTATAGTTTCAATTTTGTTTCTTCTATATTTTGTTTCCAATCTCTGGATTAAAGCAAAGATAAGATGTCATTATTTATGAGTTGCCTTTTGCGAGCTTCCATGTATTGCATCCATGTCTATAGCCAACTTTGCCTCTATGACACAGACATGTTAAGTCATTTAGCTTTCGAGTTTAATGTGTCTGTAACATCCACATTCTAAAAATATAGTAAAATAGAGAATTTACCATAGAGTAATTCAACAAGGTAAAAATGAGAGAAAATTGTTCTTTTATTTAACATATAATCAAGTAACAACAAATTGCAAGATTTCTATCCTGGAATAAGCAACATAATATAATATACAAAGATGACATTTTGTCTTTACAATTATAAATATCTGCAATAGATAATGTTTTACATAGTCTCAATAAACACAAGTCTCAAAGATAAACTACATCCAAAAATCTGACATCTTTATCACCAACCTCGACATGTCTTCTTCTAGAAAGAGAGTATCTTTCCAGTGATTTACCTCCATCCACAGATCGACGGTCTCCCACACATCTTCCACATAGGAAGTGGCCCTACCCTTCACAAGGAATATAGACCAAAGGTGACCGGTGGTAATTTGCCTTTCTGAGTACATAGTGATGTATCCTACACAACTCTATCAATCATACAACCCTAGATACCCTCTAGCTAAGTGTTGGTTTCTGAATCAGCAGAGGGTTTTCCAGCTCTAATGCACAGGCAGATTCAGCCAACAGATACGGGAGGTTGCGTGAGCTGCCTCCCCTTCACTTCTGGTTCTACCGCACCAAGGGGGTATCCCTATAGCTAAAGATGTAACATTGACTATCCCAATGACAGAAGGATTTAGCTTTTCAATAACAGGCAGAATACTCTCATGTGTGGACCAAGATGTGTGTGATACACCACAAGTTAGGCAGCCTTCTTGGACATATCTGACCGGTTGAGGATGAGAGAATGTAGGGGTCCTAATCCTACTCCTACAAACTAACAGGATGGAGGTTATGAAAAGATGGATTTTATGCTTTGGATGCAAGACAGGGGGTTTTGGGTCATAACTACTAACCCAGGAGCAGACCAGTGCCTATCTCAGGGCAAGGAGTCAACTAGACATATACAAGAGAATGGATTGCAATTTGGATTCAAGTTTTAAGAGGTTAGATTGATGCTTGCCTTACAAACATCACCCAAGAATAGGTATTTAGCTGCCTCTACTTACATATATCCCATCTGACATACAACCTTCTCCATACTTCACCTAAAACAATTTAATCCACTCCTTGAATGGAAGTTAGAGATGAAGCATGTGATACAGAAATCCATACCCTAGAACCTGAGAAACCCTTAGTAGCCAGATTCAAAAGAAGGAAAAGCATGCAACACATGGAGACAAGCAGCTAAACACATGCACAATGCATTTTTCATATTAAACAACAATGAAACTAAGAATGTCTGTAATATACATTCATGATGCAACTCATAAACTCCAAAACAAGATAGAACAGCAAGGAAATGCCCTATTTTTCATTATTCACACCAGAATGCCCAGGTCTTCAACAACAACAAATGAGTAACCCCATCTGCTATATACAGCAAGGAAGGTGTACTCAACATTAAAAGTACATGGTAATTCAAAATTTGCCAGATACATTGCATCATGAGAAATGGCGCTTAACACATTAAATGCAGCAGGTGGGAGAGGAGGCAGGGAGTGGTTGGACTTGAGCCCCATGCCACCGCCTGGGGATTCACATCTTCAATCGGGTGGTTGATCCGTCCATGCCTTTGCCCATACCCTGTAACATCCGCCATTAAAGGCATACCAACCCGCGGCCTTGGGAAATGCAGTAGACTGTGCACCTTTCAAATTTTCTCGCCAAGATTCATGACTTGATTTTTCAAATCATGTGGGAACTAATTATCCCACATTCATCCCGCAGTGACCTCCTCAATACTTTATATACTAGGTCATGAGCACATATGATGTCGCGCAATTTTACCTTGCGCAACCAACGAACCATCCGCCAAGACCCCATCATGATGACCCGCGCCATCGGTGAACCTCCTACATGATATCCTGATATGAAATATCACCCCGATATTTCACATCACCCTAATATGAAATATCACCTTGTGGGAAACATCACCCGATATGAAATATCGCCCCGATATTCTATCGGCGCAACCTGATGCATCAGAGAAAGATCCTCCTCATCATATTCATACCCTCATCGGCGATCAGTGGGACCCTCATCATATCTGCTGATAATAGCATGCCGAAGACCACAAGATGCACCCCACCGGATCATGATGACGTCAGCATCATATTGCAAAGGGTGATATTCGTAAGATGACTGATGTTTGGAATATCACCCCCCGAAAGATGCATGAAGTCGTTGGACAAGCACTTTAGGGATCAAGTGATGATGAGGTGATAGAGCAACAAAGGAGTGACATTAACTAAGATCACCTGATATTTGAAACATGACCCCCCCTTTGGAATATCGGGTCATACTGAAACCTCGCAGCATCACTGGGGTGATCTTCACAAGATGACTGATATTTGTAATATCACCCCCCACAAGAATATCAGGCCTGATAGAAACTTTGCCTTAGAATTTTTTGGATTTTTGGGGAAGGTGCCTGCAAGATTAGTTGCTTGAAATCTAAATATTCATGCAGGTACCAACATTGGCTCTGTCTAGGGACGCATGCCTCTTGCAGGCATGGCGAGAACCATAGATCTCTGGGATGCAGACCAGTCCCTTGTCCATTGGGCACAGAGTCAAACTTGCACCAACCTGCATCACAAACACATTTTTTTTTAAACATAGCGGCCCAGGGCCACCAAAAAGGAAAAACTAGAATTTTCCTTTGTCAAACACTTGATTTTCTTTTGATTTCTTCAAATGAAGCCTAAAAGCATTTTGTTGTCTGTAACACCCAGTATTGCAATTGATTGTGCTGCTGCCCACTTCTCTTTCCTTGATAAATCTACAACAAGATTCATTAGCATGCATTATCATCAGCTATAGAATGTCATCATCATCATATGAGTCACTGATGTTGCTTGGAAAACTAACAGACTCACATGAAACAAATGAATCCACGTCAAAATTTAGCCCTTCTTCAAAAAATAAGAGCTCCTCTGTATCAAACATGCAATATTCAAGCACAAGCAACATCTCATAACCATATTTATCTTTATAAACATTCAGATATCCACCATCATTGTGATCAACAAATTTATCACTAAGGTCCACCTGGAATGTCTCAAAAGAAGGCCTAAATAATTCAGAATGCAACCCTTCACTGAAAGCTTCATAATTACCCCTGCAACCAGCAATATCCCCAACTGTATGAGTACACACATCTGCAACATGTTCATTCACATCTGAATAGTGACCATGTTTTTCCTCTTCACCAATGCACTGATAATCAAAAGCAAATTTTTCAACCTCTGCACTGTGAAGGTGGTCAGAATCTCCAAGGAAACACTCATATTCAGCATCCATATATATTTCATCATCTGAAAGGCTCATATATGCATCTGAATGCTGACAATCAGTAACATATTCACTGTCATCCCTTGAAGCAGCATCCTCTATATTTAGAGTGAAGCTTTGCATATCCATTCCGTATAAATAATTAGGAATAACTGGTATATGCCTATTGCTGCAAGATGCAACTTCATGTACATCTTTCATTTCATCATTTGAAGAGCATTTTGCATCTGCAGGCTTTTCTTCTAGAGGCTAAGAACAATCTTTGTCCTCACCATTATAGGATGTGCCTACATTTTCTACAACATTTTCTGCATGTTTATGCATCACATCATGGCTGCACCCATTGTTGTGAGATATATTACCCTTTACAGAATCATCTCTTAATGAACACACTTGGAAAGCAGAAATACATTCACCTTCAAAACTGTTTTGAAAACTTGCAGCCATGAAACCTACTAGCATTCCATATTTCTGATTATTTTCAATATCCATAGCAAATTTGAAAGCCTTGTGAAGTGTAGTTGGTTCTTTTTCTCTCAATCTATAACTTATTTTCTTATCAAATGCAGCCAAATAAATTATCAAGCACAATGCATTATTGGGTCTCATATATTCAGGGACCTGCTTGAGCAACTTAATAAACCTAAGATTAAAGGTTGGAACCAGTTCCTCATCTTCCTTTTGGATGTTCATGAAATGTATGATCAATGAGGCTAAATCAAATCTTTCACCAAACTGCTCTAGGAATGCAATTTCTAAATCTACCCATGAAGAAACTGAACACACAGGCAGGTCTGAAAACCGGACCCTAGCATCATCCTCTAATGACTGAACAAAGAGTCTCATTACTACATCTTCAGCCTCAACTTCATAATCTTCTATCAAATTACAAAAATTTTGCAGATGTTTGTTTGCTGACTCAGAATTTAATCCACTATATTTTGGCAAACATTTTCTAATCTTATTGGGAATAACATTTGGGTAACCATATATTCCTTTGAAATTTAAGGCTTTATATCTTTCCATAAAGAATGGCCTTTTCTGAGAGTACAACCAGGACTGCTGCTCTGTTTGAATCATTATTTTTGAATCAAAAGATGAATACCTAGAAATATGCTGCAGCATTGATAGGTTCAATCAACAGAGTCGCCACCTCTCATAGAGAGGATAGAATATCAATAAGGTACCTTTTGTTTTCTGGGTTCATCACACCAGCAGAGCACCACATGGTTATTGTTTGGTATTGCTGCAACAACTTCACTGGAAACTAGATCTTCCAGCCTTCAAAACACTTGACTCTCTCCAGTAGATTGCTATCTTTGTTGGTGACTCAGATGGGCAAAACTTCACTAGAGACTGCAGGATAATACTTTCAAATCAGCTCCCCAACAGAGTCGCCATCTCTGTTGATTTCTGAACCGGCAAAGAGTTTGCCAGCTCTAATGCACAGGCAGATTCGGCCAACAGATACAAGAGGTTGCGTGAGCTGCCTCCCCTTCACTTCTGGTTCTGCCACACCAAGGGGGTATCCCTATAGCTAAAGATGTAACATTGACTATCCCAATGACAGAAGGATTAGCTTTTCAATAACAGGTAGAATACTCTCATGTGTGGACCAAGATGTGCGTGATACACCACAAGTTAGGCAACCTTCTTGGACATATCTAACTGGTTGAGGATGAGAGAATGTAGGGGTACTAATCCTACTCCTACAAACTAACAGGATGGAGGTTATGAAAAGATGGATTTTATGCTTTAGATGCAAGACAGGGGGTTTTGGGTCATAACTACTAACCCAGGAGCAGACCAGTGCCTATCTCAGGGCAAGGAGTCAACTAGACATATACAAGAGAATGGATTGCAATTTGGATTCAAGTTTCAAGAGGTTAGATTGATGCTTGCCTTACAAACATCACCTAGGAATAGGTATTTAGCTACCTCTACTTCCATATATCCCAGTTGACATACAACCTTCTCCATACTTCACCTAAAACAATTTAATCCACTCCTTGAATGGAAGTTAGAGATGAAGCATGTGATACAGAAATCCATACCCTAGAACCTGAGAAACCCTTAGTAGCCAAATTCAAAAGAAGGAAAAGCATGCAACACATGGAGACAAGCAGCTAAACACATGCACAATGCATTTTTCATATTAAACAACAATGAAACTGAGAATGTCTGCAATATACATTCATGATACAACTCATAAACTCTAAAATGAGATAGAATAGCAAGGAAATGCCCTATTTTTCATTATTCACACCAGAATGCCCAGGTCTTCAACAACAACAAATGAGTAACCCCATCTGCTATTTACAGCAAGGAAGGTGTACTCAACATTAAAAGTACATGGCAATTCAAAATTTGCCAAATACATTGCATCATGAGAAATGGCGCTCAACACATTAAATGCAACAAGTGGGAGAGGAGGTAGGGAGTGGTTGGACTCGAGCCCCGTGCCACCGCCTGGGGATTTACATCTTCAATCAGGCGGTTGATCCGTCCATGTCTTCACCCATACCCTGTAACATCCTCCATTAAAGGCATACCAACCCGCAACCTTGGGAAATGCAGTAGACTATGCACGTTTGAAATTTTCCCGCCAAGATTCATGACCTAATTTTTCAAATCATGTGGGAACTAATTATCTCACATTCATCCCGTAGCGACCTCCTCAATACTTTATATACTAGGTCATGAGCACATATGATGTCGCACAATTTTACCTTGCACGACCAACAAACCATCCGCCAAGACCCCATCATGATGACATGCGCCATCGGTGAACCTCCTGCATGATATCCTGATATGAAATATCACCCCGATATTTCACATCACCCTGATATGAAATATCACCTTGCGGAAAACATCACTCGATATGAAATATCACCCTGATATTCTATCAGCGCAACCTGATGCATCAGAGAAAGATCCTCCTCATCATATTCATACCCTCATCGGCGATCAATGGGACCCTCATCATATCCGCTGATGATATCATGTCGAAGACCACAAGATGCACCCCACCAGATCTTGATGACGTCATCATCATATTGCACAGGGTGATATTCGTAAGATGACTGATGTTTGGAATACCACCCCCCACAAGATGCATGAAGCCGTTGGACAAGCACTTTGTGGATCAAGTGATGATGAGGTGATAGAGCAACAAAGGGTTGATATTAACTAAGATCACCCGATATTTGAAACATGACCCCCCCTTCAGAATATCGGGTCATACTGAAACCTCGCAGCATCACCGAGGTGATCTTCACAAGATGACTAATATTTGTAATATCACCGCCCGCAAGAATATCAGGCCTGATAGAAACTTTGCCTTAGAATTTTTTGGATTTTTTGGGAAGGTGCCTGCAAGATTAGTTGCTTGAAATCTGAATATTCATGCAAGAACCAACACTAAGTAAGATTTCCGATAGGTTATGCAATCCAGATACAGTGAACCGACAATGCATGCAGAGACATATGCATTACTATGGCCATAGTTTCAATATATATTGACGTTCGCAATGAACGTTGTCGTAATGTTCACCCACCTCAAGTCGACTTGGATACTATCATATTCCTACAGTTTGACTTGGTCAATTATATATAATTATAAAGACTTGACAACTTCAGTATTTTAGTCTTCCCGACCTAGACAAGTTTTCATTCACTGTCTATATTCCATAGACCTTATCGACTACCTTTCTTCACAAGGATCCTTATTGCATCATTGCAATACCCGAGGTCTATGACTTATTGACTCATAAAAATTTTAAATCAATTTATAACGACTAAGATTATTACCTTACCTAGGTTAAGCATCATAGTCTAGGAAATTATTTTCTTTCTTACAAGTAAGAATAAATATACATAGTTAGGGTACTTGTCCCTTCAATCACGATCTATATAATGATCACAATGATTTAATATAAATAAATACCTTATTTGGTCAAGTTAAGGTTTAACTAAAGAGTTTTGTCTCACTCAAACCTAGTCTTTCTGACTTAGATGGATTCACAAGACATTATCATTGCTCCATAGACCTTATGGAATGACTATCTATTCTTGGGTATCCCTTTGCATCTTTGCAACATTTTAGATTCATCACTTATTGGCAAGTAATAGCTAGGAAAAGTTGTGACGAAAAAGGTATAATAAACTTTATGTTTGATTAACCATTTAATGGTACCTCTTGCATGCTTGCAAAACTCGAGGCTTATGACTTATATCTAAAGTTGACTTGTAATCAATCAAATAGGTTTCTCTACCTAACCTGTTAAACATTATCGACTAATAACAAATCTCTTTTCAATAAGATAAAGGAAACATTTATTATTTAGGGTTCTCAGCCCTTAATTCCTACCCACATTAAATAACTAAAATGGGTTATAACCATAAAGGTGTCATCAAATAATCTTTAACCCTTCTAGGTTAAACTAGGTTTTATTTAACCCTTGAATAATCCATTATATCAAAATAACTCTTATCTCATAACTTCAAGACTAAGGTTTATAAACAACTTTTTGGCTTAACTCAACTAAGGTTAAGAATACTATAGTTCTTTAATAGATAATAACTCCTGTAAAATATCTTTGATAATATGATCTAACAAAACATACCCTACATACATTTCCCTACAAGGTCATTCTCTACTAGACTTAGTTTACTCCATTGTATTGGATCTTTCCAAGAATAACATGAACAATAAAGAAAATTAGACATTAATGGGTTCTCATAAAAACCTTATTCCATCTTCCATAGTATCTCTAAGTTACTATCATTTGATATGATACAAAAGTTTACTAAAGATTCCTATGAATCTAGTTCTCATGGGTAGATAACATTATCCATTATACATATATATAGCCTAAACAAGACAATATGTTAAATCATTATAACCTCAATACTATACGGTTCAAGTTGAGAATATGAAAACAAGGTTCATTCATTTCTTTAATATTCGAGAGCCTATTGTTTTGATAGCTCAAAATCATTCCATTGACTGGTTACAACCTATTTGATAGGAGAGCTATTTTCAAAGCAAATGATAGCTATAACAATCTTTCACTATGATGGTCATTAGTCCTCCATTCTAATCATTTGATATTATAATAGGTTTCTAAGAAAATAGCATATGGTCTATTCAGTAACTGTGACAAATTACTCACTTGTATTAACAAGTGTCAACCTTATGATTTGCATTCTAAATCTCATTATATACGGAGATAAATCGACATAGTTTCTTCAAGAGTTAACTGTGTTTTTCTTACATTGAGGCTCACTAAGTATCAACTATCACACAATAAAATCAGGAGTTTAAACTCCCCTAGAGAACTCATACAGTCGCCTAAGACTATGATGAAAACACAAAGAAATGTTAACCGATCTCTTCATGGTTTAGAAAAATCATAATCGAAGAATACTTGATAGCAATCAATTTAAAAGTTGACTGAGATATGCACAGGGTTGACGCCTTTTTTTTGGGTATCCCCTTTCTACTTCTAGCCAAACTACTTCTCTCCCTCAGCAAATTCATTCTAATCCTATTCTCCTTCCCCCCTGGGCTCAAATGAGTTGTTTTTCATAAATAGGACTGAGGCACAACTCCTACAAAGTCACCTCAATTCGTCCTTTAACCATAATTCAGTTGTAATACTCAATGCAACTTTAACAGCCTTTTGTGACTAAGTCACAACTAAAATTAATTTACAAGAAAAAGTCCACATGTTGATTGTGGAAGGCCGCCATATGGTTCGTTTGGTTGGGCAGTTAAAACCACAGTCATCCTCATAAGGATGAGGGCGACACTTATTTAAAACATAACTGATCTCTTAATGATCGAAACATGTGGTTTGATCCACCTCTATTACTAATGAAGACTCTCCTAAATGTAAGCCTTCGACTACTCAAGCATAACATTATTGACTCAGTATGAGGTATTATCCTCACGTGAAGCATATACATTTACATATTTGATTACTTCAAATATGATTCACATAACATCGCCTCTATATTAGATAGTTATGGTTTAATAATTAAAAAGATAATATTTAAACAGAGGATTACGGATAATGTGATTGGGTTGAGCTTGTCTCCCCATCACAATCCGTCAACAATATTCACATCTTCTTAACTCAACGAAAACATCTTAATGTTAGGAATCGTTTATCACACCTCGAGTAAATAATAATAAGAGAACCATTTTAAGACAATAACATCGTAATATTTACATTAAACGTAAATAGTCATAGTTCACACTCAAATGACATCATTGACGTTACTAACGACTAAGGCGACTTACTACGACTTACAAAGATTGTAAAATATCGACTACCTGTCGATTAGATTCAATAGTAAACTGACAAGACAAGACTTACCTCTCACGACAAATTGGTTCACGTTTCTATTAAACACTTATACTCGATTTGGCAAATAAACCACTCGTAACCTGAGGTCTATATCTCTCTCCTCGAAAGATACTCTCTCTCTCTTTTCTCTGAGAGTCATTTGAAAATCTGTAATCCTATATCAAACTTGTTACCAAACAAATTATGATCAGTGCATCATTATTCAAATAATAAACCAAATCTCATAATGCTATATTAAATTAACAACAATAAAATATTCATTTCCATAATTCTATATATGACATTCGATATAATCTATGTCTTTCCTCGACATTAATTTAAACATCATAATAGATTTACTTATGTCCAAGTAAAAGTAAAAAGTATAGCTAGACAAAAATTAGGGATGTAACATATCCTTCCCCTAAAGATTCATCGTCCTCGATGATATAAAGTATCAAAATGTAACTAGAAACAAGTTTATTATTTTCAACTGATAACAACATTAAATAACTGAGGAAACTTTTGATAGAATTCATGGTAATCCTCCCATGTAGCATTTTCCTTAGCATATTGATCCTATTGGACCTTCCACTGCAAGACCTCTATGTTACACAAGCAGTGATTCTAAACCTCGAGCATTTAAGAAGCTCGATCATAACCATTCCTAGGTTCTATACTTTGTAAAACATTCTTAGAATATAATATTCATATATTACATAAATATATATTTTTCATATATGAATCACAAAAAGCATTATGCCTCCTGGCAATAACTAGTAATAGATTGATTCTTGTAATCAATAAAATTAATAATCTTGAAAATTTAGAAGAGTCCTTTATATTTAGGAACCAGTTTGGAATACATTCCATACTTTATGAAAAATTTTCTAGGGTTTGACCCTCAAAAGAACTTTTCTTCTCTAACCAAGAATTGTCTTAGTGTACGCTTAACATCAACGTAACTTTTCTATTTATTATCAATTTCCACTGATCTTTTCAAATTGGCTAATTCTTTTCATCTATTTCTGATAACATTTCCAGACTAATTCTAATCCTATCTTCTAGCTTACCCAGCTTATAGGAGTTCAGCATCTTTTTCTGTCCAATGTTTCAAATGGAGTCATCTTAATAGCAAAAAGTAAGGTATTGTTGAAAATTTCACAAGTGATAAGTAGTCTCCCCACTTATATTGTTGATCCATGCAATACATTTGCAACAAGTCTTCCAAAACCTGGTTAATTCTCACTTTGAGTTTACTCCTTAGCGCAAAAAACAAAGTCTGTCAAAACCTTAATGTTACACGCGCATCTCTATCTAAGATAATCTTTTCAGGGAAGCCACACAATCTAAACACCTCTTGCATAAATTTGTGATCTAACACTGGTGCTCCATCAGTCTAATTTCCTGGTATAAAATGTGCTACCTTTGTGAGTTTATCAAGCACAACTAGTATAGCATCATGTCTATTCCTTGACATAGGAAAACCTTGAACAAAATCCATATTGATAACTTGCCATTTCCATTCTGGCACATCATGTTGGTACAATAATCCTGCAAGGTGTTGGTGCTTTGCTTTTACCCTTTGGCATTCTAAACAGCTTGCTACAAATCTTGCAGCATCATTTCTCATTCCTTTCCAGAAATAAAGAGGTTTAACATCTGCTAGGAGTTTGGTCACCCCTGGATGTCTAGAATATGGTGTAGTATGAACTTCTTTCCATACCAAATCCCTTAATCCAACTGTATAAGGAGCATACATTCTACCCTTATATCTCAATAGTCTGTCTGACTCAAATAGAAAACCATCATACCTTGGATCTCTAGGATTCTCTTCTAGAGCCTGCTTGACTCGCTCATAATACTCATCACCTAATAAATTTTTCAAAGTTAATCTTTAAAGTTTGCATGAATAGTGATATTTGAAAAAAAAAATCTCCTCAGACTCAAAGCATCAGTTACTCTATTCTCTTTTAGTAGACCAGTTGCCTCTTTGACATTTATCTGTCCACTGAAATCATTTCTCTTAACCATTGCAGAATCAGCTGCACATAATGATAATGTTTTCCTTCATTCTTAAAATAAATAATTATATCTTCCCGAAAGGCTAGAAAAACTTGTCTAAACAATCTCTAAACAAACTGTTCAAGAGATATATAAATACAACGGAGGTATTTGTAACTCCAAAAGGCAACATTGCAAGCCCAAAGTGCCCATTTCTTGTCCAAAAAGTTGTTTTATCGGTATCCTCATCCTTCAATCTTGACTGATGATATATTGACCGCCAATCAATATTTGAAAACACTGCAGCTCCACGCATCTAATCAAAGAGGTCATCAATACGTGGTGAAAGATATTTGTTCTTTATCATTGCTTTAATGAGCATACGATACTGAATACACAATTACAGAGTTATGTCCTTTTTCTTAACAAAGATAACTAATGCACCCCATGGTAAAATACTGGATCTAATCAAACCTTTAGCCAATAGTTCTTATAATGGGGCTTTGATTCCATTAATTCTATAGTTGTCATATGGTAAGGTACTTTTCTAGGTAACTTATCCCAAAATTCTAGGAGGAATAAAATTTCCAGTTGCTCCAATCAACTGTTTCATCAACCTTTGGTGGAATGACTTTCTTCATATCAAGGAAAGTTCTAAGGCGAGCCTATCCTTTGCTTCCTTTTGAGGTCCATAGTTTTAGGATTTTCATTACTCACACTATATTCTTGGTGATTTTCCTTTCTCATGTCCCATGAGAAATCTCATTTTCTCCCTTCAGGGTTTTCTTGATCTCTTTCTTTCTTTTACAAAATACCAGGTCTCTCTTTGGTTTTTACAAACATGGTTAGGGTTACTCTGATTTGATCAAGAGATTAACTTATGGTTTATTCTCTTCTAGACTCTCACCCTGGTTTGTTCTTGTATGAAACATGTCATTTTGCTCATGCCAGATAAATAAGTTATCTTATAGTTTTCTGAATCTAAAGCGACTCAAAACATCAAACATTTTATCTCATAACAATCAATAGATTGATACAAAACATTCTTATCTTTATTATAATTTATTCAGGAGTAACTACATCCTTATTTATATAGTTGATACAACAAGTTTACATGCCAATGTCAATTTAACGATCTTCCAATTAAACAAACTTAGAGGATGGATGTACACACAAGTACTCCTCCAAAACCTCTTTCCCTAAAATAGAAGCATCACAATTACCTCCAAGTGACATGTCGTAACTGGCTACAGTTTACTAGGTTTTACTACACAACTAGAAATAGTAGAATTCTTGGCCAGTTCAAAACATTATTTTCTTTCTAGCCAAATACGCTTAAGCGCATCAGCAAAAGTTTATGAATCCTCTAGCCATGCACCTTCAAAGTAAATAATATGCTCTTTAAGTTCAATCTCCTTGATAGGTTCCTTCTTAACCACTGATTCAGGCAAAAGCTGGGGAATAGACTTTCTAGCAGTTTTCTTGGTTCTTCTCCACGCCATTCTGGCACAAGAAATTTCAAACATTAGCTAACCGCATAATGTTGTCTACAGGTTAGCATAGTGGACTCGTAAGTCCTAGTGTCGAACCTGGTAGCTCCGGTGCCATATGTAACATCCACCTTCTAAAAACATAGTAAAATCAAGAATTTACCATAGAGTAATTCAACAAGGTAAAAATGAGAGAAAATTTTTCTTTTATTTAACATATAATCAAGTAACAACAAATTGCAAGATTTCTATCCTAAAATAAGCAACATAATATAATATACAAAGATGACATTTTGTCTTTACAATTACAAATATCTGCAATAGATAATGTTTTACATAGTCTCAATAAACACAAGTCTCAAAGATATACTGCATCTAGAAATCTGACATCTTTATCACCAGCCTCAGCATATCTTCTACTAGAGAGAGAGTATCTTTCTAGTGATTTACCTCCATCCATAGACCGACAGTCTCCCACACATCTTTCGCATAGGAAGTAGCCCTACCCTTCATGAGGAATATAGACCAAAGGTGACCAGTGGTAATTTGCCTTTCCGAGTACATAGTGTTGTATTCTACACAACTCTATCAATCATACAACCCTAGATACCCTCTAGCTAAGTATGATTTCTGATAGGTTATGTAATCCAGATACAGTGAACCGACAATGCATGCAGAGACATATGCATTACTATGGCCATAGTTTCAATATATATTGAGGTTCTTAATGAACATTGTCATAATGTTTACCCACCCCAACTCGACTTGGATAATATCATATTCCTATAGTTTGACTTGGTCAATTATATATAACTATAAAGACTTGACAACTTCAGTATTTTAGTCTTCCCGACCTAGACAAGTTTTCATTCACTGTCTATATTCCATAGACCTTATCGACTACCTTTCTTCACGAGGATTCTTATTGCATCATTGCAATACCCGAGGTCTATGACTTATTGACTCATAAGAATTTTAAATCGATTTATAACGACTAAGATTATTACCTTACCTAGGTTAAGCATCATAGTCTAGGAAATTATTTTCTTTCTTACAAGTAAGAATAAATATACATAGTTAAGGTACTTGTCCCTTCAATCACGATCTATATAATGATCACAATGATTTAATATAAATAAATACCTTATTTGGTCAAGTTAAGGTTTAACTAAAGAGTTTTGTCTAACTCAAACCTAGTCTTTCTGACTTAGATGGATTCACAAGACATTGTCATTGCTCCATAGACCTTATGGAATGACTATCTATTCTTGGGTATCCCTTTGCATCTTTGCAACATTTGAGATTCATCACTTATTGGAAAGTAATAGCTAGGAGAAGTTGTGACTAAAAAGGTATAATAAACTTTATGTTTGACTAACCACTTAATGGTACCTCTTACATGCTTGCAAAACTTGAGGCTTGTAACTGTTGGCAAAAGACACTATATGGATTCATGAATGTTGTCATTGATGGCAACAAAATTCATCCCACACATCCGCAGGACATGGTATGTCTATACCGGAAGTCAGAGTGAAGAATGTTGTGGTCCGGTAAACAAGAACAGAGCAGTCAGTAAGGTCCGACAGACAAGTCCGGATCTCTCAGCAGAAGTATCTCAGTGAAGTGCAGATTTGGGGAATTCAAGAGGAGTATCTTTACTAATAGATTCCAAGGTTTGAGCCTCCGGTGTGGAAAGGAAAAAGAGATATGAATGCTTGAGTGTCGGGTTCCCAAGTGACAGTGTGAATAGAGGAAGAACTAACTGGCAGAACATCAGACATTATTCCGGATGTGTTACTGATGTTGGTAAAGGTTATGAAGGCATAAATTATGTTTGGCCGACATGATTGATAATTTCCAAGTATATCCTTGATCCGCATTACTTGGTAAGCAAGGATTCAGTCGACAGATCAGAGTTTATGAAAAATATTGACTATTCCGGGTGCTGACTAGAAAAGTGATGAAATCACTTGTGCGGATATATATACACGATGGATTTAGTTATGAGGGATGTTGTTGTGGAAAATGGTGTGTGAACAAAAGCAGTAAAGCAGAATAAAAGCAGAAAGGAAGATCAAGTATGTGAAAGAAGAGCAGCATAAAAGAAGAGGAAAGATGAAGTGCAGCAGATCAGTATACAGAGCCTAACCGGAACTGAACTCAAACATATGTTGATGCTCCTTATCAGTTCAAGTATTGTATTACACTCTTTATAAATTGTAGACAGTGTGTCTCTTGTAGGCAGTGTGCCTCTTGTGAGCAGTGTGCTCGGGCAGTGAGCCCTAATTGGTAAGTGCCATTTTGTACTTCCATTCTTCTAACAGAGAATACAATCTTGGGTTAATCACCCCATGGTTTTCTCCCTTAACAGGGTTTCCACGTCAAAAATATTGTGTCATGTGTATCTCTATTTCATGGTTATGTTTGCTTGTTTGAATTGATGCTGCACTAATTATTAAGAAAGTTCAGAAAGCTAAAATAATTAAGATAACTGATTCACCCCCCCTCTCAGTTATCAACAATTGGTATCAGAGCTAAGTTCCTTCTAAACAGAGTCTAACAGCTTGAGGAAGATCTAGGAATCCAAATGGATGCATATGGTTTAAGGGAGCAACTCAAGACTGCCCTTGATGATCTTGAGCAGTCAAACTCTGAAGTCAATGAATTAAAGGAATGACTCAAATAGGCTGATGATTTCATGAGAGAACTAAAAGACAAATTAAGTCTCTCTATGAAAAAGAGAAAGGAGCTACTTCAGCAATTGGCAAGTCAAGGTGAAGCAAATGATGCAAATGAAGATCTGAAGGAGAAAACCAAGTTATGTGAAAAGTTATCAAAAGAAATCATTATGGTAAGACATGAAATGGAATCAGGAGTTATAAAGTTTACCCAAGAGATTGAAGAGAAAAGAAAAACTGAAGATAATCTAAGACAATCTCTTAAGGAGAAATCAGAAGATTGCCACAAGATGGATAGAATTATCAGACATCTTGAATTTGATCTTGAAGATGCTAAAGCTAATGAAGAAAAACTTGAGGATCAAATTGTCTCTCTCAAAAGGGATCTTCAAACAGCAAATGAATATAAAGAGAAATTCAAGATAAGTTCTGCCCAACTTGAAGTTCTTCAAAGCCAAAAGAGGGTAGATGACAAGTGTGGTTTGGGATATGAGAAAGGAGAAACTCCAGATCTGGTCAGAAGAATTTTAGATTAGAAAATCCAAGGAACAGGCCTAGAAGTCCTCTGGTAAGGCAGCTTAATGCTCAAAGATATTCATCCTTCAATGGATACTGCCACAACTGCAATAACTTTGGCCATAAAGCTAATCAGTGCAGAAGGAGAATGAATCAGACTAATACATCCTTCTCTGGACAGTGCTTCAACTGCAAGAGGTATGGTCACAAATCTCATGAATGCAGAAATATGCAAATGAACAATTCCTTCAATGGTAGATGCTTTGCATGCAATAGAATGGGTCATATGGCTAATCAATGCAGATCAAGAGGATATCAATCAAATATGCAAAGAAATGTTGTTTGCCAAATTTGCAATAGATCCGGTCATATAGCAAAATTCTGTAGAAGCAAGAATCAGGATAAAAGAGGTCCGGTATATTATAATCAGAATCAAGATAAGGGAAAACAAAAAGTAAATGCGGATGAAGTTCAAAGTGAGATGAACAAGATTTGGGTAAAGAAAAGTATAGAGAATGTAGGGGATTGATCCGCACCAGACTCTGGTGCTGATATTCCTTCCAAAAATTAAAAAGTGAGCTTTGGCTCAGGGGGAGACACAAAGAAAACGTTGTTCCCCCAGCCAGTCAATTGGTGCCGGAACTCGCACAAGGAGAACTGCAGATTAAAAGGGCTTATACAAGAAACATCTAAAAGGGGTATGGTAAAGATTTGAGAGATCTGCAAGAAGATTTGAAGAATCTAATCCTTCCAGAATTGATCCAGTAAAACAGTCTTCCGGTAAAAATAGATTCCTTACAAGTTCAGTCTGGTATGATTCAAAGTATGGTGTCTTGATCTGCAAATAGATAAAATGACTAATGAAAGGAAGATAGATTATCACTACTCTCCTAGAATAACTTCAAAATCTGTCTGTTGTGTGGTTACACAATACGCCCCATTTTGACTTGACAAAATAGGGACCCAACCTTTTGGCTTGTGTTTTGTGCTTTCTGGCGGTCTAGTAAAAGTAAGTAATGCAGATCATCTTGCAATTGAAAAGGCTGGGTAAGTGATCATCATGAGGTCAGTTCATCAAATTTCATATCTTATTCTAGAAACCTCATATTTAGAAAGAGCATTAAATTCCATGCAGGTTTGTCTTTTACATCACTCTGATATTCGTCAGGAGGTGAAAGTTATGAGTGGTCAAAGATTGAGTCAAACCTGATATTGCTAAGGGAGGATCATATTTTGTAACATCCTTCATATTATAAAAGGTCACCCCGATATAGTATATCACCCGATAAAATCATGCGGCCTGAATATCCAGACGTTAATTTTAAGTGATAGTAGCCTTTACCCATCAATAGCCTTATGCATTTCGCGAGGATCATATTTTTTAAAGTAACCTGATATTTCATAATATCCTCTTGCTGTGAAATATCCCCCTAAGCCAATATCCTGATGACGTCATCCAAGTCCGATAAACGAAGAAACAAAAATGACGATGACATCATCATCACATTTACCTCTCGACAGGATATTTCATAAACATGATCCTGTTCCCATAACATGACGATGACGTCATGATGCCTTGCCAATACACTGAGCGAATATCCGGATGACGTCATCTTGATATTTCGAAAGAGAGACATGTAAGTTTGTCTAGTCATCATCATCTTTGAAACATCACCCGATATATCAAAATATCCTCCTGATGTGCTAAATGTAACCAAAGGGTGCGTTCGTCACCTGATCTTGTCAACGATAGTTTTTCCTCTCAAGGAGGATGATCATATTAAACTCGGGACGATATTTGCAAGCATCCTCCTATCATTTGAATATCATCCTATCTTGCGAATATCACCCCGCTCCCATTGCCGCCATTAACATTTAATGCGCGCAGACATGGTAGGTGGTTCCCGCCGACCGCGAAACCCGATGAAACACCTAGCGAGATCCTGCATTTTCGTGCAGATAATCAATGAGTGAAATCCAATCTATTAGGGTTGCCCTAATTTTACCCTAAGTGCATCGTTAAAAGGGTAAATTCATCATCATTTCGAATTTACCTTGCGATAAAATTATTTTTACAGAGCACTAGCTTTCATATCCTCATACAGGCAATAGTTGCACGAATTGAGCTCACAAACAGAAGGGAGTGCGTGATCATCAGTTGAATTAAAAGCATTGTCAGAAGCCCACTAGTATAAAAGGAAATTTGTGTATCCAGGTAAGTAAATGAAACCCTCATCCTGTTGTTTCTGTAATAGTCAGGTATGGGTGGTTAATCTGAAGTTCTGGTTTATGCATCCATATGATTAAGTAATGTTGAACATATACAGTAGGCATGGTGATTAGTAAAGTTAATTGTAATATGCATGCATGTGTATACCCATTGTAAGACAAGATTTTGTTATTTGCAGGTACCCATAGCTGACAAGAGGTTAGTTAAGTGTCAAGCAGAATTCTAAAGGCCTATGTTCTCCTCCCAGAGGGGCGTCCTGTTCAAATATGGTGCAATTACGGATACCCATCAGGGGAGTACCAATTTGGAAGCATGGTCAGCCAGGTTGAACGATGAGAATAACAAGAGTCCTGTGCTAGATGCAGTTTTCGTATCCGGGATGTGGAACACCGCCGGTTTTCCATACTCCATGGAATCTCCGGAACTGGTTATCGAGTGTGCCAGGAACTATAATCCAGAGACCAGGCAGGTGATGAAACATGGGAGGATATATGCTGACCTATCCATCAAAGGTCTTTCCAAGACATTTGGATTGCCATTGGGCAGCAAGGTTAAAAGTGTGGACCTGAGGAAGTCAGAAAAAGAATATGAAAACAACAAGAAACAAGCAAGGAAGAATATGTATCAATGGAGGGCTAAAAACAGTACATATCCTGCAGCAACCAAACTTCCTGTGCATCTATTCAAATATGATTTTGCTGATGAATATCAATATATGATTGCACTACTGAACAGAGTAACAGGCCAGCCTGATGCTGGTAGTTTTAGAGACTGGATGTATGGTGTAATAATGATGTGTTTGTATTCAGATATCAAGCCACTGTGGGGCCAGCTAATAAGTGATGCTCTGCATGAGCAGCTGATGAACCTAGGAGGTTCAAATTGTGCTTTCTATATGACATCATACATTGTCTACTCCTGTGCTTATAAAGGCACATTTGATGCACTAGTTACAGATGGGAAAGTCACTGGAACTGTCAATGTTGTGCATATCTGGGATCATCATCCCCAGCTGCAAAGGGCCAATTACCTCCAAGACTACAAACTGGTCAATGATGCATTTTCTATGCATCTGGTGAGGACCATGGAGGAGGACAGAACAAAGAGATTGAGCATGGAGGCTCAAGAGATAATTTACAAGCATGGAGCCTGGTATATTCAGTTTGCCACCTTTTCCTACATGAGGATTGAGGGCTTTGAAGGAAATCTCCTCATGCTGCCAAGGTATCCCACCGATGCAGTGATACTGATGGAGTTCATCAGGTAGGGCTCCACAATAATAAAAACATACAAAGATGCAAAGAAGTTGCCACCAATCTTGTTTCCAGTCACCATTGGCTGGTACATGTGCCCTGATTCAGAGAACATAAAGAAGGTGATGGTCACCTTGAATAAAATGAACTTGCAGCCTTTTCCATTAATAAGACCATATGATCCTTATGGTAGGATGCAGAAAATAATAGGAAAGCTTATTCATCAGAGGCACCTAGAAGACTTCTGGGCTGACTATGAAGATGAAGCAGAAGCAAGAAGAAGAAGATATCAAAGGCTGACTTTGAATCAAATAAGAACCTTTGATTGCATCCCCATCCCCCAACAATTGAAGAAAGATGATGGCAAGATAATTGCAGATGAGTATGAGTAGAAGAAAATATATAATGATACCATCTCTGCACCTGACCTCACCATACAGGAGGATATATCCTTGGACCCCTTCATTGCCAGGACCATACAACTAACCCAAGCCTGGGTTGATGAACAGATAGGGGCATTGAAGAAGAAGGGTGTTGCCATTATGGTGGACAACAAGAAGAAGGGGCAGGATATTCTTGATGGGGAATATGATGACTTCCTAAATGAGAAGAGAAAGTCTAAGGGAGATAGACTCCCTCCACCACAACAACAGAGCAAAAGACCCCCAAGGGGCAAGAAAGTAGATAATGAACCCAAAGGGGTTATTATTGAAAGGGCAGTATTTGTAGCTGAGGAGGCAGCAGCATCAGGATCAGGATCAGCATCCCCTCCAAGGACAAGGAAAGGAAAGTCCAAGAAGAGTAAGATAGCAGAGGCTGGAATTATTGAGACCCTAGAAGAGGGTCAATCCTCAAGAAAACATGATGAAGAGGATATCCTCATGGAGGAAGAGCCTGAAGAAGAAGAGGCTCCTTTGATAATAAAAAGAAAAAGAAAAGCTCCACAGGTGGTGGTGTCTACCCCACCTAAGAAACTGAGAACCTCCATGAGGGGTGAAATAAAACAATCCCCTACATTGTTACAAGGGGCAGGTAGTGAAGTACATAAGGAACTTCAGCATAATGTTCCACTTCCTACCATTGTGAAGTTCAAAACTAAACTTGTAGAAGAACAGATGAAAGAAACATCTCAGACACAAGCAGAAGGTCACATCTCGCTAGACGAGACAATAAATTTGTCTGATGATGAGGTTGTGAAGGAGGTATCTTCACAAAAGATGGAAACCCTTGCTGTAGGTATGCAAATGACCCCTCATAAGACTCCAACAGTTCAAACAATACTGGAGGAGATGAAGCAAGTAGAAGCTAAAAAGGAAAAGAGCCTAGAGAAGGTAGCCCAAGAAATGGGGCTAGAAACACTGATTGCAGAGGTGACAAATCCTGCAGTGATAAACATAACAGATAAACAGGATGCAAGTCCTGAACATCCAACAGGATCACCTGACAAAGGGCAACCTGCAGAAGAAGTAAAGATGGCAGAACCAGAAGGCCATGCTTCAGAAATAAGCCAACCAGGCGCACAAGATGCATCAGCGGAACCTGTTGTAGTAGAGGTTCAGGAAAGGAAGGCTGATGAGAAGGATGTATCTAAAGATCCTGCTGCCAAGGTTCAAGAAATAAGTGGCATAGGTGCAGAACAAATTGTGATTACAGAACCAGCACCAACACCTAAAGAGACTTCTCAATTAACCACAACTGAGAATGTTCCTCAGTAGGAGGAAAAGCCAAAGGAGGATGAGGTAATGAAGGAAAAGGATCATGATCATCATGATCAACATATGGATACATCACAAGATCCTCCACCTCAAGAAGATGCTCCTCCGGAGAAAGAGGTTCCTCATCAAGAAGATGTGCCACAGGATCAACATCAAAGCGAGCATCATGAAGAAGAGACAAGGAAATCACCTTCTCCATCACATATGCTGACGGAAACAGGAGACCAAGGTGAACAACATGATGATGCAGAAAAACATGATCAGGTACCTCCATGGTTGGAGAAAGAGGTAAATGAAGAAGAAGAATTTGAAATTCAAGAATTTGATGTCTCCACTCTATTCTCTGAGAATATAATAAAACCTAAGAGGAAGGCCAGAATGACTTCGGCCATCAAAAGAGATCCAATAACTAGGAGGAGGACTGCACAGATTGCAGTACCTACCATGGAGAAAGAAAAAGGTAAAATTACCTTAGATGAGTTCCAGATCAGCACAGTGGACTTAGGATTTGCCAATGAAGACCAAGAGGGTCAAGAGGGCAAGGATATTATTGATTCTTTAATTCAAAAGGTGAAAAGAGAGAAGGAGAAAAATAAGCAACACAAAGAGCACATTGCTCAGTTGCATGCCTACATAGGAAGGCTGACCAATACTGAAGATACTTCAACTGAACATGCAGTCCCATTGACTGCTATTTCTGAAGAGGAAGTGAATAAATTAGACCTGATGAAACATGAGGCATCTGTACTAAGGAGATGGATGTCATCCACATTGGGTGATGCAGAGGAAGTAGTAAAGGCCTCTTTAAAAAGGTGGAATACTCTCAGCGACTCCAGGACCAAGGTAGACAAATTGCAGATGCAGACAGGAAAAAGGTCTTACCAACTGGAAAAAGTATTAAATATCCTAGGAGAAATAAGGAGGATAAATCCTCAGCTGCTCATCAATAAACAGGTACTAAACAATAACACTGACTTGTTGATTGACATATGGTATAAGGACATTCAATTTGAATGTGGAGTACTCAGAAGATGTAATAATAAACTGAGAGATATCAGCATGAAGTTGCATGATTTAATGTCTATTGAGGCAGAAATATTGGAAACATTAGAAGGAAAAGTGGAAGGGAAAGTTGAAAATCAAGATGAGGAGTTTGCCATCAAAGCTTTACACAGCAACTTCCAATCAATAGCAGATGATCCACTTGTTCACTTGACAGAAGAAGCCATAGATAAAATAATGAGAATCAAAGTCAAGATGGAGAAGTACAATGAGATGATGCAAGACAGGAAGAACAAGCTGGACAGCAGCAGACACAAATACGAGGCACACAAGCACGCCATGATCAAAGCAAAGACTCAGGATGGCGAGGAAATAGATAAAATTGTGCAATTATATGAACAGGTCCGGAGCATCATGCAACCTCATATGCGGGTTCATCATCATCATCATGATGAAAGTTCAGGAAGTGATGCACCTGGTGATGAAGAGCATGACTCTGATAAAGTAGATGATGATGCATTATAGAGTGAATATCAACATCGGATACTTAGTGAATAGGTTTTTTTAGATAGTTGCCAGCTGGCAACTTGTGCCATTTTGTAAAGGTTGACGTAGTTAAAGGAAATATTGACCGTAGATATGCATAGATGAATCAGGATCGCTGATCTTTCTGTAACGGATTCCTCACCTTATTCTATAAAAGGTGTAGGAATGCTTCATTTTGAACATTCGAAACTTAATTAAAATTTGTCTGTTGAAATATTCAGGGCTCATTTCAAAGCTTTTTGTATACATTTATATCTTTGCATACTTAGTGAATGAGAAGACTGTTTTGGTTACAATTCATAGTAAATCTTGAGTAATCAGTGTATGAATTCTGGATTTATGTGGTGATTTGCTACGTCCTTGGGAGTGCATGTCTACTTACATACATTGTTTTCATACAATTCCTTTGAAGTTAGCACCTACTATATCTAGCTGTGGAATGTCCTGGTGAACATATGGTTTGGTTTTCTTCTCCTCATGACTGTATCTGATATACATGTGGTTCAATAGCTGAAGATTCATCTTTCATTTGAAGCATTTCTTTCAGTTTCTTTAAATTTTAGAACATTTCACTATCATAATTGCAAATAACTGAACATCTAAAGCAAACAATACAAATATGTGGACATCTCGTAGATAAGTGGAAATATTTAGCATAGTTGAAGCTAAAGCATGCATTACTGATAAATATCATGCAAATATTTGAGTATAACTGTATCATTGAATCAAATAACTGTGTAAAATGACCTCTCTGTGAAGAATCTTTACAGAAATAGCGTCATGATGATGAACTCTATGTAAGGCCCCAAAATGGAAACAGCAACGCACATCAACCTCTGAGTAACGTCAGAAGATTAAGACCTAATCACCAGAGACTTGGGATCATGAATTCTCTGAATTTATCGTATCTTTCAAGATGAATAAAGGTTAATGTGTACTTTTATTCTATGCTTGTTTATGACTAACATCATGATCAACACTGTCTCAGTGATCCGGAAAGGTTTTGTCTCTGAATAAGGTAAACAAGGCTGACCGGAATAAATTAGGTTGCGCATTTATTGCAGAATGAAAATTAGGGATTCTCATAAATAAAAGAGTTCATTCGCTCATCATTTGTACACTCACATTCAAAGAAAAGAGAAAAGGAGCTCTACAACTACGTCCCCCAAAGATCAAGACGATTCTTCATACAGCTCAATCCAGATTTCTTCGTGTGTGCCCTAAACAGCGTAAAAGGTATTCTTCATTCTTGATATCTCTCAGTAAGATTCCTTGATGATGGCTACTCCAAATATAGTAAATATTTCTGATAGACCTCGCCCCATATTTAAGAAGCATCCATACAAATCCTTGGAGGTAGATCCCCTAGGAGCCTTCTCTAGTGTTCCACATGGTGTTTTGCACACAGAAGATATTAGGGTTTACATACACACAAATGTTGAAGAGTTTGGGGAATTCAAACTAAGAGATATCCATCACAAACAATTGATAGACGATGCTTTTGAGCTTAAACCAGAATATAAGGGCATCCAGGAGAAACATTTTGATCAGTTCATTCATTTCCCCTGCTTTGAAGAAGATGAATGGGTCCGGTATGTGTTGAGTAGGGTACATGACAACTTTCTATGGCTTAACAGACCTTGCAAGATCACCAAGGAAGCAATTAGGGCAGTAACTAGTTTACACTCCTCCGGAGGAATACCTGTCCTCAAATCTGTCAAAAACAACATTGTAACTGAGGCCACCGGATCAAAATTTGATAAGAGGGCAATGACCATTGAAGATATTACTGACTCGGATATCAAGTTTGCATCTATGATAATAGGATACAAGATATATCACTCCAGTAGGGAGAATTCAGTAGCAAGAATGCAGAATATGATCTCTGTGAACTTCTTTTGAGCCAATTAATGGAAAACATACAGAAGATCAAAAAGGACAAGAAGAACTCCTTTAAATATGGTGGACTAATATTATGCCTATTTTTCTACTTCATGAATGAGCTGCCCGGATCAAATGGATGGGTATGGCAAAATGACAAACCGGTAATTCAGATCAGAGACTATTTGCATGGGCTTGGGGATGCCAAAGCAAGAAATACAGCCCTGTGGGGATATTTCAAGAATTTTCAGAACATGATGCAAGCAAGAGAAAAGATTCCCCAGTCTCTTGTTGAGAAATACAAAGACATAGTATGTTTTATGGTAGAGACTGATCAGTGCCTAATGGAGGCAGTAGAACCAAGAACTGTATGGATCGTGCCCATGGGGTATGAAGTTGATGAACAAATTATGGAGCTGCATGTTCAACACATGCTAAATCAGCTAAAGGATCCAAAGGCAAAAAGGTTTGGAACCTTTGAGGAGCTGAGTGTAAAGATTCATGTGGAACTCAGAGAACCAGAGATCAAGAGGAAGGTGAGAAAAGAAGTAGAAAATGTTTCCAAAGGCCTTAGCATCTCAAAGGAGGCACTTGATGCCCACAGGAAAAAGATGGAAAGGGCTGAGGAAGAGAAGAAGGCAGAAAAGAAAAATGAGGAAAGTGCTCTGGCAAAACCTTCCACCCAGACCAGATCATCAAACAGATCTACACCTACCACTGCCAAAGGCTCAAGGACATCAGACCCAGAAGCACAATCATCCGACAAAGGAGAGAAAAGAACAAAGACAAAAGCTACAAGAGCTTATGCCAGTCAAAGGGATGAAGAGGAGACTGAATCTGATGAAGAAATCAGGAAAATGAAGAAAAAGAAGAAAACGTCTGGTCAACCCTCTACCGGACAGAAGGAAGAAGAAAAGACAGAGGAATATGTTGAAAAACCCACTATTCACATTGATGACATAATCAAATCAGTCACAGTGGACAGAAATCTTCAGCCAATGGTTGAGTTCTATGATGATTATGGTGAAGCAGATCAGAAGATATTGCAAGATGCCACAGTCAGGTACCTAAATATCTACAACAAAGCATTCATTGAAATTATATCTCTGATCCCCAAAAGCTTGGAGAAGGAACTAGAAATAAGAAAGAATAATGCCCAAGCCAAAGACCTAGAAATCTGGGAACAGTTAGCAATTCAGCTATATCCTTCAATCAACCCCAAGACAATGAATATGGTATTCAAAGATTGTAAGGATGAGTTCAGAAGCAAAGCAAGGATGAATCAACTTATGCTTGGTGAGACTGACAAGGTAGCCAAGGACACAGAAGAGATCCTTTGGAAGGCCTTCAAAAGATTTAATCTTCCTATTATAGAGGACTTGGGTTTTGACCCCTCGACCACAAGTGTTGCAGAAGAGTCTACTGAGAAAATAACATAAGAGGTAATGAATACCGGTGCAGAAACAGCTAAGGACTTGGAATCCTCTGCTCCGGAAGAGGTGGCCCATGAACAGACCAACATCACTCCTCCGGGTTCCCCTGTTGACTCTAGATCTAAAGGAGAAGAAAGAATAAAGGAGAAAGAAGTAGAGGTGAAGGGAAAAGAAGATATCAGTACAAAGGTTGTGGAAGGGGAGAAAGCTCCAAAAGATAGTTATGTGACTGCAGAAGAAAAGAAAAATCTATCTCCAGCAAGAGACACTGCAGAATCAGTCAAGGACTTTTTGACAAAAGCAACTATGGAGATTAATGAACCGGAACTATTAAAAGGGCCATTAAATTTTGACTCTCTATCTCCAGTGCAAACAATGAAAATAGCTTCATTTGCAAATGCGAAGGTCAAAGAGAAACTACTGAAATCTCACATGGAAGACTGTGAGCTTATAGAGGTAGCATCCAGAATGCTGGAAAAGATCATGCCATCTTTTCAAAAGGATCCCACAGCCTCTTCCTCCGATAATCTCAAAACTCTAGTCAATAGTGTTAGCACACATTTTGATTCTCTAGAGAAGTTAGCTGAAGAAAAGGTCCAGAAGGAGTTTTTGGATAAGAGATTCTCTGAAGTACAGGGTCTGATAACAAATGATAGGAAAGTTATGGATATTGGGATAAAGAGCTTGGAAAATGCTCTTAAAGATGGCGGAAATATGTAAAAATTTTGCTTATCTTGACCCACAGTGACCAAAGATATTGAGAGAAAAGTAAAAGAACAAGAGGATAAACTATTAAGTCTGTCTCAAAGCTTTGATCCTCTCTCATCCTCCATAGTAAATCAAGAGTGTCAGACTATTGCAATCACAAATGCAATAAAGAATTTTGAGAAGGAAAGGAAGAACATAATTAGCCGGATGGGTGAACTTAGAAGGATCATTATCCCTAAGTTAGAGGCCATGCATGAGGCCATAAGTGAAGCTCAAATCACAGCCCAGACCAATGATCCAACAGATCTAAAAAGGGCAGATGCTTTTGCGTTCCTGTTGAGCGGTCATATTTCAATTTTGGACAGAATGAAGCAAAGTTGGGCTATAGAACTTATTCAATTGAAGACAACTTTTGCAGACATACTTCAGTATATGTAAGTATGCCATATGTATATACTTATGCGGCTAAGTATAGTTGAATTTTTGAAAGTTTTGATATGCGGACCCTACCCTTTGCCATTGATGTCAAAGGGGGAGTGAAGAGTAGTGAAAAATGAGGAATCCAACTAAGGGGGAGCTCTGGAAAATGTATATAAAAATAGAGCATCAGCCAAGGGGGAGCATAGTGTAAACACTAAGTCATTTTTCACTAAGTGTTGCCATCAATGCCAAAGGGGGAGATTGTTGGCAAAAGACACTATATGGATTCATGAATGTTGTCATTGATGGCAACAAAGTTCATCCCACACATCCGCAAGACATGGTATGTCTATACCGGAAGTCAGAGTGAAGAATGTTGTGGTCCGGTAAACAAGAACAGAGCAGTCAGTAAGGTCTGACAGACAGGTCTGGATCTCTCAGCAGAAGTATCTCAGTGAAGTGCAGATTTGGGGAAGTCAAGAGGAGTATCTTGACTGATAGATTCCAAGGTTTGAGCCTCCGGTGTGGAAAGAATAAAGAGATATGAATGCTTGAGTGTCAGGTGCCCAAGTGACAGTGTGAACAGAGGAAGAACTGACTGGCAGAACATCAGACATTATTATGAATGTGTTACTGATGTTGGTAAAGGTTATGAAGGCATAAATTATGTTTGGCCAACATGATTGATGATTTCCAAGTATATCCTTGATCCGCATTACTTGGTAAGCAAGGATTCAGCCGACAGATCAGAGTTTATGAAAAATATTGACTATTCCGGGTGCCGACTAGAAAAGTGATGAAATCACTTGTGCGGATATATATACAAGATGGATTTAGTTATGAGGGATGTTGTTGTGGAAAGTGGTGTGCGAACAAAAGCAGTAGAGCTGAATAAAAGCAGAAAGGAAGATCAAGTATGTGAAAGAAGAGCAGCATAAAAGAAGAGGAAAGATGAAGTGCAGCAAATCAGTATACAGAGCCTAACCGGAACTGAACTCAAGCATATGTTGATGCTCCTTATCAGTTCAAGTATTGTATTACACTCCTTATAAATTGTAGATAGTGTGTCTCTTGTAGGCAGTGTGCCTCTTGTGAGCAGTGTGCTCAGGCAGTGAGCCCTAATTGGCAAGTGTCATTTTGTACTTCCATTCTTCTAACAGAGAATACAATCTTGGGTTAATCACCCCGTGGTTTTCTCCCTTAACAGGGTTTCCACGTCAAAAATATTCTATCATGTGTATCTCTATTTCATGGTTATGTTTACTTGTTTGAATTGATGCTGCACTAATTATTAAGAAAGTTCAAAAAGCTGAAATAATTAAGATAACTAATTCACCCCCCCTCTCAGTTATCAACAATAACCAATCAAATAAGTTTCTCTACCTAACCTATTAAACATTATCGACTAATAACAAATCTCTTTTCAATAAGATAAAGGAAACATTTATTATTTAGGGTTCTCGACCCTTAATGCCTACCCCCATTAAATAACTAAAATGGGTTATAACCATAAAGGTGTCATTATTTAACCCTTGAATAATCCATTATATCAAAATAACTCCTATCTCATAACTTCAAGACTAAGGTTTACAAACAACTCTTTGGCTTAACTCAACCAAGGTTAAGAATACTATAGTTCTTTAATAGATAATAACTCTTGTAAAATACCTTTGATAATATGATATAACAAAACATACCCTATATACATTTCCCTACAAGGTCATTCTCTAGTAGACTTAGTCTACTCCATTGTATTGGATCTTTCCAAGAATAACATGAACAATAAAGAAAATTAGACATTAATGGGTTCTCATAAAAACCTTATTCCATCTTCCATAATATCTCTAAGTTACTATCATTTGATATGATACAAAGTTTTACTAAAGATTCCTATGAATCTAGTTCTCATGGGTAGATAACATTATCTGTTATACATATATATATAACCTAAACAAGACAATATGTTAAATCATTATAACCTCAATACTATATGGTTCAAGTTGAGAATATGAAAACAAGGTTCATTCATTTCTTTAATATTCGAGAGCCTATTGTTTTGATAGCTCAAAATCATTCCATTGATTGGTTACAAGCTATTCGATAGGAGAGCTATTTTCAAAGCAAATGACAGCTATAACAATCTTTCACTATGATGGTCATTTGTCCTCCATTCTAAGCATTTGATATGATAATTAGTTTCTAAGAAAATAGCATATGGTCGATTCAGTAACTATAACAAATTACCTACTTGTATTAACAAGTGTCAACCTTATGATTTGCATTCTAAATTTCATTATATACAGAGATAAATCAACGTAGTTTCTTCAAGAGTTAACTGTGTTTATCTTACGTTGAGGCTCACTAATTATCAATTGTCACACAATAAAATCAGGTGTTTAAACTCCCCTGGCGAACTCATACAGTCGCCCAAGACTACGGTGAAAACACTAAGATATGTTAACCGATCTCTTCAAGGTTTAACAAAATCATAATCAAAGAATACCTAATAGCAATCAATTTAAAAGTTGATTGAGATATGCACAGGGTCGATACATTTTTTCTGCATATCCCCTTTCTACTTCCAGCCAAACTACTTCTCTCCCTCAGCAAATTCGGTCTAATCATGTTCTCCTTCCCCCTGGGCTCAAATGAGTTGTTTTTCATAAATAGGACTGAGGCACGACTCCTATAGAGTCACCTCACTTCGTCCTTTAACCATAATTTAGTTGCAATACTAAATGCAACTTTAACAGCCTTTTGTGACTAAGTCACAACTGAAATCAATTTACAAGCAAAAGTCCACATGTCGATTGTGGAAGGCCGCCATATGGTTCGTTTGGTTGGGTAGTTAAAACCACAGTCATCCTCATAAGGATGAGGGCGACACTTATTTAAAACATAACTGATCTCTTAATGATCAAAACATGTGGTTTGATCCACCTCTGTTACTAATGAAGACTCTCCCAAATGTAAGCCTTTGACTACTCAAGCATAACATTATTGACTCATTATGAGGTGTTATCCTCATGTGAATCATATACATTTATATATTTGATTACATCAAATATGATTCACATAACATCGCCTCTATATTAGATAGTTATGGTTTAATCAATAAAAAGATAATATTTAAACAAAGGATTACGGATAATGTGATTGGGTTGAGCTTGTCTCCCCATCACAATTTGTCAACAATATTCACGTCTTCTTAACTCAACGAAAATATCTTAATGTTAAGAATCGTTTATAACATCTCGAGTGACTTAATAATAATAAGAGAACCATTTTACGACAATAACGTCGTAATATTTATGTTAAATGTAAATAGTCATAGTTCACACTCAAATGACGTCGTTAACGTTACTAACGACTAAAGTGACTTACTACGACTTACAAAGATTGTAAAATATCGACTACCTGTCGATTATGTTCAATAGTAAACTGACAAGACAAGACTTACCTCTCATGACAAATTTGTTCACGTTTTCGTTAAACACTTACACTCGATTTGGCAAATAAGCCACTCGTAACCTGAGGTCTATATCTCTCTCCTCAAAAGATACTCTCTCTTTTCTCCGAGAGTCATCTGAATATCTGTAATCCTATATCAAACTTGTTACCAAACAAATTATGATCAATGCATCATTATTCAAATAATAAACCAAATCACATAATGCTATATTAAATTAAAAACAATAAAATATTTATTTCCATATATGACATTCGATATAATCTATGTCTTTCCTCGACATTAATCTAAACATCATAATAGATTTACTTATGTCCAAGTAAAAGTAAAAAGTATAGCTAGACAAAAATTAGGGATGTAACATATCCTTCCCCTAAAGATTCATCATCCTCGATGATATAAAGTATGAAAATGTAACTAAAAACAAGTTCATTGTTTTCAACTGATAACAACATTAAATAACTGAGGAAACGTTTGATAGAATTCATGGTAATCCTCCCATGTAGCATTTTCCATAGCATATTGATCCTATTGGACCTTGCACTGCAAGACCTCTATGTTACACAAGAAGTGTTTGTAAACCTCAAGCATTTAAGAAGCTTGATCATAACCATTCCTAGGTTCTGTACTTTGTAAAACATTCTTAGAATATAATATTCATATATTACATAAATACATATTTTTCATATATGAATCACAAAAAGCATTATGCCTCCTGGCAATAACTCGTAATAGATTGATTCTTGTAATCAATAAAATTAATAATCTTGAAAATTTAGAAGAGTCATTTATATTTAGGAACTAGTTTGGAATACATTCCATACTTTATGAAACTTTTTCTAGGGTTTGACCTTCAAAAGAACTTTTCTTCTCTAACCAAGAATTGTTTTAGTGTACGCTTAACATCAACGTAACTTTTCTATTTATTATCAATCTCCACTGATCTTTTCTAATCGGCTAATTATTTTCATCTATTTCTGATAACATTTCCAGACTAATGCTAATCCTATCTTCTAGCTTACCCAGCTTATAGGAGTTCAGCATCTTTTTCTGTCCAATGTTTCAAATGGAGTCATCTTAATAGCAAAAAGTTAGGTATTGTTGAAAATTTCACAAGTGATAAGTAGTCTCCCCACTTATATTGTTGATCCATGCAATACATTTGCAACAAGTCTTCCAAAACCTGGTTAATTCTCTCAGTTTGCCCATTGGTTACAGGATGATAAGCTTTACTCACATTGCATTTAGTCCTTAGCGCAGAAAACAAAGTCTGTCAAAACCTTGATGTTACACGCACATCTCTATCCGAGATAATCTTTTCAAGGAAGCCACGCAATCTAAACACCTCTTGCATAAATTTGTGATCTAACACTAGTGCTCCATCAATCTAATTCCCTGGTATAAAATGTGCTACCTTTGTGAGTTTATCAACCACAACTAGTATAGCATCATGTCTATTCCTTAACATAGGAAGACCTTGAACAAAATCCATACTAATAACTTGCCATTTCCATTCTGGCACATCATGTTGGTACAATAATCTTGCAGGGTGTTGGTGTTCTGCTTTTACCCTTTGGCATTCTAAATAGCTTCCTACAAATCTTGCAGCATCATTTCTCATTCCTTTCCATAAATAAAAAGGTTTAACATCCGCTAGGAGTTTGGTTACTCCTGGATGTCCAGAATATGGTGTAGTATGAACTTCTTTCCATACTAAATCCCTTAATCTAACTATATCAGGAGCATACATTCTACCCTTATATCTCAATAGTCCGTCTGACTCAAATAGAAAACCATCATACCTTGGATCTCTAGGATTCCCCTCTAGAGCCTGCTTAACTTGCTCATAATACTCATCACCTAATAAATTTCACAATAGTTAATCTCTTTAAAGTTTGCATGAATAGTGATAATTGAAAAATATATATCCCCTTAGACTCAGAGCATCAGCTACTTTATTCTCTTTGAGTAGACCAATTGCCTCTTTGACATTTATCTGTCCACTCAAATTATTTCTCTTAACCATTGCAGAATTAGTTGTACATAATGATAATATTTTTCTTCATTCTTAAAATAAATGATTATATCTTCTCGAAAGGCTAGAAAAAACTTGTCTAAACAATCTCTAATCAAACTGTTCAAGAGATTTATAAATACGACAGAGGTATTTGTAACTCCAAAAGGCAACACTGCAAACTCAAAGTGCCCATTTCTTGTCCAAAAAGTTGTTTTATGGGTATCCTCATCCTTCAATTTTGACTGATGATATATTTACCGCCAATCAATCTTTGAAAACACTGTAGCTCCATGCATTTAATCAAAGAGGTCATCAATACGTGGTGAAAGATATTTGTTCTTTATCGTTGCTTTAATGAGCATATGATACTGAATACACAATTGCAGAGTTATGTCCTTTTTCTTGACAAAGATAACTAATGCACCCCATGGTAAAATACTAGATCTAATCAAACCTTTAGCTAATAGTTCTTATAATGGGGCTTTGATTCCATTAATTCCATAGTTGTCATATGGTAAGGTACTTTTCTAGGTAACTTGTCCCAAAACTCTAGGAGGAATAAAATTTTCAATTGCTCCAATCAACCGTTTCATCAAAATTTGGTGGAATGACTTTCTTCATATCAAGGAAAGTTCTAAGCCAATCCTATCCTTTGCTTCCTTTTGTGGTCCATAGTTTTAGGATTTTCATTACTCACACTATATTCTTGGTGATTTTCCTTTCTCATCCCATGAGAAATCTCATTTTCCCACTTCAGGGTTTCCTTGATCTCTTTCTTTCTTTTACAAAATACCAGGTCTCTCTTTGGTTTTTTACAAACATGGTTAGGGTTGCTCTGATTTGTTCAAGAGATTAACTGATAGTTTATTCTCTTCTAGACTCTCACCCTAGTTTGTTCTTGTATGAAACATGTTTTCATTTTTCTCATGCCAAATAAATAAGTTATCTCATAGTTTTCTGAATCTAAAGCGACTCAAAACATCAAACATTTTATCTCATAACAATCAATAGATTGATACAAAACATTCTCATCTTTATTATAATTTATTCAAGAGTAACTACATCCTTATTTATATAGTTGATACGACAAGTTTACATGCCACTATCAATTTAATGATCTTCCAATTAAACAAACTTAGAGGATGGATGTACACATAGGTTCTCCTCCAACACCTCTTTTCCTAAAACAGAAGCATCATAGTTACCTACAAGTGACATGTCATAACTGGCTACAATTTACTAGGTTTTACTACACACAAGTAGAAATAGTAGGATTCTTGGCCAGTTCAAAACGTTATTTTCTTTCTAGCCGAATACGCTTAAGCGCATCAGCAAAAGTCCCTGAATCCTCAAGCCATGCACCTTCAGAGTAAATAATATGCTCTTTAAGTTCAACCTCCTCGATAGGTTAGTTCTTAACCACTAATTCAGGCAAAAGCTGGGGAATAGACTTTCTAGCAGTTTTCTTGGTTCTTCTCCACGCCATTCTGGCACAAGAAATTTCAAACATTAGCTAACCGCATAATGTTGTCTACAGGTTAGCACAGTGGACTCATAAGCCCTAGTGTCGAACCTGCTAGCTCTGATGCCATATGTAACATCCACATTCTAAAAACATAGTAAAATCGATAATTTACCATAGAGTAATTCAACAAGGTAAAAATGACAGAAAATTTTTCCTTTATTTAACATATAAACAAATAACAACAAATTACAAGATTTCTATCCTGAAATAAGCAACATAATATAATATACAAAGTTGACATTTTGTCTTTACAATTACAAATATCTACAATAGATAATGTTTTACATAGTCTCAATAAACACAAGTCTCAAAGATATACTGCATCCAGAAATTTGACATCTTTATCGTGAGCCTCGGCATGTCTTCTACTAGAGAGAGAGTATCTTTCCAGTGATTTACCTCCATCAACAGACCGACGGTCTCCCACACATCTTCCACATAGGAAGTGGCCCTACCCTTCACGAGGAATATAGACCAAAGGTGACCAGTGGTAATTTGCCTATCTGAGTATATAGTGTTGTATCCTACACAACTCTATCAATCATACAACCCTACATACCCTCTAGCTAAATATGATTTTCGATAGGTTATGCAATCTAGATACAGTGAACCGACAATGCATGCAGAGACATATGCATTACTATGGACATAGTTTCAATATATATTGACGTTCGCAATGAACATTATCGTAATGTTCACCCACCCCAACTTGACTTGGATACTATCATATTCCTACAGTTTGACTTGGTCAATTATATATAACTATAAAGACTTGACAACTTTAGTATTTTAGTCTTCCCGACCTGGACAAGTTTTCATTCACTGTCTATATTCCATAGACCTTATCGACTACCTTTCTTCATGAGGATTTTTATTGCATCATTGCAATACCTGAGGTCTACAACTTATTGACTCATAAGAATTTTAAATCAATTTATAACGACTAAGATTATTACCTTACCTAGGTTAAGCATCATAGTCTAGGAAATTATTGCCTTTCTTACAAGTAAGAATAAATATACATAGTTAGGGTACTTGTCCCTTCAATCACGATCTATATAATGATCACAATGATTTAATATAAATAAATACCTTATTTGGTCAAGTTACGGTTTAACTAAAGAGTTTTGTCTAACTCAAACCTAGTCTTTCTAACTTAGATGGATTCACAAAACATTGTCATTGCTCCATAGACCTTATGGAATGACTATCTATTCTTGGGTATCCCTTTGCATCTTTGCAACATTTTAGATTCATCACTTATTGTCAAATAATAGCTAGGAGAAGTTGTGACTAAAAAGGTATAATAAACTTTATGTTTGACTAACCATTTAATGGTACCTCTTGCATGCTTGCAAAACGCGAGGCTTATGACTTATATCTCAAGTCGACTTGTAACCAATCAAATAGGTTTATCTACCTAAGGTTAAACATTATCGACTAATAACAAATCTCTTTTCAATAAGATAAAGGAAACATTTATTATTTAGGGTTCTCGTCCCTTAATGCCTACCCCCATTAAATAACTAAAACGGGTTATAACCATAAAGGTGTCATCAAATAATCTTTAACCCTTCTAAGTTAAACTAGGGTTTTATTTTTCTCTACCTAAGGTTAAACATTATCGACTAATAACAAATGTCTTTTCAATAAGATAAAGGAAACATTTATTATTTAGGGTTCTTGACTTTTAATGCCTACCCCCATTAAATAACTAAAACGGGTTATAACCATAAAGGTGTCATCAAATAATCTTTAACCCTTCTAGGTTAAACTAGGGTTTTATTTAACCCTTGAATAATCCATTATATCAAAATAACTCTTATCTCATAACTTCAAGACTAAGGTTTACAAACGACTCTTTGGCTTAACTCAACCAAAGTTAAGAATACTATGGTTCTTTAATAGATAATAACTCCTGTAAAATACCTTTGATAATATGATATAACAAAACATACCCTATATACATTTCCCTACAAGGTCATTCTCTAGTAGACTTAGTCTACTCCATTGTATTGGATCTTTCCAAGAATAACATGAACAATAAAGATAATTAGACATTAATGGGTTCTCATAAAAACCTTATTCCATCTTCCATAATATCTCTAAGTTACTATCATTTGATATGATACAAAAGTTTGCTAAAGATTCCTATGAATTTAGTTCTCATGGGTAGATAACATTATTCGTTATACATATATATAGCCTAAACAAGACAATATGTTAAATCATTATAACTTCAATACTATACGGTTCAAGTTGAGAATATGAAAACAAGGTTCATTATTTCTTTAATATTCGAGAGCCTATTGTTTTGATAGCTCAAAATCATTCCATTGACTGGTTACAACCTATTCGATAGGAGCGCTGTTTTCAAAGCAAATGACAGCTATAACAATCTTTCACTATGATGGTCATTTGTCCTCCATTCTAAGCATTTGATATGATAATCAGTTTCTAAGAAAATAGCATATGGTCGATTCAGTAACTGTAACAAATTACTCACTTGTATTACCAATTGTCAACCTTATGATTTGCATTCTAAATCTCATTATATACAGAGATAAATCGACGCAGTTTCTTCAAGAGTTAACTGTGTTTTTCTTACGTTGAGGCTCACTAATTATCAACAGTCACAGAATAAAATCAAGAGTTTAAACTCCCTTGGTGAACTCATACAGTCGCCCAAGACTACGGTGAAAACACTAAGAAATGTTAACTGATCTCTTCATGGTTTAACAAAATCATAATCGAAGAATACCTGATAGCAATCGATTTAAAAGTTGACTGAGATATGCCCAGGGTTGACGCCTTTTTTCTGCGTATCCCCTTTCTACTTCCAGCCAAACTACTTCTCTCCCTCAGTAAATTTGTTCTAATCCTGTTCTCCTTCCCCCCTAGGCTCAAATGAGTTATTTTTCATAAATAGGATTGAGGCACGACTCCTACAGAGTCGCCTCACTTCATCCTTTAACCATAATTCAGTTGCAATAGTAAATGCAACTTTAACAGCCTTTTGTGACTAAGTCACAACTGAAATCGATTTACAAGCAAAAGTCCACATGTCGATTGTGTAAGGCCGTCATATCGTTCGTTTGGTTGGGCAGTTAAAACATAATTGATCTCTTAATGATCAAAACATGTGGTTTGAGCCACCTCTATTACTAATGAATACTCTCCTAAATGTAAGCCTTCGACTACTTAAGCATAACATTATTGACTCATTATGAGGTATTATCTTCACGTGAAGCATATACATTTACATATTTGATTACATCAAATATGATTCACATAACATCGCCTCTATATTAGATAGTTATAGTTTAATCAATAAAAAGATAATATTTAAACAAAGGATTACAAATAATGTGATTGGGTTGAGCTTGTCTCCCCATCACAATTCGTTGACAATATTCACGTCTTCTTAACTCAACGAAAACGTCTTAATGTTAAGAATCATTTATAACACCTCGAGTGACTTAATAATAATAAGAGAACCATTTTACGACAATAACATCGTAATATTTACGTTAAACGTAAATAGTCATAGTTCACATTCAAATGACATCATTAACGTTACTAACTACTAAGGCAACTTACTATGACTTACAAAGATTGTAAAATATCGACTACCTGTCGATTAGGTTCAATAGTAAACTAACAAGACAAGACTTACCTCTCACGACAAATTGGTTCACGTTTCCGTTAAACACTTGTACTCGATTTGGCAAATAAACCACTCGTAACCCGAAGTCTATATCTCTCTCCTCGAAAGATACTCTCTTTTCTCCGAGAGTCATCTGAAAATATATAATCTTGTATCAAACTTGTTACCAAACAAATTATGATTAGTGCATCATTATTCAAATAATAAACCAAATCTCATAATGCTATATTAAATTAACAACAATAAAATATTCATTTCCATAATTCCATATATGACATTCGATATAATTTAAACATCATAATAAATTTACTTATGTCCAAGTAAAAGTAAAAAGTATAGCTAGACAAAAATTAGGGATGTAACAGTGTCGTTTGTATATTAGGAAAAATAAAGCACAACTTTAGTTTGCAATAGAACTAGATACAGAAGTGTCTTTGTGTCTTTGTTTTGTGCCTTTGGCTTCAATCTTTGTTAGTTTGACTTGAACTACATATGGCTATATCTATAATTGAAATATACTCTTACCCATACCCCCACACCTATAGTTAACCATCAGCCTAGGTGTAAAAGGCATTTTTTTAATCTATTTAAATCTAAAAACAAAACATTATCATTGCAAAAAGACTATAACAAGACCTTCTCTATAATATTCAAATATGTTGTCCTTTAAAACAAATTATTTTGCAAATAAAGGCACAAGAAGTGCCTCCTAACATTTCCAAATACCTCATGTTCAAAACAACTAAGAACTATGATTGCATGGTAGGGTCTTCTGTCATATTTAAATATATTCTATTCACGAATAACATGTTCAAAGTAATAAAAAGTGTAATTGTTACTAGATATGTCACTTCTTCGCCTATGTATATTAGAAACCACACTTTTCACATGCAATAAAGAGAACCATAACATATAAAAATGAAATGCATAATAAGAATCAAATAATAGCAAGATATAAATGCTTATAACTTTACTTTTTGTCTACAACCATGTTTTCACATTCAATTGAGGTTAAAGTTATATATGCACATTTCATAGCCATATATCCAAATTAGTTTAATTAGCGAGCTAATAGTTATATCTTTATGTTTCTGTTAAATAACACATGCCCTAGCATTAAAAGCATATATGCAAATCTCATAGCCATGTATGCAAATTGTATGTGTCTACAAACATAGCTTTGATCAATACCCTAATATTTGCAAATTTGTCTATCTATCGAATAAGCCATGAATTGATATTAGAGTTATGTGTGCAAACTTTGAAAGGTAAGATTGTGGAGGGCAAGAAGATGCTTTATGAGCATTCCAATCGTTAAACTTAGATAAGTTCTATCCAACATTTAATCTTAGATGTATATTGACATTTTGATGATACTATAAACACTTATGTTGTTTTAAATGAATGATTCATATACATGTATATAATTATTCAAATGCAATTAAATTAAATTGTTTCTCAATTAATGTAAATATATAAAATGTATTCATCCTTGAAATAACCAATGATTTTAATAGGCATTATTAACAAAACTATGCTAACTAGCTATTTGTTTACTCTAGTTCAAGAATCATTTATCACTACTACTTCATATAAATTAATCTAGCTTCATGCACCTTTCAAATAACACGTGCAAATCTCATAACCAATATGTACAAACACATATTATTGTGGCTTTGAAATGATAGCAACATATAATTTCTACTTCATCCTTGAATTAACCAATGATTTTAACAAGCATTATTAATAAGACTACATTTTTAATCATAAATGGGCACTCCTTGATACTTACATCTTTACTTAAGCCTTGATCAATGTTTAAATAGAATTTGCGCAAATTACTTATTTCCTCTATTAAAGGGTTTATTTATATCACTATTCTATAATAATTGATTTAATTTATTGATATAATGTTATTCTTTGCCAAAAAAACAAATCATGAAAATATTCTAGCAAAGTTCTATTTTAAATAAATAAACTAAATTGTTTCTATCTCTATATCAAAGTCCACCATGATTTCATCTCACATTTGTGCTTACATAAATGCTATAACATGATTAATGATAACTTTTGACAAATTCAATTATCAAACCAACATTAGCAAGAACAAAACACCATGCATCACTTGTGTTAATGTCACATAATTTAACCAATAAGGAACCAAACAAAAAAGTTTCAACTCCTTCTACTTCATTGTTTGTACCTAGCTAATCTCCTCAAAACAACTTCAATTATGTTACCTTGAGCATCCTTACACAACCAACACCTAACAACCTTGGATTACCCATGATTGTTTGTACATAGCTAGTCTCCTCAAAACAACTTTGATTATGTTACCTTGAGCATCCTTACACAACCAACACCTAATAATCTTGGATTACCCATGAGCACAGGTTAAATCTAACAGCCAACCTTGCATGTCAAGCAATTTTTTTATGACAATTATCCATTCAAAGGTGTTTTTAAAATACTATGACATAGCTTAATATAAATAAAATTATATATAAACCAAACATGTATATTATCACAATTCTATATAAATTTTGACAACCTATCCAAAATCTCTCCTTTCATATGATACAATCTTTTTAAAATTTTGATTGTATTTTGCAGCAAAAATGCCTAGGGCCATCAAATTTAAGCCCTACCCATGAGGCTCTATCAAAACTCAATTTGAATTCTCCAATAAACATGGAAACTCAAAGGAAGAGACATGGTTAAACCCTAAACAAGAGGGAGTTTCCATACCACTTAATATCTACATACTTTGCATTCTTCTAACAATTGCCAAACCTCCATACTTTTCTATGCGATTACAATGATAATTATTACATTTAACATTTTACTTCAATCAGATGTTACTAACATAATCTTTCTCATGATGCACTTGAAACGGTTAATGACGTCCACAAAACGGTGGCGTTCATAAACACCAAAGCTTTAAGTAAAGAAAAAGTGGGGTCTCACTTTTTGGGCGATTTAGGGGACTTGGGCTCTGAAGCCGCGGCTTTCTCAGCGGTCTTCTTCGGAAGCAACACTTGGTGAATGTTGGGCAAGACACCGCCATGTGCAATCGTCACGCCGCTTAAAAGTTTGCCCAGCTCCTCATCATTCCTCACAGCCAACAGAAGATGCCGTGGAATTATCCTATTCTTCTTGTTGTCCCTCGCCGCATTTCCGGCCAATTCCAACACCTGCACAACCGCCACAATAAAACAATTGCCTGCGGGCATAGAAATGTTTGAAATGCAGCGCAGCGAGAAAGAGGATTAAAATACCTCAGCGGCGAGATACTCCATTACGGCGGCAAGATAAACAGGGGCGCCGGTGCCCACCCGTTTTGCATATCTGCCCTTCTTTAAAAATCTTGCAATTCTACCGACGGGGAATTGCAGACCAGCTCGGACAGTCTTGGACACCGCCTTCTTCTTGGCGCCTCCTTTCCTTCCTCCCTTCTTTGATGCTTCCATCCTTCTTTTTCCTCTTCCTTTTCCTCTTGCACGCACAGAATTCAGATGCTATGGCTTTCAATGTCAGAACTTCGGCTTTTTTTTATATACTGTTGTGTAAAACACGAAGCACACACGGTAAACCTACGCCGTTGATTATTATAGTATCGGACGGGCTAGGTTCGTTTAAGATCGATACAGGGATGGATATAGTAACGAATCGACGAGCACCACGTGTTAAGGTCGAAATTGGGAGAAAATAATGCGATTAGATGCTACGCCAAGGTCAAACGAGAAGTCCCCTCCCCAATGAAATTATGGGTCAGGGTATGGTCCGAGAGGGGGTTACCTCATAGCTATGTTGTTGAAATATTCTTAGATTTTAAAAAAAATCTTAGTTAAATAATTTAAATATATTTATTTTTAAAAAATTAGAGATATTAATATGATTAATATATTAATTTATATAAAATATTTATAAAATTAATAATTATGCCGAGAGGCGAAGCCTAGAGGCATTATACAGTGACAATACGATTGCAAGTTTTATTTTACCGATTTAAATTGACGGTTTATTAGCTATCATAAAATAAAATGAATATTTCATATTAAAATAAAAAAAGATAAATAACCAAAATAACTCTCAACCTAAATAACCCTAAACCTAAGCGTTTCTTGGTCCTTACGTTGAATTTATATTATGTTGAGTTCCGCATGGTTATCTTCATCCTATTGAGTGTTCAGAAATCAATACACAAAGTCTAAAAGATCCATCCTTATTTTTCATAAATAGCACTGTTGCCAAGCAGGGGCTTTTGCTCTCCTAAATTACTCACCAATAATTCTATCTCACTTTTCTTTGTTGATCTGGGTACCTATAAGGCCTGATATTTGGGGCATTTCTATTTCCAAAAGTTAGATGGGATGATCTACTTGTCCTCAAGGTGGAAGCCTGTTTAAGGAGAGGATCTGCAAATACTTTACTGTGTCACTTAATGGGTGTGTAGTCGCTACTATTACCATCAACCAATAACCACAATGCTTTTTACCCATAGCATTCACCTATGCAAAGAAGAATTACATGCATTACAAAATCATTTGCTCATTTTCCAGTCACAAATTAATTGGCCCAAGGATGGAACATATAATCATTATCAGCAGTAGAACATTAACATAAAATATTTAAAACTATTTAAAACAAAATACCATGCCTGTGTACCATACATGATTGGCTTGCAAAGCAACTCACAAAAAAATGCCAAAGAACATAACAGACATTAGGAATTGGCAAACAAAGTGCAGTTCCAATTGGAAAAATAACAATATCTAATTTATTAGACAGAATTAGACTGTGAAAATTGATAGGACCTGTATCCTAATCTTTGAATCATGAAGCTCACAAAACCAACATGGATTATAGGTGAAAATTCCAATCAGTCATACGGATATAAGGATGATTTCTAGCAAGAAAAAGCAACTAGAGTGCTAGCTACTGAATGAAATAATCAACAGATCACTGCCAAGATGAGCAAACAGGATCCAAAAAACCTAACGATAGAAAAATCAAATACTCTCGATCTATTTGAAGGTTTCACTATTTTTCCCCCCCAAAATGCATAAAATGTGGAATCATGATTTTATAGCTTAAACTTCAAATTTGATTATTTTGTTTAGCGTGCAAGTTTCTTATGTTGTCAATGTTGTTCGGATGCCATCATATGTTGCGGATGCGCAATCAAGCTTTGGTCTTATGATTTCATGATTTTAAATTTTCCAATGGAAGGAAGAACTGTAGTGTGGTTTGGCAATCTCTTGTTGCAAATGAATGTTCAATCTTTGGGGTGGTTGGTATGTCACTTTTACCCATTTGGGATTACCTGTACTATGGTGGAGCACTGTTATTGCACAAACTCTAATATAATTGTTTGATTTGTATATTATTAGAGATATGGACAAGGAAAGAATGATGAGCTTTCTCTAGAAGCCCATGGAGACTATACTCGTGAGATTGGCTACCTTAAATTTTCCCACTACAACACTTCTGCAAGATCTGATAATCTGCTGAGTAATGTGTGGTATGTACCTGATGAGCTCTTCCCTATGAGTGGTACTTTGGAGGTCCGAGAGCATGCATTTTGGGTTAATGTTTCTCACTCCTACTATCAGCTTGCACAAAAGATTGAGGTATTTGTTTTGAAATGATTTTATTTTTAAAAAAAATTGACAATGGTGGGTGGTGCAGTCCACCCAGACCACATTTTGACATGGCCCAACTTGCATTTGAAATGATTATCATTTGGAAAGCAGGGATTGTGCCTATCAAATACTGAAGGTAAAGCTATTTCTAAAGTTATTGTTGACATGGGCTTAATAAATATATGTTTTTGAGTTCACTCTTGTGCAGAGTTCCATGTCAGAAGGAAGAAGGGATCAGGTTTACCATCAATGGTAACTATTCTTTTTATCTTATCCTGATAACAAATGTAGGTGGAAATGGAGATGTTGTGGTTGTGAAGTTAAAGGGGTCTAATACTGATTGGTTTTCTTTAACAAGGATTATCGAGCCTAATTTCCTATCCAGAGCGATTATTGATACCCATTAGATGTGTTTGTTTCTTCACGTTTTTTTTTCCTGAATCATTTGCTTTTGGAAAAAAGAACATTAAGATCAAGAGCTCCCTCGGAAAACATTTATTGAAATGCCTATATTGTAGTAATAATTATTTTTTCTCACTTCTTTCTTCCTCATCTCTACAACTAAAGCAACTTGCTATTTTGTATGTGTTTCATTTCATGTGAACATCACACTTATACCCCTCCTTATTCTATTACAAGCAAGTTAAGCCATCCAGGTAGTTTCTTTTAATTTTAGCATAAGCAGAAAGCTGGCAATTGCAAAGATTGATCAAATAATTGATTGTCTCAATTGCCAGAAAATTAGTTCCAGAATCAGTCGGCTGTCTGTTACATAACTTTCTAATATCAACGAATGTACTCTGATCTCTTGTTAGTATTATCATCTTTTAAGAATTTTACAAAGACTTCACTTTTGTTAGTTATTCTTTCCTTTTGCATGTCGATACTGTGCTCCTATTTATGCATGAAAGATTTGTTTGTTAGCTTTTGGTCTCTCAATAAAAATAGTCATGGGGGAGGAATGCTTTCTATAAGTAACATTGTTTCTGAAGACAATTTTTCTGTATCTTGTAATAGTTAAACAAATTATACATGCTTCTATTTTTATCTATTTTTCAATGAAAACATGCTATTTTGGTACAAAAACTGAAAATGCTTGCCTATCATTCTGAATCATTGTCAGACATTAGTGTGTCAGTGCTATAACATAAGTTGAATCTTTAGTAGATATTACACCTCAATCACTACATGTTAAATCTATAAATTGCTTTCTAGCCTTCCATTCGCAGGTTTATAATATGTGACTTATATGAATTAGAAAGATTCTAGTAAAAAGAACTATATGAGAGTTATTTTAACAATGTTTTGGATCACTCTCTTTAATAATAATTAATATGTAACTTATGTGTTGTGATTCCATTATCAAATCACTAGCTTTTTGCAACCTCAGGCACTTCTAGCATTTCCAGATTAATTATGTATCAATTTACTAAATGTCATTCTAGACATTGTTTTTATGCTAAGTCCATTGATTACTTCTATAAAATTACTTTTGTCACAACTTTCCAGATTAATTATGAATCAATTTACTAAATGTCATTCTAGACATTGTTTTTATGCTAAGTCCATTGATTACTTCTATAAAATTACTTTTGTCACAACTTAAAAAGCACAACCACATCTACACACAATAGATCTATCTACTCATCCTTTCATGAAAATACTACATGAAATGTTTCATCAAGTGCCTGGCCTCGCCACCATTTCATTTCAGCTTCCATAATCCATAGAACTTTTTAAACTCAAATTTGCTCAGTATTTATTAGTTACAAGACCAACACAATTCCATCATAACAATATGCCACATATATTAGTTGCCTCTGAATGTGAGATTATTACATATAAGAACAACAATGAAAGATATAACAGATTTTTCTTAAGAAAGCAACAAAAACTAAATCAAACAAATGATTTATAGTTTTAAAAACATTAGATCAAATACTGTTTGCAAAATTGAAATAAAAGAAGAATGGCATAGAAGAGTTCAAATTCATTTAAACTGCTAGAAATTTTGATGTCTTCTATTTTAGTAAAGATCATGACACATTAATTAGAATGGCATAGAAGATTTCACATCCATTTAAACTACTAGAAATTTTAATCCTCTGTTGTGATAATAGTCCCTACCTTGACATGTACATTTTAATGCAAGGTGGTAAATTGCTAATTATAAAAGTATTAAATTTTATATTACAAATTTAATGCAATTTTACTGCTAATTATAAAAGTTTGAAATATTACAAATTTAATGTAAAATGTACTATACTATTTCAAATTTTGAAATTTTATATTAGAAATTTGTGGTAAATTGCTAATTATATAAGTGGCCTTTAAAAAATGTTATAGTCAAAAAAATTAAAGTTGTTTAAACTTTGAATTCAAAATTCAGGTGAATTGTTAGGGGGCCTTGGTCTCCTCTGCTCTGTGCAAGTTGGTAAATTCATAATTATAAACGTTTGAAATTTTATATTACAAACTTAATGTAAAATATACTAATATTATTTCAAATTTTGAAATTTTATTTTATAAATTTGTTGTAAATTGTTAATTTAAAAGCTTGAAATATTACAAATTTAATATAAAATATATAAATACTATTTCAAATTTTGAAATTTTATATTATAAATTTGTGGTAAATTGCTAATTATATAAGTGGCCTTTACAAAATGTTAAAGTCAAAAAAATTAAAGTTGTTTAAAATTTGAATTCAAAATTAAGGTGAATTGTTAGGGGGCTTTGGTCTCCTCTGTGTGCAAGGTGGTAAATTGGTTGTAAATTGCTAATTATAAAAGTATGAAATTACAAATTTAATGTAATATAAAATTTCAAACTTTTATAATTAGCAATTAACCACAAAATTGTAATATAAAATTAATTTTTTATAATTAGGGTTAGGGTGAGGGCTAGAGTTAGGGTTATAATTCAGGTTAGTGTTAGGGTTAAATCATAGTTATAATTAATTTTTAAATTAAAAGCATAAGTTAAAAAAAGCACAAAAAATATATATGGTTCAAAATGTTCAAAATTCTTTTAATTAGGGTAAGAATTAGAGTTAGGGTTAGGGTTAGGGCTAGGGCTAGAGTTAGGTTTAGGGTTAAAATCATAGTTAGAATTAGGATTAAGGTAAGGGTTAGAATTAGGATTATTGTTAGACTTAAAATTAGGGTTATAATCATAGTACAATCAGGTTATGATTAGAATTAGGGTTAGGGTAAGAGTTAGGATTAGGACTCCTATTAGAATTAGGGTTAAAATTAAGGTGGGTTACTATTAGAATTTGGTTAATAATTAAAGATACAGTTAGGGTTAGGGTTCAAATTGGAGATAGGGTTAGAGCTCAATTAGGGTTTGAATTATAGTCACGTTTAGGGTTAGGGTTTGAATTATAGTCAGGCTTAGGGTTAGGGTTACAGTTAGGGTTAAAATAAAAGTTATTTTTAAGGTTATAATAAAGGGTTAGGGTTAGGGGTAAAACTAGGATTAGGATTAGGTTTACAATTAGAGTTAGGATTACAATTATCAATGTGGTTAGCGTTAGGGTTAATATTAGAATCATATTAGGATAATAATTAGGGTTAGGGTTTGAATTGATGATAGAGTTAGAGTTAGAGTTAGGGTTACTAAATTAAGGTAAGCATTAGAGTTACAATTAGGGTTAGGGTTAGAGTTAGGGCTACAGTTAGGGTTAGAATTCGAGTTAGGGTTAGGGTAAATTGTAGTTAGAAATGGGATTAGGGTAATGGATAGAATTAGGGTTATTGTTAGATTTAAAATTAGGGTTATAGTTAGGGTAGAATCAGGGTTATGATTAGAATTAGGGTTACGATAGGGTTAGAGTTAAGATTAGGGTTCCTATTAGAATTAGGATTAGAATTAAGGTGGGTTACTATTAGAATTAGGGTAATAGTTAGAGTTAGGGTAAGCATTAGAGTTACATTTAGGGTTAGAGTTAGGGTTAGGGATAGAGTTAGGGTTACGGTTAAATCATAGTCAGAATTACGATTAAGGTAAGGGTTAGAATTAGGGTTATTGTTAGATTTAAAATCAGGGTTATAGTAGGGTAGAATCAAAGTTATGATTAGAAATAATTATTCTAATTTAAAATATTAACCTATTTGTGCATAAAATAATAAATATTTATAATACACTAATAATAATATAAATACATTATTACAATGTTTACTAATATTATACTACTTTATTATGATTTAAAATTATTAAAGTATACAATAAATATAATTATTATTTAAAATAAATTGATTAAAAGATGCCTTAATATTTAGTAATATTATACTACTTTATTATGATTTTAAATTATTAAAGTATACAATAATTACAATTATAATTTAAAATAAATTGATTAAAATGCTTGGACATGGATACTTCTCAGTGTACTTTAGATATATTTTTTAAATATAGCTATACTAGTTTTATTTGATTATATAGATTTGAAGGAGTTAAGATGTGGGGTTGTATTAGTAGGTTTTGATGGCTACCATTATTTGTGCCGTGGAGTTTATGTTTTGGTAGGGTTTTAAAGGAGTAACATAGAATCTAGTATTTCTTGCCCAACTTCGAGCCATATAGTGTTGGGCTAGGTTGGGACCAAATACTTGTCACCCATCTCAATGTTTAAATTCTTTGAAGGAGTCCTTGTCCCCCTCTACTTTTTCCTAGGGCCCTTTCCCTTATAGATTGTATAGATTTGAAGGAGTTAAGATATGGGGCACATTAGTAGGTTTTGATGGCTATCATTATTTATGGTATGGAGTTTATGTTTTCGTTGGGTTACACAACAGTAACGTAAAATCTAGTATTTCTCGCCCAGCTTCAAGCCCTGTGGTGTGGGCTAGGTTGGGACCAAACACTTCCTACCCATCTCAATGTTTAAATTCTTTTAAGCGAGAACCCTTGTCCCTCTCTACTTTTTCCCAATGCCCTTTCCCTTGGGCATGGTAAGTTGTGGAAATATTAGTTTGATGCCTCCATCAAGCATAGCAAGGTAGTCCTTGTGGCGAAAAGCACTTAGATGGTGGATTTTTTTATTGAGAGGTCTTCTTTTGTTTGGCAATTATTGGTTTTTGCAAGGATTTGTGGCTTTCCAAAGAGGAGGTTTCTCATTGGGTTGAGTTGATGCGGTGTCCTAGTATTTCTTTCTTCTCTCTCCCTAAGGGTTTCTTTGTTTCGATGTTCCCTTCTCATGATCTCTAGTTGGGAGCCCTCTCTCGTGACTTTAGGGGTTGAGATCAGGTTAACATCTCTATTAGACCTTGGAAAGTTTGTTTCATATGTTCTTCCTATGCACTCTAGAATTTTGGAATCATTATTACTTGGAAAAAAAGGAGGAAGCTTGGGTGAAGTTAAGAAGGTACATCTTAAGTCTTTGGATAAATCTCATGATTTTAGGATCAAAATCTTGAGAGATTTGGATCTTCCTCTTCCTAAATAAGTGGTTCTTCCCTTACCTTTTGGTTCCTTTATTCAAAAAGTTGATTGTGAAGGTATTCCCTTCTAATGATATGCTTGACATAAGGTGGATCAAGTAGCTTGTGGGCTTCCCCCTCCCTTCGAGGCCCTACATTGAGATCCATGGGTTTTCTAAAGGTATGGAAACATAAGAATGTGTATGCCACATGCAATCATTTTCAATGTTACCTATGTATATGTGTCACATACATATACACGTGTATATTTGTATATACATATATGTACATATATATGCACATGTATATATTTACATATATACATACATATATATACACATAAATACACATAGACATGCACAAACACACATGCATGCTCTTAAGCACAATCGTGTCCTAAAGCGTCTAACCCCTATCCTAACCTATCTAAAATCCTAATCCATTGTCTCTCTCTCCATATATGTACATCCGTACATATGTTGCACACACATATATATATATGTGTATATATGTCACACACACACGTGTATATGCATGCATATGTATATATGTACATATACACATATATACATATAAACACACACACATAGATATATATATGTGTGTGTACATATACACATATAGATGCACGCATGCGTGCATGCTCTTAAGCATGGTCACGTGTCCTAAGGTGTCTAACTCCTATCCTAACCTATCTAAAATCCCAATCCACCTTCATCATCACCAAATCAACATTAGAGTTGACTTTGTCTTGGAGGGAACTACCTACTTTTGGGCATTCAACGATGGTATTATGTTTGTTGAAAATCCTTGAACATCAAGGCATACCGTTGAATGACTCCAAACAAGAAAATGGAGACGTGACACTAACACCTCTATACTAGAGCTAGTATGGTGCAATGGTTGCCACGCCACTCCATCTCAATCCTCAAATAGTGTCATTGTCATCATTATTCGGTGTCGCTAAAGTGGGGAGAATCTTGTAACTCTAGCTCAATTTAATATGTGCAATGTATTTTGGGCAATGGAGCTATTAAGAACTCAATCGAGTGGAGAATAGATGTATGGATGGAATATGGGAGAAAGACAATTTCAAATAAGGGGATTTTTATGTTGTAATGACATAGAGAGTTTAGTTTTACCTTGAGAGATATGTGAAGACAAGAAAAGAATAAAGGTAAATAATAGGAAGATAATGCAATATACACACAAGACCTTCATCTTAAACCCTTCTTTCTCCTTAGATAGAGCAAATTGGAATGCACCCTAGTTTCAATGGCTATGCTCTCGATAGGATGATATGTTGATTACTCTAGAAACCTGCAGCATAACATTACTTTCTTGTGTGATGATAATGGCTTGGTTGAGGCTAGATTTATAGATTCTCGATAAGGATGAGGATAAGGATGGAAGACCCACGATAAGGATAAGGACAAGGATAATTATGGAAGCTTCTAGGGCTTTCTAAAAAGACAAAAGGATAAGATAAGAAGATAAATGGATTTTTATGAGATAAAGATGGAATAAAGATGGAAGTAGCTTCTAGTTAGTCATGTGATTAGTTGGATTTGCTTTTTAATTTTATTTATTTATGGTAAATGGATGAGGATGACAAATGTAGAAATAATTAATTAAATAGAATTATTTAATTAATTATTGTAGAGGGAGGAAATGTGAGGATAAATTTAATTAATTAAATAAATTATTTAATTAATCATGGCTATGGGGAATAATGGATTTAAATAAATTTAATTTATTTAATTAATTTGGGAATTAGGAATTAATCTAGGTGATGGAGAAAAAAGGATAATTAACTAAATAAATATAATTTATTTAATTAATTCAGAACGGGACATGTTAGGATGAAGGTGTAACATCCCACTCTGAATGTAATAGATAACATTTGAAAAATAATTGTAAATAATTTGAGAAATTCACTATATTATTTTTTTCATCATATGAAGTAAAGCAAGTACATTTAATATTACATAATGATTATTCCAATACAATATCTAAAGATCACATTTCTTGCAACTTATAACTTTTTATCAATGAAGTAATGCCTTCTGCATCACAAGTCTTTGTCAATTCAACTACAGGAGGGAGAGTATCACTCAAGTGCTTTTCCTCCAACCACAGACTGGCGGTCCCCCGCTCACCTTTCTACTGGAAGTAGTCCTACCCTTCATGAGGGTATAGATAGTGAGAATCAACCTAATTCAATGTGCCATATGAGAACTAGTGTAGTGTCCTAGCAAAAATAATCGGTTATACAACTTCTAGTCATCCTCTAGCTATGTACAACCAAACTGACTGTTCATGCAAACAAGGACATGGTGAACTGACAATGCAAGCAATGATTTTGCATTACTTTGGCTAAAGTTTCAAAATAAATGAGTCGACTATTCACGCACCTCTTTCTCGACTTAGAGAAAAACATTCTTCTAATCTTATCAATTATTCATAGATCAATGATAAATCAAAATAAGTAACGAGTATTACCCTATACCTGTCTAATTGACATCACCAGTATACCTTCTACTAAAGGTCGACTAGACAGTTATAGGATAAGAGCTTGGATGACTTAAATTCATGCATTGAGTCCCTCTTTGTGTCATCGTAATCTCAGGTCTTTGACATTCGTTAACTACTCAATGTTTAGTCAACCATAATTTTATACTCAAGGAATAGACAAGTTATTTTGTTATAATTCATTCTTCATGTCATAGAGTATTGGTTTAAACCTCCCTCGAGTATTTGTAGCTTTTCCTTGAGGTTAGTATACTCAATCATGTAGATCATATTTAATACGTCTACCTTAGGAACTACAGAGGTCTATAGTGCAAGTTTAATCATATATTTGAAACATAGCCTTCAAGGTCTCATGGTTTTTTCAACTAAAGAGCAAACTACCTCTTCTTGAAGTTTATACCAAATCAAGAACTCAAATGGTTTTAACAAACTTATTTCAACTGAAAACTTAACCTTGTACTTCATCTGAAGTTTATTCTAAACTAGAGTTTTGTTTTCAAGGAGATTCTTCCAATAATAAGGATTCTTACAACCATTACAGGATATGAGCACATGTCTAGTGGCCACATCCCAGCCCTTTCAAAGGTAAGAGTATGTGCTTATCATCCATATCCTAGCTATTACAAATGACAGTTCGAGCTGGTATCACAGTCCTATAAAGTAATAGCTCAATGCATGCATCACCGCCAACACCGAGTATAGTATAATGCTCACAAGAGGTATATGAATGCAGGGTATATGTTATCAGTTTATGATTTGCACTACATACAAAGATATCTTCCATGATAGCTATATAGTATACAGCTTGTTCTCTGGTAATACGAAGTTATTTTCCACACTTTGTATGCATTTTTAAACTTGTATTCTGCTAATGCAAAGTATTCTTTCATGATGTGTAAACAATTTTAAGCTTGTATTGGCTAATACATAGATATCTCTCACGATATGCATGCAGGTTTAAGCTTGCAAATATATAATTATCTTACACAATATGCATACAGATTTAGGCATACAAATATAATTATCTTGCATGATATGCATACATATTTAGGCTTGCAAATATATTATTATCTTGCATGATATACATACAAATTTAGGCTTGCAAGAATAATGTTAACCTTCACGATATATACACAAGTTAACCTTCACGATATATAAACAGGTTTATGCATGCCACAATAACATTTTTCATAGTATATACATAGGTTTAAGCTTGCCACAATAATGTTATCTTTCATAGTACATACATAGGTTTATGCTTGCAACAATAATGATATCTTTCATAATATATACATAGGTGTAAGCTTGCAAAAATAATGATATCTTTCATAGTATAAACACCAGTTTAGCCTTGCAAAAGTAATGACATTTTTCACAGTATATACACTAGTTTAGGCTTACAAAAGTAATGATATCTTTCATAGTATATAAACCAGTTTAAGCTTGCAAAAATAACTATATATATTCAATGCATGAAAACCCAAACTCTTACCTTCTCCCGTGGGTGTTACCTCTGCTCATAACTCAAACAACACTACAATCTTCAATGCCATCCTCCCTCTCCTCTCTCCCACTGCACTCCCTAAAGAGAGTCTCCTTTTCTCAATTAACAAAACTTGTCGATAACTACTTGCGGCCTTCTCCCGTGCATGCCTTGATTTTAGCATCATGGAGCTTGCCTCCCCATTCTCCACTCCTACTAGAATCTAGGGAGTATCATGGAGGTTTAACCAAAAAGCCCTCAAAAAATTTTATCCAATGTTGGCCGACTTAGACATTAAAATAAACTTTGTCTTTGATTAAATTATTTGGAAAAATAATAATGGTTTGCAAACAAAAGGACGTGGATAAGCATTTCAAATGCTAAGTTACACATCAAAGGTAAAGTATCTACATTGGTTCTCTTGTAAAACTAACTTACACAACTTAGATACCACAATCATAAATAGACTTGATGGGTCGACTACTCAAGTTGACTGGTAAACAGATGCATAAATAATTTTATTGAATACTGGCGTGAAGAATAAAGTTGTCGATGTGATGGGTGACAACCTCATGCTAGCTAAAGATGATCACAACATTAAGACATCATTAAAGTGGCCAGTAAACACAAAGGTCGAGAAGTACACCAAAAATTGACATAACCTCTAAGTGAGTGTGTGAGTTCCCTGATGGCACGTCGATTGCTTATCTCTTGCAATCTATTTCCCTCTCCCCAGTGATGCTCTCCCTCCTCGTCTAGGAGGGGTAATATTGTTCTTGTATTCACCTCATTCAAATGAAAAGTAGTTTGTCCATCTCATAAATCAATTAAGTGTAATAATAGCATTTTATATAACATTTTATTGCATATTCAATAATGTAAAATAAAATCATTTTCTAGGCTAGCATAACTTCACATCAACATATCTACTTCTCTTTCTAGCTAGCAGTTTCTAAAATACTAATGATGAAATAAGTTTGCTTAAAAATGGGGTGTAACATATCTCCCCCCTTAAAGATCATCGTCCTCAATGATTGAGTTCTTTCCAAAACAAAATTTTAATAGATAAGTTCTTTTAAACATCAAGTTTGCATAAATAAGTGTGGAAATTTTTTATAGAAATCATTAGAATCTTCCCATGTGGCAGTATCTTCAAAGTATTGGTCCCACTGGACCTTGCACTTTGTAACTTCTCTATTATGCAAGCAGAGCTTGCGAACTTTGAGCACCTTGAGAAGCTTGATCATGACCACTCTTGGATCCTCTACCTGAAGAGCATTCCAATCAAGTATGTGATTAAAACCAAATACATATTTATTTAAATAAGATACATGAAAAACATCATGTATTCAAGCAATAGCTAGAGGTAGAGCTATTCTATAGGCAACCGGATTGATTACTTCAGGACTTCAAAAGGTCCCACAAATCTAGGTGCTAGTTTGGAAGACTTTCTAAACTTAATGGGGCTTTTATGTGGTATGACTCTTAAGAGAACCTTATCTCCTACTAAAAATAGTTGCGGGGTATGTTTGGCATCATCGTAATTCTTTTGTCCATCATTCACTTCTGCTAGTATTTTCCTGATTAGTCTAATTTTCTCTTCCATTTTTGACAACATTTCTTGTCCAAGGCAAATCCTATCTTCTAGATTATCCTAACTTATAGGAGTTTGACACTTTCTACCATATAATGCTTCGAAAGGAGCCATTTTTATTATTGAATGATATGAATATTTATAAGTAAATTCAACTAATGGAAGGTACTGCTCCCATTTATATTGTTGATCCATGTACTACATCCTCAACAAATCTTCTAGTACTTGATTTACTCTCTCTGTCTAACCATCTGTTTCCGAGCAATAGGTTAAACTTATGTTTAAATGAGTCCCAAGCCCTGAGAATAAGGTTTGCCAAAACCTTGATGTCATCCATGCATCTTTATCTGAGATAATCTTTTTGGGTACACCATGCAATCTGAAGACCTCATACATGAATTTCTTGGCAATTATAGGTGCTCCATCTGTAAGGTTTCTAGGAATAAAATGAGCTACCTTAGTTAGTTTATCTACCACCACAAGTATTGCATCATGTTTGTATCATGACATAGGCAAACTTGAACAAAATCCATGTTGATCACATGCCACTTCCATTCAGGAATGTCATGTGGATACAAAAGTCCTGTCAGATGTTGATGTTCGGCCTTAACTCTCTGACATTCAAGACATCCTGCCACAAATATTGCAATATCATTCTTCATTCATTTCTAGTAAATATAGTGGCTTCACATCTACCAAGAGTTTTGTCACTCCTGGATGGCCTGAGTAAGGTGCAAAATGTGCTTCTTTCCACACAATGTTTCTTGAATATTTCTAATTTGGAACATACATTCTATTTTCATACCTTAGAAGTTCATCAGACTCAAAACAAAACCCTTTGTATCTTGTGTCCTAAGGATTCTCAGAGAGATCTTTCAGAACTTGCTCATAGTAGTCATCTTCTGCAGAATTTTTCAACACTTGATCTCAAAAATTGGAGTGAATCAACACCATTACAGAAATATGCCTTCTACAGCTTAAGGAATCTGTAACTCAATTTTCCTTGTCTTTTATATAAATGATTTCAAAATCATAGTCAAATATAAGTTCCAACCATCTTATTTGTTATACGTTGAGGTTTGGTTTGGTGAAAACATATTTCAGACCTTGATTATCAGATTTAAGTTCAAACCGCTTACCAAGCAAATAATGCCTCCATACTTGGAGAGCATGTACAATTGATGCTAGTTCCAAATCATATGGAGCATAATTCTACTCATGTGGCCTCAACTTCCTAGATTCATAGACCACAACCTGACCCTCCTACATAAGCACACCACCTAACACTTCTCCTGAAGCATCGGTTACAACAATAAAAGACCTTCCAAGTCTGGAACTTTGAGGATTGGTGCCGAAGTCAATTTCTCTTTCAGTATATTGAAGGCCTCTTCACATTTTTTTGACCATTCAAAACGTTTTCTTTTCCTTTGCAAAGAAGTGATGGGGTGGGCAATTTTTGAAAGTTCAATATGAACTTTCTGTAATATCCTACAGGACCCATAAAACTACATACTTCATGTACATTTTAGGTGCATGCCATTCTAAAATAGTCTTTGTCTTAGAGGGATCTATTGTAATTCCTTCTGTAGAGATAATATGGTCTAAGCATTGTACTTCTTTTTTTGGAAGAAGGTTCATCTGGATAGTTTACCATATAATTTGTGCTCTCTTAGACGTTGCTAACTATCTGCAAATGTTGGAAGTGTTCTTCCTCATTCCTAGAATATATTAGGATATTATCTAGGAAAACTAACACAAACTTATCTAGACAATCCCTAAAGACATTATTCATCATATTCATGAAAGTTGATGGGGCATTGGTTAACCCAAAAGGTAAAACCGTAAAATCATAATGCCCATACCTCGTTTTGAAGGTAGTTTTGTGGATGTTCTCATCCTTCAATCTCAACTAATGGTATCCTGACCTTAAGTCAATTTATTAGAACATAGTTGCGCCATGCATTTGATCAAAGAGATCATCTATGCAAGATAGAGGGTATTTATTCTTTATCATTGCCTTATTAAGCATATGATAATCGATACATAAACGTACGGTGCCATCTTTCTTCTTGACAAAAATCACCGGTACTCCCCACAGTGAAACACTGGGTCTAATCAACCATTTTACTAACTCTTGAAGCTGGGATTTTAGTTCCATCAAGTTTTTTGTGGTCATTTAACATGGTGCTTTAGACACTGGTTCAGAACCATGAATGATATCAATTAAAAAGTCAAAAGCCCTTTTTGGGGGCAGACCTCCTGAAAATACCTCCTAATAATCATGAAGGAAAGGATGTTCTTCCATTGAAGGTTCCTTTGATTTCCCCAGTGGCTCACCATTCTCATTCAACTCTTCCATCTTGACCGCAAATATTTGACAACCCTTCAATTTGGCTCTTTTTAGTTGTATGGCAAAAATTTGTCTAATTTTCATTTCATGTTGGATTCCTTGGATTAAGACTATGTTTCCAACATCATCTAGACATTCTACTATCTCAGAAAAACAATCCACTTTTGCTTTATTCTGCCACAACCAATTCATACCTAGGATAACATTGTAAGATCTTAGAGGGGCTACATACAAATTAACTTTTGTTGAAAAGGTTGGTAAGTTCACTCTAGCCTCAAATAGGCATTGCTCTACCTAATCTCTTGTCTTGTTTGCATATTCCACTGACCATGGCTTATCCATGAAACTAACATGTCTAGGAATTACTGAGTATCGTAGGAGTTATGATTTTGTTAGTTGCACCCGTGTCTATAAGAATGGAAATTAGAATTCCAAATAAAATAGTTGTAGTCTCAATGGGGGTAATCTAATATTCTACCTGGTGATTATCTAGGGTGACATGAATCCTCTGTTGGAAAGCTGTTTGCTGAGATAGTAAAAGGTTGCCACGATACAGGTTCCCTTGGTTCTTGTTAGGACACTGGTTGGCATAGTGGTCACCTCCACATGCGAAACATCCTCCTAGGGTCTTTTCTTTCTCATGGAATGGTTGGAATTATCACCATTTCGTTTATAATTATTATCCTTTTTCTTGTCCTTAGGTTTATTTCTATTATTTCTAAACCCTCTTCCTTGGTTTTTTTCTTTAGTCTCTTGATTTTTTTTTCCTTAAAGGATGTAGATGAATAATTGTAGTTGAACTTCTTATGGGATTTCTCCTGATATGCCAGAATAGATTTGAGTTTGTGCTCTTGCTTATAGCTTTCTCAAAAAATTGGTCCATGGTTGTAGGTCCATGGACATCCACTTCACCTCCAATTTGTGCATTCAAACCCATAATAAATTTTCTTATTCTAAACCTTTCATCTTTTTGATGTTGAGGCATGTATTTTGGTAATCTGGTAAATTTCTCCCAATATTCAGTGACTGTCATGTCCCCTTGATGAAGATTTTGGAAATCAGTCAATTTTTTATCAAAGTATATTTGGGGTAACCATCTTTTTTTTAAGATACCCACAAATTGATCCCACGTCAAACTTAGGGAACTTAACCCCAATTCCATCTTCTTGTTCATCCACCATGTGGATGCTTCCCCTGCTAGCTAGTAGGCTCCCCAGACTACCTCGGTAATCTCATAGTAGTTTCATATCTCAAAGTACTTTTCCATTGCAGTTAGCCATGCTTCAGCTACATCACCACTCACGGTTCCATAGAACTTAGGAGGCGTGATCTTTTTCATATATCTTTCCAACTCATGGGTGAGATGAGACCTCATCTCACTTTGAACTCGAGAATCCTGGTTACTTGAATGCTAGTTTCATTGTGGAAACTATTCTCTTGAGTGCTATTTTCTCCTTTTCTAGGACTAGGTTCTTTGTTATTTCCTTGGTCTCCTACATCTCTCACTTCCTATTCGAGGATTTCCAACCATTCCTTAGTTTTATTTAAAACAGACAAGATTTGATCCAATTTGGCCATTGGATTCTCTACAGGACTTGAACGATCATGTCTCCCTCCTGGATTGATTCCTGTGCGTACCATGATGGCACTTATCCACACCTATCAATTATATAGAGATTCATTAAGAATGAACACTAAATGCTAAGTTAAAAATTCATGCACTCAAGATATAGACTCATAAATATTTTACAACTACAATTGTTACACATAAACCCAAATTTTTGTTTATTTAAATAGGTAGATTTTACATCCTTATTTAGGTACAAAATTTCTTATATATATGCATGACTACATGTCACCATTAGACAAAGGGATTTTTTCAAGTTCCTCTTCCTTTTTAGAGTCCACTTAAACAAACTTAGAGTGTGGGTGTACTTGCAGGTACTCTACCATCACCTCTTTTCCTAAAGCAGGTGCATTGCAACCACACCTGAAGGGCATGTCATGGTGAGCAGATAGTTTACTGATTTTAACAAAATTGGGGGTTGTTGACTTCTTTTCTACCTATATCCACTTCTTCCTTTCTAGACAGATATGCTTAAGTGCGTCAACAAGTGTCTCAGAATCAATAAGCCGAGCCCCTCCCATATAGCTCACTGGTTCCTTGATTTTTATTTTAGGAGAAGGTTCTTTCTTTATATTGGTTTTAGGCAAGTTCTTTCTCTTTATTTTCTTTACTCACTTTCATGTTTTTTCCCTACCATTTTGGCATAAGAACTTGACATTTTGGTGTTAGCTTATTTGCTAATCTATGAAAACTCACAATGAGCTCCTAGGTCCAAGAGTTGAACCTTGTAGCTCTGATACCATATGTAACATCCCAATCTAAATGTAATAGATAACATTTGAAAAATAATTGTAAATAATTGATAGATTTACTATAAAAAAAAAATTCATCATAAAAAGTAAAGAGTGTACATTTAAGATTACATAATGATTATTCTAGTACAATATTTGAAGATCACATTTCTTGTAACTTATAACTTATATCAATTACATTTTATAAATGAAGTAATGTCTTATGCATCACAAGTCTTTAGCAATTCAACTACAAGAGGGAGAGCATCACTTGGGCACTTTTGCTCCAACCAAAGACCGACGGTCCCCCACTCACCTTCCTACTAGAATTGGCCCTACCCTCTGCGAGGGTATAAATAGTAAGAATTGATGCAGAGGAAAAGATCAACTTCATACTAGGTAGAGTTCAACTACACCAATGAGCCCAAAAACAAGGATCTTCATGGAAAAGTGGGAACAGCAGTTAAAGTTCTTGAATTATTCTTGGAAATGGTGTTTAGACATGTATTAGAAGCCATCCCATCCATTGGCAAAGGTGCATCGAACTTCGAATTAGTAGTTCCTTCACAAACCTCAAGAAAGGCAAGTAGCCCTACAAACAGAGAACAGTCCCAATATCTTTTTATACAGACATCCAAATGCAACTCTCAGACATGAAATAGATACCCATTATGCCTCCTCACAACATACTCCAGAATGGGTTTAGGTTGTTTTGAAAAGTTTGCCCTAACCAATAACCGAAATGCAAAAATAACAAGGAAAAATGCTGCTACAGTCACCTAGGGCATCAATTTAAACACACCAAAACAACTTTTTCAGTCTTGATCCTTGGTCAACATGTCAATCACTCCATCTACTTCCATTCCACTAGGTTTTAGAGGATTCCCACGGTGGAATGAGTTTTTATGACATTTTTTCTACCAAAACCCTAGTTAACCTAGTTAACAGAGCAGTTTTAGAAAAAACGTGATATCTTCCTCTAGGAATCGAGTTAAGACCTCAAACTAGATGCATTTGAAAGGTAAGACATTCCTCTTTCCAACCATATATGGATTACCCCTTTATATATCCGTACAGAACCGTACCAAACGCTGCAACAGGACTGTTATAGGCGAATTCTGGAAATTGCAGTCACTAAAACACTCATATCTTCCACAAAACGAAACCAAAATGCATGGGACAAAAAGCAAATGGAAGGTGATTGAGGGATATAACACTTACAAACAATTAGACACCCATGCATGTCCGTACAGGGCCGTACACAGCAGGAATACAGTGATTTTCTGAAGAAAATACAGAAAAAAACAATGCCTTTTCACATTCCATTCTCATGCTTCAATCACCTCCGAATTTCTTGGATGTTACAAGGCCTTTTAAAGGCATGAGACATGAATTTTCAGTTTCCTACAAACCATGACCTTTGGTATTCCCTCTTATGGCATCTTCTTTGCATTTTTATGCACTTTTACAACAAATTTAGTAGCTTTTACATTTTCAACTTCCTTCTCTTACACTTGAAGGTTCAATTTTACAAATTTGCCAATTAGATGAGCATTTGCCAATTAAATGAATCTAATGAGCAAGGTGCTCCTGCACCAAGAATCAACCTGATTCAACGTGCCATCTAAGAACTAGTATAGTGTCCTAGCCAAAATAACTGGTTATACAACTTCTAGTCTTCCTCTAGTTATGTTCAACAACTGACTGTTCATCCAAACAAGGACACAGTGAACTGACAATACAAGCAGTGGTTTTGTATTACTTTGGCCAAAGTTTCAAAATAAATGAGTTGACTATTCACACACATCTTTCTCAACTTAGAGACAAACATCCTTCTAATCTTATCAATTATTCATAGATTAATAATAAATCGAGATAAATAATGAGTATTACCCTATACCCATCTAATTGACATCACCAATATACCTTCTATTAAAGGTCGACTAGACAATTATAGGATAAGAGATTGGATGATTTAACATCATGCATTGAGTCCCTCTTTGTGTCCTTGCAATCTCGAGCCTTTGACATTTGTCAACTACTCAATGTTTAGTCAACCATAAATTTATACTCAAGGAATAGACAAGTTATTTTGATATAAATCATTCTTTATGTCATAGAGTTTAAACCTCCCTTGAGTCTTCCTAACTTTTCCCTAAAGTTAGAATACTCAATCATGTAGATTGTATTTAATATGTCTACCTTAGGTACTACAGAGGTCTATAGTGCAAGTTTAATCATATATTTGAAACATAGCTTTCGAGCTCTCATGGTCTTTTTAACTAAAGAGCAAACTACCTCTTCTCGAAGTTTATGCCAAATTGAGAACTTGAATGGTTTTACCAAACTTATTTCAACTAAAAACTTAACCTTGTACTTCATTTGAAGTTTATTATAAACTAGAGTTTTATTTTCAAGGATATTCTTCTCGATAATAAGGTTTCTCATCTCAAGATAATAAAGAATCTTACAACCATTACAGGGTATGAGTACATGTCTATTGGCCACATCCCAACCATTTCAAAGGTAAGAGTACATGTTTATCATCCATATTCTAGCCATTACAAATGACAGTTTGAGTTGGTATCACAAATCTATAAAGTAACAACTCAATACATGCATCACCGTGTCACATCTCGACTTTTTGCTTGCATTTATAATTAAGTATATTTGATGAGACTATTGGACATTAGATTGATTGTTTTACTATTGGGTGATTTCATGTGCGTGAAGGTAATTTGTTGTTAATGTTAAAATTGCATAAATTTGAAAGTTGATATAATGATGGATTATTATGTTAATAAATATGGATTTATATCTTACTCGTGCTTTAGCTATGATTATATGGACTAAGCTATTGATGAGAATCTGAGTGCAACTAAGTGCGGGACCATGTCGAAGACGGGAACATGGTTGAGGTAGAAGCATCCTAGCCACCGGCAAGAGTTGGATGAAAAAACTCGATACATGCACACACTCACTTCGTTTCATACATATTGCATCATTCATATTGCATTAATGAATGGCTTCATTATGCATTCATGTAACATGGATACGTAGTCTTGGTTGTGCATTTTACATTGGATATTGGTTGTGGTTAACGTTTAACGATTAGTTAATTATGTAATTCATTTACTATGTACAGTCTTTTAAATGCACAGATTCGCCATGTAATCATGTTTCTTTTTGTCTTTTGATTAAATAGAACTATAAAGGATGGATTTGAATAGATTTATTATTAATTATATGCATATGTATGTGTATATATATACTCATGCATGTTAAAAGAATGTAACTATAGTAGTAAGTAAGTTTTGAAGTACAAATTAATGATAGAAGGCACTTGGGTGGCCATGCACCCTCCTCTCCATGCATGAAATGTAAGTTTACTGCAATATAAAAGAAAAGAAAAGCTTAACTAAAATGGAATGCCAATTTTAGGGCAGGAGAGCAATCATTAAACATCAGAGAGCAAAAAAAAGAAGGAAGATGCGAAGAACAAGAATCATCAATGACAGGAGGCAGGAGATCAACCTACTAAGCAGATCGTGGATATCCAGGTACCTTTTTCTGAACTATTTACTAAAAATTGTAAGTTTTTTTTATGTATTATTTCATTGGCATGTGTTTTTTCTTTGTATCAACTTGTGTTTTGTTCTTTTTATTGGCCTAAATATCATTCTTAATGGCCTCACTATTGTTCTAGCAGCCTGAGTATTTTTATCTTGACCTGCGTTTTGATCTAAATGACCTTTATATCTTCTTCAGCAGCCTGAGTATTTCTCTTTCATCAGCCTATGTTATGTTCTTAGTGGCCTTTGTTTTATCTTGTTGGCCTACTTCCTCTGTTTTTCCTGTCTGATTTGAGCTCCCAACTACTTCTACTTTCCAATACTAGCTTATAGCAACAAAGATATTGTGAGTTGACTCCATGTGCAACATGATAGTGTTTCAAACCATAATTAAAGTCACATGTAGTGTTGATGTCCATGCTTACTTTTGTTGTCCTACCGTTTTGTCTCCTGTAGTGTTGCTAAAAGTATTATGAGTCACCACTTTTTAACGATTATGGCAGAGGATAATGCTCTCAAATGATTAAATTAGGACTAGAATAGTCTCCCTTAACAACCCCATGATGTTTGAAAGTCATATAAACACGCCACAAACTGGATTCCTATAGCAGTTTACTAGATTCTTATAGCAGCTAACTAGATTCATGTAGCAACTAGCTGGACTCTTGTAGTAGCTAGCTGGACTCTTGTAGCAGCTTCGTGGTCACCTATAGGTTTGCTATAGGCAACCTCACCTTGCCACCAGGGCACTTACAACCTTCTCTAAAGGTGCTCGACTGGTTAACCACATATCTGGACTTGTCCATTAAGTTAATTTTAACTCAATAATCATGGCTTAAGTTTATTGTGTTTGTAATGTTTGTTCAAATCTTAGAGAATGAATCCCTCACATAATGGTGTTTTTTTTTTTACTCAACAAATATGAATCTAAAACTAATAGAAAATATGATTCTTCTCAATTCCTTATCACAAATTTTAAACATGATAGTAGTATAAATCTAATCTTGCCTACGGGTATGAATTCATAGATCTAACCTTCCTTTTTTTTAGATAATTGTGCATGCAATGTGGGTTATATGTGTGTGTGTGTGTGTGTGTGTGTGTGTGTGTGTGTGTGTGTGTGTTAGTTCTATCATGATCAATACTGACATCTTTTATTATATAACTGAATTCTCTTTATCCCTTTTGCCAAACAACATGAAATGGATAGGAAAACATGAGTAAAGATAATATTGGTAATTGAAATAAATGGAGCTCTTTGTTAGAAGTTTAGTATGCATACTGTGAGGGGGAGAATGAGAGTTAATCAATCACATGAAAACATAAACCCAAACATCAATAGAATTTGAAGGCAAAGAGGAATCAAACTAAAATGAGTAAGAACATACTTACAACCCTTTTTACCTGTCATTTTCCATTGTTGCCTATCTTGCTTTGATCTTGATTTGAGAAGCCCTCAGAAGCTTTCCTTGCTTGCTTGCTTGTTTGAAGATGACAAAGGAAGAATGGCTTAGAATACCTGTTTGTGTTGAATGAGAGCTTCAACACACAATAATGGAGGATATTTGAGAATGGAATTGAGAAGAGAAGATGATAGAATTTTGGGTATAGTGATTGTGCAAATGAAGTTCCTCTTAAATGGCTTAGAAGAGGGTTCTATTTATAGAATTTCTGAAAATAGAATGGAGGGTGAGGTCAAAAGATGAGATCAATGGCTCTCATTATTTGTGAATCTTTAATTCATAATAGGTGAATTAAAAATTCTTTATTTGAGAATGGTGGATTATGACAATTGAATTAAGAATTCATGGTGGAGGATAATGGGTTATGACAATTGAATTAAGAATTCATGGTGGAGAATAATGGGGAACAACTGAATTAAATATTCAATTGGTGAAGGCTAGTGGGGAACATTGAATTAAATATTCTTTTTGTGAAGGCTAGTGGGGAACATTGAATTAAATATTCAATTTGGTGGAGGATAATTGATTTAAAGATTTATTTTGAAAAATGGAGGATATTAGCTAATTAAATATTAAGAATATTTAATTATATATGCAACATGGTGAGGTGGAAGAGATGAGGTGGATTTTGGACTTTAGATTTTTAGAAGAATTTAGGGAATTTAATTAAATAAAATGACTTTATTTAATTATGGGATAATGAGCCAATTAACTAAATTTATAATATTTATTTAATTGACAGAAGAAAATAGGAATTAAGATAAATATTAAAATATTTACTTAATTTGACCTAAGCCAATTTTAAGTGTATACATTTTGCCCCTCTTTGAAGCAATGTGTTTTATCACGTTGTTTCAAAGAATAAGAATTTTCAGCAGTGATACATGCCCCAGTTTGCCCCTGGTACAAGTTTAACGACAGGATGCCCCCTCGGAAGATTGGACAGGAGGAAGACAGTAGGGCGTGAGATGGACAATCTCATGAAGAAGAAAGCGAAGAAATGGGTTAGGATGGAGAAAAATGGGTTATGGTTCGGAGAAACAACCATGGGAAGTATTCAAAGAGTCATACAGTCCGATATGGGTCACTTGCTATATATAGGAGTTGGGTCCACACAAACTATTCATTTGTACACTTGGCCATAGTTGATTTGTCCTCTGGAGAGCTTAGGAGAGCATGGCAGCCAGAGAGATGGATATTCCGCGCAAGGAGCATCAGTTTGAGCGGATTCGACGATTCGATCGACCAGCAAAGGCAGGACCCCCGGTATGTAGTGCTTCAAAACTTATCAAAAGTCAATTTTTGTGCACATTAATGGCTAGGAAAACCATCTAGGACAAATGCACAAAAACCCTAGTTTTGCGCATATGTTGCGAAATTACGCATTTACACTGCAAAATGGCGCATTTGCTTATTTTGCGCTTTTGTTTCATAAATGTGCGCATTTGTTTGTTTTGCGCATTCGTTCCGAAGTTGCGCATATGCACTGTGATTTTGCGCATATGATTATTATTGCGCATTCGAGTTATGGCATGGCGCATATGTAGGGAAATTGCGTATTTGCTCTAATAGGTTGCACATGTGCCAAAATGGTGCATACGCGTCAGGGAGTTGCGCATTCATGGTGAAATTGCACTTTTGGTATGAAATTGTGCATTTGCCACCTGAATTTGCGCATTTGCACCTTAGGCAAATCAGTTGACTGAATGAAATTAACCCAATTCAATTGATTAGCAATCTCTGAGATTGCTGAGAATCGAGTCGAGAGATGATATGCTATTTAATTAATTTGATATGTTGAGCCAATGATAGGATAGATTGATTGCTTGGAGTAGGTTTTTGATATGGATTTCGGATTTTGCTGACAGCATGCGTTTCTTGGTTGCAGGAGGATATTCAGGATGTGTTGACATTGCGAGAGTTGTTCCCGTTGCCGTTGTTGCAACGGTATATGCTGACCGAGATGGATCGAGAGGCTCTAGGTGCTATGGGGTTGTATCATGTGTTCTTCATGCCCGAGGTTCACATGAACCAGGCGATGGTGACGACAGCCGTGGAGTGATTCCACAATGAGGATGGGACCTTCCATTTTCTGACAGGGGAGATGGCCATCACTCTGGAGGATGTGTATCAGATTTTGCACCTCCCTATTCAGGGAGAGTTGGTTGAGTATGAGTCACAGCGTGGCGCTGGGCTGGAGGAGTGCATGCAGGTTTTTGATGATCCCGAGTTGGTAGGGGAGGAGATCTCGTGGTAGGACATGTATGACTGCTATGACTACTTCCCAAGTATAGTGGCTGGACTAATCGGAGGCGTAGTATGCCCCGATAGGAGAGCGCACGGCTTCCCCATTGGCTGGGGATGGGTGCTGGAGAGTATGATCACTGACAGGACCCGGTATGCGTGGGGTGTGTGCGTGCTTGCACACTTATATAGAGACCTGCATCAGCAGTGTACCACAGAGGCTCTGGCTTAGCGACAGGCGCATCACTCTTATAGTTTTGGTTGTGGGAGCACATTGCCATCACACGTCTGATCTATGTTTTTCAGAGGTAGAGGGGTGAGCCCTATAGTTATGGGTATGCAGGTGTGATTTCCCAGCATAGGTTGGGGAGGCTTGAGTACTGGAGGCATGCCTTTGATGGTGTGGATGCAGTTGTCTGGAGGCCGTACCTTGACTGCGAGGTATGGGAGGATGAGGCAGATGAGCTCCCCTATTGTTTCCAGACGAGGCGGCTGATTGGTCGGACTCGGTTCATTTTGGAGCGGCAGATTGTCAGCCGAGTGCAGAGATAGTTTGGCCATGTGCAGGGTAGACCGCAAGGCGAGGCACGCTTTACTAGGACATACGTCGAGCGGTATAGGTGGGTCCTGTGGCCTCTTATGAGGAGGCATTGGCCAATTTTTGGCAAATTCCTTATGCAGCCTGGCCGATGCAGAGAGACATAGTAGATGCTGGCATGACGCCAGACTATGAGGAGTGGTTTGCAGCACATCTGTTTCCTCGCTACTCAGCTCCTGGAGAGGTAGCGCCTCATATAGATGAGGGTGACTCAGACGGAGGGGGTGGAGGTGGCAGGGGGAGGGGTGGATGGTGGAGGAGGAGGATAGATTAGGAAGATGAGGGGAGACATAGATAGAGGTAGAGAGTTGGAGAGGGGCTCGGGGGGCAGCAGGCAGTGGGACAGGCACAGGTTCAGGTGCCAGTGCAGCCAGGGATAGCCTAGAGGCAAATGCCACCACCTCAGTAGGTGCCAATACAGCAGGTGGCACAGGCTACGCAGGTACAGGTGCCAGCACAGCAAGTGGCACAGGTTAAGCATGTACAGGGGCCAGCACAGCAGGTGGCATAGGCCAAGCAGGCTCCACAGCCTGATGTGCAGTAACAGGTTCTAGTTTCATTACAGACCTAGATTAGGCAGCTGAGGGCTCATCTGAGAGCCGTAGAGTCATGGCGAGACGCAAATGCGACTTGGATATCTGAGTTGAGCAAGGAGAGAGATGGAGCCTTAGCTAGTATGCGGGCTATAAGAGCAGAGCGGGATGCAGCCTTGATGGCTATGGGTATCGATGGGACCTCTGGCTTCTTGGTGGCACAGGTGCAGTAGTCTCAAGCCCAGGTAGCGTAGTTGTAGAGTGATCTAACTAGAGCTTAGGCACAGACCCAGTATTACCAGGGTTCAAATCACGGTGCCGTGCCAGCGAGTCAGAGAGCCTCGAGCCTTCGGAGCTAGTCAGAGGCCGCGCAGAGAGCAGGTGGGTCTCGGTCTGTGGGCTTAGTGAGGGGCCCATCGCCGCCAGGGGTGTATAAAGGAGAGGCTAGTGTCAGGAGCAGTGTTTCGTGACAGCAAGGTTAGACAGACCCAGATACTTGTACCAGTTTTTGATCGTATTGTTAGTACATTTTTTACAGATGGCTGAGATAGCCAACATATGTACTTATTATTTTCTGAGACATGTACCACCCTTTGTTATATTTTGTATACATTTATGACATGGCTCTGAGAGAGGACAGAGATCTTTGATATATTATACATTTGGACATGTGTTTATATGATGATGTTGTTATTTCCTTGATCTATATGCATGGGCTATATGTGTGATGCGTTGATGTTTATATGCTATGGATGCACACTATTTTTTATGATGTGTTTGTATATGTTATGCATACTTAGATGGATGTTTTAGAATGGTTTTGGAGTTATGCAAATGCTAATGTGTATGGATATGGTTATGCAGTTCGATATGTATGTGACCTATGTTTTTTTATTTTATCTTGGTATGATGGATGGATGCACAATGTATGTGGATGATCTAAAATATATGGAAATTGATCTCATGGCCTCATTATGTATGCAAATGATGTAATCATGCGAATGACTATCTCATGTGATGTGATATGCAACTTATATGCTATGTGTTTGATATGCCCAGATGTACTCAATTGACACAGAGATGATAGAGACGAGTGGAATAGAAGAAGACCTGGAGAAATACTGACTTTTGTTTTGATATACTGCAGGGTTTGCATTATTGTGTGGATGATATGGAGTTGCTGAATATGAGATGGATGCAGATACGGATTTGTCATCTTTGCAAGTCTTTTGCTTTCATCATCGGGCACTTTTTGGTATTTTTTTGTTTTTTGAAATGTGGTAAGAGAATACAAGCATCTAGGTATAGTTTAGACCTAGATGTCCTGAGCATCCCTTACCTGGATTTTGATATAGCAAGTTGATACAAGCATCTAGCCAAACTTGAATCTAGATGACCTGAGTACTTCTTGCATTTTAACAGACAAGGATTGCCCCTTTTCATGTTTAGGCCTCAGAGTCCTCGATGATCTTTTGCCGATCACATCATTAGACATAAGTCGTCACATTACTAAAGTTTAATCCACAAGCAGCAGACAAAGAAAAATTATGTCCCCATCATAGCATCTCTAGCTGTCGGCATCCTTGAGTAGAAAGAAAACTTATGTCCCCATCATAGCATCTCTAGTTGTCGGCATCCTTGAGTAGCATAGGAAGACATAATTGACGAAAATTCAAGACCTTGTAAGTTAACCTGTTGACAAAATATTCTTGCATTAGATGTGTCTTTTTGCCATAATGGAGATAGAATTGTTTTGATTGTTTCGATATGGTGATTTGGTTTGTTTTTGTTTTGGACAGGTTGATGTTATGTGTCGAGAACTTTGTTCTAGGTGTCTAGTGAAAGTATCGCAATCCTGTATTGGTATCTCCTTTTAGAACGATGGCATTCAAGAACCCAAATCTACAACTAGGTCAAGGAGTTGCCCCCAGTTTAGACAAGGAGTGACTTATTATGGGTGGGATGACAATAGATATGGAGAGATGGACCCTAAGGGACTGACCTAGTGCCTCGGGGGCTCATTGCTAAATAGCCTTGCCTATGTGACGACGCAGAGGCAACGTAGTTCGGGGCTTGGACCATGGATGAACTAGAGGATAGACGACAAGATATGAGATGGACAAGGAAGCAGAGCCTCGGGGGCGCATTGAAAATGGCCTTGCCTATGTGACAACACAGAGGCAGCGTAGTTCAGGAGTTGGACCATGGATGGACTGGTTCGGTGTGATGGGGACAAGAGTCAAATGAAGTCGGCATAGATGGAGGGAGTGGTTTGTCGCAGATAGCGCCTGTTTACCAGGTTTTCACCACTTACTTTTATTTGCACATGTAGCCAAGAGTACACATGACGCCTGTTTGCCAGGTTTTCATCATGGTACCGATCCTTTTTGTTATTTTCCATTTTGTGATATTTTTGTTCTATTTTTGATCACTTTTTCAATTTTTTTTATTTTTTCAGGACTCCCTTACATCAGGGTTTTCAGGTATAGAACTTGTGGAGATGCATGCTACTGACAGGATCCTTGAAGAGTTCACCTTCAGATGTGGCCAATTGATATGCCCCCGATCCATAGGCTACAATGATGACATAAGGCCCTAACCAGTTGGGTTCGAACTTGCCTTTCTTTTCTCTATCTGGCTGATTTCAGGGATTCTCTCTGAGGACGAGATCACCAACTTGGAAGACTCAGGGCTTTACCTTATGATTGTAGCTTTTGGACATTCTTTGCTTATATGCTTTTAGGTGGTTAAAGGCCTGTTGCCTTCTTTCTTCTAGCAGTTCTAACTCTTGCAGTCTGTATTCTTCATCGGGGATGAGGCCTCTTAATGACACTCGCAAAGATGGGATCTCAACTTCGATGGGCAAGATGGCTTCAGCTCCATAGACCAGGGAGTATGGTGTTGCACCTGTGGGTGTGCGGATGCTTGTGCGGTAGGCCCACCGCACGGGATTTAGTTGGACATGCCAATCACAGCCAGCATCATTGACAGTCTTTTTCAGGATTTTTAATATGGTTTTATTTGATGCCTCCGCCTGACCATTGCCTTGGGGGTAATACGGGGTGGAAAAGCAGTGTTGGATGTGGAATTTGTCACATAGTTCCCTAACATCCTAATTTTTGAAGGGTCATCCATTATCCATGATAATGGACGAAGGGATACCATAGCGACAAATGATATAATTTAAGATGAATGCTGCAATTTGTTTGCCGATGATGTTGGCTAAGGGCACAACTTCAATCCACTTTGTGAAGTACTCAGTGGCAGTGATTATGAACTTGTGTCCGCTGGATGAAGGGGGGTGAATCTTGCCCACTAAGTCGAGTCCCCACTGACAGAATGGCCAAGGAGTGGTCAATGGTTGTAGCTCTTGCGCTGGTGCATGTATTAAGTTCCCATGGATTTGGCATTTCTTGTACTTCTTGATGAACTGATAAGAGTCTTGTTCCATGGTCGGCCAGTAGTACCCAGTGCGCGTGAGTTTCTTAGCTAGGGTAGAGCAGCTAGAGTGGGTTCCACATATACCCTCGTGTATCTCGCTTAGGGTGGTTTGAGATTCCTCACTATCGAGACATCTAAGGAGAGTACCATCGAGACCTCTGCGATATAGGGTATTAGCAATAATGGTATAACGAGATGCTTGCCAGATAAAGGTTCTTTTCTATTTATTGGAGAGATTTGGCAGGAGGATGTTCTCTTTGAGATAGGTGAATACTTTGCCGTATAAGGGGGAATCTGCTCTGATAATGTGGCAAATAATGTGGGATTCGGGGGTATCATACGCAGGACAAGATACTGGCTCTACCAAGAACTCATAATGCGATTGGTTGTCTGGGATATCCAGGAGAGATGCGATAGTCGCCATTGTGTCTGCAACTTTGTTTTCTATCCACGGTATCTGCTGAAAAGAGATCTGGTCAAAGTATCCTTTGAAGTCATCTACCATCCATTTGTAAGGAATCAATTTCTCATCCTTTGTCTGGTAGTCATCGTTTACTTGATTTATGACCAGTTGTGAATCCCCATACACTTGTAGCTCTTTGATACTCCATTTTGTGGCTATCTTGACACCGATGACCAGTGCTTCATACTCCACCACATTGTTAGTACAAGGAAAGAGTAGCCTGTATGACTTTGGGATGGTGTCGCCATTAGGTGTGATCAATAAGATACCTGCCCCTGACCCATGCTGAGTGTATGTGCTGTCAAAGTATAGTTTCCAGGTTGCAGTATTGATGTGGAATATAGATTCATCTGGAAACTCATAGCTTAGAGGGTTATTATCCATTAGGGGGGCGTCTGCCAGCTGATCTGCAAGTGCTTGTCCTTTGATTGCTTTTCTGTCCACATATTCAATGTCAAATTCACTTAGAAGCATGACCCATTTAGATAATTTGCCCATTTGAGCTGCTTTGTTGAGCAAGTATTTTAGTGGATCGATTTTCACTATTAATCTGACAGAGTGTGACAGCAGGTAATGTCTCCATTTTTGGGAGGCAAAAACCACAGCGAGACATGCTCTTTCGATGGGTGTATATTGTAGCTCATACCCCACAAGTGTCTGATTGATATAATATATGGCCTGTTCTTTCCCTTCATTGTTGTGTTGGGCTAGGAGAGCTCCTAGGGCTATTGGCGTAACTGAGATGTATAGTAATAGAGGTTTACCCTGAATTGGCGGCATCAACACAGGTGGGTTTGCCAGATATTCTTTTAATAGTTGAAACACTTGCTCACATGACTCGCTCCATCTAAAAGTGACATTCTTATGTAGCAGATGGGAAAATGGGTGGCACTTGTCTGCCAACTGAGCAATGAACCTTTTGATGGATTGTAGCTTTCCTTGCAAGGACCTTAATTGAGTGAGATTCTTGGGAGGTGGCATTTCCATGATGGCTTTCACCTTAGCTGGATCAACCTCAATCCCATTTGCCGACACGATGTACCCTAGCAGCTTACCTGTGGTAACCCCAAATACACACTTTTTTGGATTGAGGCACACCTTGAACTGTTCTAGTCTTGTGAATATTTTATCCAGTACTACCAGATGTCCTTCTCTTGTAAGCGATTTTGCTAGAATATCATCCACATAATCTTCCATTATGGTGTGCATCATATTGTGGAAGATTGTGGTCATGGCTCTTTGATATGTTGCCTCCGCATTCTTTAGACCAAATGGCATGACGCACCAACAATAGGTGCCCCAAGGACATGTAAAAGATGTCTTGTGTTGGTCTTCAGGTGCAATCTTTATTTGGTTATAGCCTGAGATGTTAGGGTTAGCCGGAAGAAGATATCAATTAAATGCAAATAAAGATTAAACAGAGGAATGGAAATACACAAAAATAATAATAGCGAGAGACAAGTTTTAACGTGGTTCACCCAAACTCGGGCTACATCCACCAAACAGAGAGTCCAATATTATTATCCAGTAAATCAAACCAATTACAATCAGCAATCCCTGCAACTCAATACCGCTGCAAAATGCTACAATACAATACCAAAACCGTAACCCTTGGTTGCTTTTTATCAAGCTTTTTGTCGGTTACAAAAATAGGGTTTTCTTATGTCGGTCAATGAAAAAAATAACTCCTGGTGCTTTATAAAATAATAAAAAACCGTGTGAGGTAAATATAACCTCCGATAGGAATTTGGGGGGAACCACATTGATAAAAGAGAGGTAAATATAACCTCTGAGTCTGATTAGGCTCCATATAACAACATGAGAAACCATCCATAAGTGAAACCATCCATAAGTGAAACCATCCATAAGTGACAGCATGTTATGACCTGCCGTGAGATCTACAATCATGTCGATGTTGGGCAAGGGGAAGTCATCCTTCGGACAAGCTTTGTTTAGGTCCCTGAAGTCACTACATATTCTAACCCTGCCATCCAGTTCAGCCACTGGTATGATATTTGAAACCCATTCTGGATAATCTATGGGTTTGATAAACCTAACATCTAACAGTTTCTTCAGTTCTTCTTTGACCATGAGTGCCACATGCGGATGCATCTTTCTGAGCTTTTGTTTAATAGGCTTAGCTCCTGGAGCTAAAGATAAGTGATGCATGATGAGATTTGGATCAATCCCAGGCATGTCAGCGTATGTCCACGCGAAGTTGATTTGCCTTCTCTTGAAGAAATTTGTAAGTGCTAATTTTTTAGGTTCTGTGAGGGCCTTTGCCATGTAGATCATCCTGGGTTCATCCTCAGTCTTGACATTGGTAGGTTCTGCTGGTTTTATCAATATCGACGATCTCTCCTGATGTGTAAGATTGGGGAGAGGGTCAAGCCTTCCATCTTTCGATGCCTCAGAGAGGTTTTCACCATTGGATGCGTCTTTGTTTTTACTATTTTGGTGGTCTAACGCTACCGTGGAGCAGTTTTCACTGTTGGACCCTTCTTTTATTTTGACATTTTTGTGATTGAAGGGCTTGGCGCTCTCCCCAAAATAGGACTTCGTGTTGAGTTCTATAGCATAGCCAGCTCTGTGGTCTCCTGCAGGTATGTGATTTCTCAATTCTAGATAATCAATGATGGCCTCATCATTTTCAAAGGTGTCCAGTTTAGGGGTGGTACCTTCTAGGTCCTAGTCGATAAGTTCAGGATAGATCAAAGGTAAGGGATTGCTAGTTGGGTTTGGTTCACTGGCATTAATGGTTAGGATGGAGTTATCACTGGTATGTATGAGGTCTGCGGTGGTAGTCTCCATTAGCGGATCCATCAAGAGTGGACTCATTCCTTCTTCGCAATTCTCACTATGGTTATCGTGTGATACAGACTCTAGCAACCCAGCTCTTGGGCTTTGTCCCTCATTTGCGGAGGTTGGGTTATACTCATGGACCACATCAATATCTTTTTCATCACAAGATAGCTCAGAGAGGCTATCCCAATCATACTCATTAGAATCCGTATCACTCCACATCTGCATTCTCTGAATGTGTTCAATCAGATTGCTAGTAGCGGTTTTCGTTTGTTGGGCTTTGTTGATGTTGGCCTTGGTGTCTTTTGATGTACCTGTGTACCCTAGCCCTATAGTGTCTCAGGCTGCCAAGGTATGAGGTTGGATGGGTTCAGTGATGCCATCCTTGCTTGAATCCAGTGGACCCCGTCCTTCATACCCCATACTCTTTAGTATTTGAAAACCTTGACCATATTGTGTTGTTGGTATGACGGGATGGTTCTATAATGTTGAGGGGCTAGCTTCATCCTTATATAGCCACTACAGGATATCTTTTTCCTCACTCTCATCCTCTAGGCTTCCCCATTTTATAAATGGTCCTTTAGTGATCTTCTTTGCGTTTGGTGTTCTTAGTATGGATCTCCCATGCGATCTAGGAGATAGAGGTAATTGTGCTAGACAGAGGGATCAGGAGGCCATGTACTCACCCCAGCCATTATCTTTGATTTGGAGTCCCGGTTGAGATGCTCTTGAAGAGGAAGCAAGTGTAGCTAGGTCTACATAAGATGAAGAGACAACATAAGCCTGGTTGGTTGGGATCACTACCTCCAGCTTTGGTTGAATAAAGTTACAGTATTGAAAGGGGTTAGGGTCACCTTGGATGGTGATCTCTTGCCCTTCGTGTGGGAACTTAATGCATTGGTGGTAGGTGGAAGGTATAGCTTTTAGAGCATGTATCCATGGTCTCCCAAGAAGAATGTTGTATGCCAAATCCCTGTCTAGGACTTGACAAGCTACATCTTTTATTAGAGGGCCCACTCTGATTGGTAGAATCACAGTTCCTTTGGTTGTTCTCTCTTCCTCATCATAGTCTTTGATAGTGATTCTCTTCTTTGGATCTATAGCCTTCTCTGAAAACCCCAATGAAAGGATTAGCTTTAATGTGCAAATATTCAGACCAGCCCCTCCATCTATTAGGACTCTTTTGATTTTGTGTTTGTGCACGAAGGCTTCGATATGGAGGGAGGCATTATGGGGTTGTATGATAGACATATCATCCTTCTTAGTGAAGGATAAGGAAGGTGGTGAGGTGATGTGACCTACCATGGTTTGGAAGTTCTCTTCGGCTAGATTTGTGGGAACTGAGGCTTCTGCTAAGGCTTTATCGAGTATGGTCCTATGGGAAGGAGATAGACGCAGTAGTTCCAAGATGGAGATATGTGCCGGTGTTTTGTGGAGTTGATCCACGATATTGTATTGGTGGTTTAGAGGAGCGGAGGCTCCCCTAAGGGTAACTCTGTTACTACGAGTAGTAACGTTACAATCTAGGTCTTTGTTTAAAGTGATCACATCGATATGTGAGCCACTTTCACAGATATGGTTAACAACGTAGTCATAACCAATGTTTGTGTAGTTCGTGTTGTTAGAGCCATTAATTTTTTTGTTAGAAGGTCCTGCTTGTTCGTAATTGGGAAGAGGATCCGTGAATGCCTGATGGTCGTTATTGGAGGTATGCCCTTTAACAAATATCTTGTTCTGCTCTATTAGGTCTTGGATTGTATGTTTGAGGGTAATACAATCATTTGTCTTGTGCCCCCTGTTTCGATGGTATTCGTAGAAATCATTTTCGTTCCACCAGCGGGGTTTGACCTTTGGCTTGTAATCCCGGGTTGAGGGAAGTGTTATGAGATTGTTGGCGAGCACCTTTCGTAGAGCCATTTCTAGTGATTCATCCAAAGGCGTGAACGTTCTTTTAGGTCGAAAGTTGGTGAATCTAGATTGAGTATTTGCTGGTTTGTCTTGTGTGGGTTTGTTTTGGGGTGTTGATAGGTTAAAAATTGGTTGTTTAGGTGCCGCATGTTTGGCATCTACTACCCCGTCATTCACAACGTTTTTGTTCTTTGTCCAAACCCTAGGTTGATTGTTATTGGCATAGGTGTTTGGAGTGTCTTTGTAGTGTTTGATCTGACCTTTTGTGAGTAGGGCTTTCTCTATGACGAGGCCCACCTCAATGACCTTGCTAAATGAAGTAGGACATTGGATTTGAACTTGGTAGCTAAGGTCTATTTGCAGGTTGTGAACAAACATCTCTAACATTTGTCTTTCCGGCATTTGGTGAGGGCACTTGCTTGCTAGTTGTCTCCATCTCTGTAAGAAGGCGGCAAAAGATTCTCCCGCTTTCTGTTTGGTATTACAGAGGTCCAATATTGAGGTATCGTGCTCAATATTGTAGGAAAAATGGGTGACAAATTTATCGATGAGCTCATTGAAGGTTTTGATGCCGGGCGGCAATCTAGAGAACCACTCCATGGCCTGTCCTCCTAAGCTTTGAGGAAAAAGTCGCATAAGATATGTGTCATTATGTGCGACTTCTAGGCAAGCGACATTGAATTCTCTGACATGATCTCTTGGGTCACTTTTCCCTCGATATTTGTTGAACTTAGGTACTTCAAATCTCGTGGGAAAAGGTATCATGACTAATGCCCTATCGAAAGGATACAGTGCGATATCCGCTAGTGTGTCCTGTTTTGTCGAGGTTCCCCTTTCCATGTCTCAAATTCGTTGTTGGAGAGTTTTGACTTTCTGGTTCATCAGACTGAGAGCATCTAAAGAGTCAATTGTTGCTTTGCTCTTATTCGTGGGTACCTCACCCTGTCTACTCCCTTCAGGATTTCTTTCTTCGTCAGTTTCTCTTAGAGCCTCTACATCATAATCTTTGGGAAGTTTTACTCCTAAGCTAGCTAGGTGTAAGAAAATTTTTGTAGGGTCTTGTGCAAGTACTCCATCTAGTAGATGATTATATTTTGTGTCATGTTGCATTTTGAGGATCTCTTCCATGGAAGGTTCTTCGTCGCTTTCATGACCGTCAAAAATACTTTTCTCGGCCATTTCTAACTATTTTTGTTTTTGTAATCTTGTCAAGACCATGCAAGGTGGTAAAGAGATGGGATGAGGTGAGATTGGAAGATTTTGAACAAGGTGCTATGATGGAACAAGGTTTTAGCAAGGTTCCTCTTAGATCCAGGTGGTGTTTAAACAAGGTGGATATACAAAAGCGATAGTCAAAAGCTAGGATGTTAGGAATCCGTGACTTGATGTTGACTAGCTTTCGCACAATCCACTAGTGGAGTTCCGATAGAGAAGGATAAGGAATCCTTGATACTTGGATCCTCACTAGGTCTTGTTTAAGGTGTGATTTTGATCCAGAATAATTTGACTATACCCTTGTTAGGAAGTTGGGAGAAGGTGGTGAAATTTTGAATGAACAAGCAGCAATGGTGCGGAAAAGGGGGAAATGGTTGATTTTGCAAGGTCTTTAATTAGATTTAAAAACTAGAACAAGTTTGAACTGGTTTTGAAAAGTATTAAAAATTTTGGCTTTTTGGAAGATGTAATTTGTTTGCTCTCTATTTTAAATGCGCAATGACAGGAGATAAATGCGCAACGAGTCGATATGAATGTGCAATACTAGTTTTTGTATGCGCAAAAATAGAGTGCATATGCGCAATATTGTCAAATGCGCAAAAAGTCAGTTCAAATTCGCAAAAAGTCAGTATATATGCACAAATATGGTTTTTTGTTTGTGTTTTCTTAGAATTTTAGATATTTTGGATCATTTTCAGGATTTTCTCAGTGTTTTTGGTTTTGGAAAATTTGGTGTTTCTGCTGAGGTTGATATTCAATTATGGCAAAAGCACAGCAAACACATAAAAAATTTTCATGATTTTTATCTTTTTTATATTTTTTTTGTGTTTTTGGACTATTTTGACTCAAAGACGAGTACAACCTAGGTTGGATGGGGCAATATTTGTTGAATCCTCTAGCTATGCCACTCAAAGCATGTAGCTCCAGGATCTAGTAGCACTGGCTCCCCTCCACGGCACTCACTTCTCACGCATACCAGATCCGGGTTTCCTTAGGCTCGTACCCACACCGAACCTTAGGATTGTCCCTGCCACCTCTACTTAGAGTCACTTGAATCGAGGCCGCTTCAAGGGCTCCACCCTTTGCATCAACAAATAGGGGTTTTTGGTTTGCTATACACTTGGTTCTTAGTTAGGGCAACTGTTCGAGTGGTTACACATGCGGTGACACTACTCTCCGTTATGGAGTCTCCCAGCCTCAAAGGGTTGTGCCTATGAGGGTTTTGGGGGAGGTTGGTCGTCGATGTAACATAGCAGCACTCGTTGCTTGAGGTTTTCACCCCAAGCACAATTTATTTTAAGTGGCTTGGTAGGGCTTGGCTTTAGCCTGTTACCACTCAGGGTCGTTCCCACTTGGACAAGCGTGCGTCCAAGGGCAGACCCCCTAAAGGTTTGACAAAAAGAATGACAAGTCTGGCACTTTGATCACCCAGTTAAGGGGAGAGCATAGGCCTATTGTCATTCACAAGCACAGAGAATAGTGGTAAATCCAACCTAGTTAGAATAAAAAAACTAAATGGGCTAAGCTAATTTGTGCACTCACACGATAGTTAACTTGAAAAGTGATTAATCATAGCATTCTTTATTTCCATTTTGTTAACTTTGAAAGTGATTAATCATAGCATTGTTCATTTCCCTTTTGTTAACTTTGAAAGTGATTAATCATAGCATTGTTCATTTCTCGTTTGTAGAAGATAGCAGTGATTAAACTAGAAAATAAATCCACAATGCAAGATAGCAATTTGGTCCAATTACTTCCTTCCTAGTTAGGAACTATGTGTAGTTTTGTCATGAAATGCATTTGATTACTTCACCCCTAGTTAGGCTAGATGAACTAAGCAAAATATCTAGATGAACTAATCCAGCCACTACTCCTGCAAAACTGATGTTAGCTCAACATGCAAAAATTAGAAACCGTACAACAGAAAAATAGGAAACAGATGCGCAACATTGCAACCTGAATGCGCAAAAATAGGGAGTGTATGCATCTTTTAAATAAATGCGCAAAGACAGAGGACGATTGCGCAAGACTCAGAGGCACAGGCGCACTAAAAGTATATGTGCAGTTTGATAGTACAGATGCGCAACGCCAAGGGACAAATGCGCAACTCAGACGTATGCACAGCTGTGGAGTGTGAATGTGCAACTGTGGAGTTTAAATGCGTAGTATTATCAAATGCGCAACTACAGAGTGTAAATGCGCAACAGTGGAGAACAAATGCGCAATATCATCAAATGCACAACTGTAGGGTGTAAATGTGCAACTGTGGAGAACAAATGTGCAGTATTGTCAAATGCGCAGCTGTGGGGTGTAAATGCGCAACTGTGGAGAACAACTACGTAGCTACGGAGGACAAATGTGCAACTGTGGAGTGTGAATGCGCAAAACTGTTGCCAAAAACTTGTTCTTCTCCTGCAACTAACACACTAGCTTTTTGGATTAGTAAAGGGCCAAACTGTGAGGGGGAGAATGAGAGTTAATCAATTACATGAAAACATAAACCCAAACATCAATAGAATTTGAAGGCAAAGAGGAATCAAACTAAAATGACTAAGAACATACTTACAACCCTTTTTACCTGTCGTTTTCCATTGTTGCCTATCTTGCTTTGATCTTGATTTGAGAAGCCCTCAGAAGCTTTCCTTGCTTGCTTGCTTATTTGAAGATGACAAAGGAAGAATGGCTTAGAATACCTGTTTGTGTTGAATGAGAGCTTCAACACACAATAATGGAGAATATTTGAGAATGGAATTGAGAAGAGAAGATGATAGAATTTTGGGTATAGTGATTGTGCAAATGAAGTTCCTCTTAAATGGCTTAGAAGAGGGTTCTATTTATAGAATTTCTGAAAATAGAATGGAGGGTGAGGATCAAAAGATGAGATCAATGGCTCTCATTATTTGTGAATCTTTAATTCATAATGGGTGAATTAAAAATTTTTTATTTGAGAATGGTGGATTATGACAATTGAATTAAGAATTCATGGTGGAGGATAATGGGTTATGACAATTGAATTAAGAATTCATGGTGGAGAATAATGGGGAACAATTGAATTAAATATTCAATTGGTGAAGGCTAGTGGGGAACATTGAATTAAATATTCTTTTTGTGAAGGCTAGTGGGGAACATTGAATTAAATATTCCATTTGTGAAGGCTAGTGGGGAACATTGAATTAAATATTCAATTTGGTGGAGGATAATTGATTTAAAGATTTATTTTGGAAAATGGAGGATATTAGCTAATTAAATATTAAGAATATTTAATTATATGTGCAACATGGTGAGGTGGAAGAGATAAGGTGGATTGATGAGGTGGATTTTGGACTTTAGATTTTTAGAAGAATTTAGGGAATTTAATTGATGCGAGATATAAGAAGAATTTAGGGAATTTAATTAAATAAAATGACTTTATTTAATTATGGGATAATGAGCCAATTAACTAAATTTATAATATTTATTTAATTGACAGAAGAAAATAGGAATAAGATAAATATTAAAATATTTACTTAATTTGACCTGAGCCAATTTTAGGTGTATACACATACATCTCGTACTTGCTAGAAAAGTATAGTCACGTTAAATTTTGCAAGAAAGTAATAGTAACTGTTTATTGGACAAATGCATGAGTTACCATAAATTATTTTGTAAAGAAATTAGCTTATTTTTCTATGAGTGTGTTGGGTTTACCTTCTAGGATAGGGTGCTGAATGTGGGCTATTAGAGAAGGTTGATCCTCTTTTCGGGATCTACCAGTATATGCATAAGTGCTTTGGTCAAAGCTATGTTTTCATTGAAATAGATGAATATTTTGCTTGGTTTATATTGATATGTTTCTCTACCACATCTTGATTGTAGAACAATGCACATTCTAGTTAGAAATGCATGTAGACATCATATTGCACCAGGTTTTCCCTCCCACCTATTGTTTCTAGGTTGCTAGGCATTTCGTGCAGGGTCAGGTATCCTTCATGTTAGGAAGGATTTTAGGGAAGCGTAAAGCTTCATGGTTGGGTGGAAAAGTGTCTAGGCCATGTTCCTACCTTCAGCTTTGCAGATGACCACATGGGTTAGCGGCGAACGGTGAAAGTGACTCTGTTCATTTTTCATTACTTGTATAATTCTAGTATTTGTACTTCATTATTGTAAAAAGTTGACTATATGGCATAAGAGACAGAGTTGTATCATTGTATATTACATTTTATTGTGCTGACTCTTGGTTTAGGCAAGTGTACTTATTAAGATATAATTTGACAGTTATTTAATTCTATGTTATAGTTTTTGGGATGCGTACTTTACATTTGGTATAAGATATCTAGGTTTAACACTAGGGCCTTTGTCTACTACGCTAAGATGCAAATCTAGATGCAAGTTGATCCTAACCAACCATAATGGATACAAGAAATACAAACCACAATGGTCTGAGTAAGGAGCAGAATAAGAGGTTGGACCAAATCTATTGAAATGCATAGGACAACTGAGAGGGGGGGTGAATTAGTTGTCACAAAAACTTAACTTCATATGAATATCAAATCATCAAATCCTTAATTGTTGATAATCAGAATTAAACATGAAAGCATGAAATAATAGACTTAATAACAATCACACATTCAACGTAGTAGGCACCAGATTTTTACGTGGAAAACCCTATAAGGGAAAAACCACAGTGGGTGTTAGCCCAAAAAATATGAGTTATAACAATACTGAAAAATAGAGGCTCACTACCTACAAGTCTCACTACCCAAATTGCTCACTGCAAAGAACGACTCACTGCCAAAGGGTGAATTGAATAAGTAGCATCTACTCCATGCCTGGGTTCAGTTCTTTTGAAGCACAATAAAACTTCTCTGCTCTGCTCCTTCACACTTATCACTTCATCTTGTACACATGCACTTTTTCGCAACTACATTTCATATTTTTATACAATTCATCAACCTTGGAATGTACATCAAGGTCAGCATTACATTCATCAACCGTTGGAACAATCTCCAAGGTCGGCATTACAAACATACATTTAATAGGTCTGGACCTAATACAAATTTGCTAGGGAAAGGATGTAAAGATGTATGTGGATCACACCACGCCTTAGCTAGGACTCAAATCCAATCTTTCATGCAATGACACGCTTCTACAATCTTCAATGCACCTCTGCAATTGGTGAAATCAACCAAGTCGACCAAGACTGGTAAGAACACTAAGTCTTCTAAGAACATTCTTCATTCACAATCTAATTTTCACTTTGCAAACCAGTCCAAGAGTAGGAACACGATCAGGAGACATCCACAAGTACATTGTAATCATCAGAAAACATCCACACAATCTCTAACCACTATGTCATGAAGATTCTTCAAACTGGAGCACAAGAACAATACTGTCAGCGACTGTCATAAGGAAAGAATAACTTGTGGACCAAAAAATCATGAATCATTAAGTTGAAGGCACATAACATCATTAAATACTTAACTTTAGAACCGCAAACCGAAATACTTCAATGCGAAGGAATGCAGAGCATAACATTTTCTCCCTATCACCACCAAACATACAGAAAAAGTAGTTTTCATTCTAGTGAACATAACTCACTTAACTCTTCATACTGGAGGCTCAAACTTAGAATTTACTATCTTCAGACATGCCTCTAAACAACTTCCAATCAGCAGCTAAAGATATCCATCCTACAGGAAATGCGGAGCAATCTATTGGACTGTTCTTTTTGCAATACACATGAAACTCTGTACCATTGTTTCCACCAGAGGAGCAAATTTTCTCAATATCCTAAACATCATAATAAATTACATGGGTGAATACAAAGCATCTAACTTATTACAAGCAAGTAACAAGATAAGGGTATAATTGTCACCAATGACAACGGTGATATGTTGACATCAATGACAACACCGGTTAAGCACATACTTGCAACAAAATCCTCAACCTCCTGACCTAACAAGGAAGTAGAATGGACAACTTAGAGAAAGAGATCAAAGGAAATCGAGGAGGTAAAAACCAAAATAAGAATCAAAGGAATGAGGAACGAAACCAAGAGAACGAGAATAATGCAAACAATCAGGTTAGAATTGCAGAGGAACTGGGTAAGGACCTCAAGTAGGTTTCTCCACCCAAATTTGATGGTGAACCATTAGAGATAGAGAAAAAGCTTAGATCATTGAGATGGAGAAGTATTTTGAACTCTACAATCTATCCAATAAGACCAAGGCTGTGTGGGGTGCATACCAACTCACTAGTGAAGGAACTACTTGGTGGGACAACAAAAAAGTTGAAAAGAGGTTGTTGCCAGGGGAGATGATGTGGGAACTCTTTCTTCAACTTTTCAGGAAGAGGTGGTTACCTCAACTCTTCTTTGACAAGAAGATGACTAAAGTTCAAAATTTGAACCAAGGCAATATGTCGGTGACTTAATATTGGGAAAGGTTCTCCCATTTTCTTAAGTATGTACCACAGTATCAGTTGGATGAGTGATTCAGGATCAGGAAGTTCATCATGGGATTGAGACCTTAGATTGGAGCAGATGTAGACATACATAACCCTTTGACTATGGATGGGGTTTTCAAGAATGCAATCAAACAAGAACAAAAGCTTCATAAAGTAGCCAACTACTGCAAGAACCAAGATGCTAAATTTAGGAATAAGAAATTCAAAAACAACAACAATAATCAAGGAAACAATAGTCATCATATTTGAAATATGAAGAGAGGCAACAACTCCCAAGACAAAAATGGAGGAAATCAAAATGGAAGCAATAAGAGAGGCAACTTCAACAGCAACAATAAAAGAAGGGATAGGCCTGAAGGACCAAGAGCACCCCATGGTGGATGTTATATGTGTGGAGGAGAACACTATGCTAATGTTTGTCCTCAATGGTCAATGGGGTGATGAGAAAGAAATGAGCAAGGAGCACCGCAAAATCAGATCCATGCAGCTATAGACAACCGACAGGTTAACTTCCAAGCAACACTAATTCAGTGTATAGGTAAGTTATATGGCCATCATGTCTCTATATTAATTGATATTGGAGCAATTGAATGTTTTGTAGACACAAAAATAGTTTCCAAATTATTTGTTAGACTAGGACACATGGCTAATTCATGAATGTTCAGTATGGAAATCGGGCAGAAAAGAGGGTAGATTCTTGTCTTTCTTGCAGTGAGTTAGACCTTCCAAGTTTTCAGACTCAAGTCAATCTTTATGTAGCACCCTTAGGGTCATATGATGTGATTTTGGGGATCGATTGATTAACTGAACATAAGTCTATTGTGAATTGTGAGGATATTATTGTAAGATGTTTGAATGACTTTGGGAATCATGTTGAGATTCATGGTTTTCAGAGACCCCTTGAGCTTAGATAAAGTTTAGCTGTGCAATTAAATAAGGCCTCAAGGAAGGGATGTTCCATTTACGTAGTCCAAGTTAGAGATCTTGAGAACATGGAACCAAAACTTGATGACTACCCTATCCTTAAGGAATTCCAAGATGTGTTTCTAGTTGAGTTAACAGAGTTGCCACCTAAGAGGGAGTTTGATTTTTCAATTGACCTGCTACCAGGGACTGAGCCTTAATCAAAAGCACCCTATAAGATGACCACTACAGAGTTGTATGAATTGAAAGCACAATTGCAAGAGTTATTGAACCAAGGGTTCATTAGACCTAGTGTATCTTCGTGGGGTGCACTAGTCATTTTTGTGAAGAAGAAGGATGGGACCTTGAACTTGTGCATTGACTACAGGATGCTAAGTAAGGCAACTATAAAGAATAATTACCCACTTCTGAGGATTGATGAGTTCTTTGATCAAATGAAAGGAGCTACTATGTTCTCTAAGATAGACCTTAGATCTGGCTATCACCAATTAAGGATTAAGGATGAGGACATTTCGAAGACAACTTTTAGGACTCATTATGGCCACTACGAATTCATAGTGGTGCCATTCGGGTTAACCAATGGTCCCGCAACTTTCATGAACCTAATGAACAATATATTCAGTGATTACTTGGATGATTTTGTACTAGTATTCTTGGATGACATCTTGATTTATTCCAAATCTATTGAGAAGCATGATAAGCATTTGAGAATAGTTTTACAATAGTTAAGAGAACATAAACTCTTTGGTAAGCTATCCAAGTGTACCTTCTATCAAGACAAGGTGCATTATCTAGGTCATGTCATTTCAACATAAGGGATTGCAATAGATCCAGAGAAAATAAAGGCAATAGTAGAATGTCCTACACTGTAGAATGTGATTGAAGTCTGAAGTTTCATGGGACTTGTAGGGTACTATAGGAAGTTTGTAGAAGGGTTCTCTATAATTGCAGCACCGATCACTTCACTCCAAAAGAAAGGGAAGAGATTTGAGTGGACAGAGAAGTGTGAGCAAGCTTTCTAGATTTTGAAGGAAAAGCTCACTACAGCTCCAATTTTGACTATACCTGATCCTAATGGGCATTTCATGGTGATAACTGATGCATTGATAGGAGAAGGTGTAGGAGGAGTGCTAATACATAATGGACAAGTGGTTGCTTGTGAGTCTAGGAAGTTGAAACAGTATGAGTTGAACTATGCCCCGCATGACTTAGAGTTAGCAGCCATAGTTCATGTACTTCAAATGTGGAGGCATTATCTATTGGGGAAGTAATTTGAATTGAAGATAGACCACCTAGGACTTAAGTATATTTTTACTCAACCCAACCTTAATTCTCATTAGAGGAGATGGCTAGAGTTTCTTAATGAATATGATTTTGGGATTGAGTATATCAAGGGAAAAGACAACATAGTGGTGGATGCTCTTAGCAGAAGAAGGCATCTGGCAGCCATGATTACTACAAGATCAAATTTGAGGCAACAAGTAGTTCAAAATCTACAAGGAGATGAGCACTATTCTAGAGTGAAGCAAGCTTTAGAGCAAGATCCCTCGAACCATCGATTTGATGGATATGTGTTTGAGTTAGATGGAATTTATGATATCAAGGTGGAATGTATATTCCAAACTTAAGGGATTTGAGGAAGTTGATCCTAGAAGAGATCCATAATGCACCTTATTCAGGGCACCTTGGAGTGACCAATATGGTAGAAGGATTAAGATCTTAATATTTTTGGCCAAGACTCAAGAAGGATGTGATTGAATTTGTGGCTCGATGCTTGGAATGCCAGCGAGTCAAGGTTGAGCATGTGCATCCGATAGGGCTTTTGTACCCATATAGTCTACCAATGTATAAATGGAAAGTGATTAGTATGGACTTAACTCAAGGATTTCCAATGTCCAAGAATCAACATGATGCCATCTTGGTAGTTGTTGATAAGTTGACAAAGGTAGCACATTTCATTATAGGAAATCTTAAGGATGGTTCTTTGATCTTAGTGAAGAAGTTTGTCTAAGAAAAATTTCATTTGCATGGAGTACCTGAGACGATCATATCAGATTGAGACACTCGCATGACTTCTAGATTTTTGACAACGTTGAATGCAGTTTGGAGACAAGATTAAATTTTAGTTCGGTGTATCACCCTAAGACCGATGGTCAAACAGAAAGAGCAAATCAGGTAGTTGAAGACCTCCTTATGATGTATTGTATGGATCAACAGTATAAGTGGGAGGAGTATCTCCCATTGGTGGAGATTGCTTATAATAATTCCTACCATGCATCTTTGTGGATGGCACCTTTTGAAGCTCTTTTATGGGCGTAAGTGTCGTACACCTATTAGTTGAGATAAGGTAGAAGATAGGACTGTGATTAGACCTGATATGCTTAGAGAAATGGATGATCAAATGAGATAGATCAAGGAGAAATTGAAGCAAGCGACAGATCGACATAAGAGCTATGTAGACAAGAATAGGATGTTCAGACAATTTTAAGTAGGGGACAAAGTCTCTTTTAGGGTCAAACCTCAAAAGAGTTTTGTTTCATTTGGCAAATCATCCAAACTTGCTCTTAGATTTGTAGGACCATTTGATGTGTTGGAAGTGATTAACCCTGTTGCTTATAGACTTGCTCTACCACCTGCTCTTGCCTAGATCCATAATGTATTTCATGTGTCTTTGCTTAAACCATATCATCCTAATGCCTCACACATACTTGATTGGAATGCTTTACAAGTACATGATCCAAGAGTGGTGCTGGTGGAGCCCACTTGAATTATTAATAGATGCAACATTAAATTGCATAAGAGAGATATTGTTCAGTATAAGCTCTAATGGGACCAATATTTTGTGGATAGTGCCACATGGAAGGATGCAAAGGAGATAGACCATTATTTTCCTCATTTGAGGACTTAGTTGAGATACTTTTATTTGATTAGTGTGGTACTTTATTGCTATAGTGTGATGCTTTGTTTGCTAAGTGAGTTACTTTTATTATTTTAGTTTGTGTGTAATCATATAGTTTGATATAGCACTAGACATTATACACCAAGGTATAAAGACCAGGGTGACGATGTGTCTTGTGTATAAAAGACAAAAGGTCAAAAGCAAAAATATGTCGTTGGACACCATGATATGGAAGACAATGATGTCCTAGCGGTAATATGCTGCCAAGAATAATACAATTGCAAGATAAAAGTGATGACACACACAAGAAAGCATGCACAAAAGGTACAAAAAGATAAATAAGGTTGTTGCCCCTGTCAAGCTGAAAATTGATGATTGATGGATTGATTGGATTGACTAGTGTTGTTGGCCATGTGAATCAACAACATGATTGATTGATAAGGATAGATCTCTATACTCAAGTTAGACAGTCCTTAAGTAAAATTTGATTGGATTGGATTGATGATGATGATGATGATCAGGTTTGCAACAAGGCAAGGAACAAAACCTTTGGATACTTTTTGGATGATTGACAAGATTACTTGGCTAGATTGGCATGGATTAAGGATGGCTTGCACTTGAATTTATTGCTTGGATTTTTTGTTTTATGATTTTTTGGGATTTTTTTAGTTATAGGATGGTGGCATTGGATAGCATTAGAATAGTCTATGTGCTAGATGCCAATGACAAGGGAAAACTAGGTCTAGAGGCATGGATGGAGGAAAATTAGATGGATGGATAAAAGGATTGATGATAATAGATGGGATGGATGGGGGATAAATGATGGATGGATAAAAGGATGGACAATAATGGATGGGATGGATGGAGGATATGTGATAGATGGATGGATGGAAGAATTTAGGATATGATCTCCAAAGACTATGTCGCATAGGAATCACATGCCCCACTCTAGATATGATGCTTAGGAGAAGGTGAAGTGATGCTTATTAGGATGTATGATAGGGATTGGTTGGAAAAGTTTAGGTAGATCAAGAGATGTCCAAAGCATTTTTTAACATTTTTCCCTTGTCCTTGTCGAGATTGAAGGTAGGAGGGGAGGATAGGTTGGTGCAATAGAATACTTGTATGCAAATATAATGGATAAGGATGGATAGGATAGGATGGAAATGATAGGATATGATAGATGAGATAACTTGAACCCAAGTGGTACATAGATAATCAATTTGCACATGACACCAGTTTGCCAGGTTTTCATCATGGCACTTATCCAAGAAAGCACAAGGAGTGGTTTTCACCATTGGATGAATGATTTCTCTTTACTATTTTAATTTTTTTTAAATCTATTTGGATGGGATGGGTGGATGGAGGGAAAGAGACATTTGAATGGAGGATGAGGACTCAAGCGTCTATTTCCAAGAGGTGATAATTTTCCCCATTTTGGATGTATGTCACATATGGACCATGTCGAGTGTCATTACGTTCATGGATGTTGGTAGGTGATTGGATGAGATGGAAATGGAGTAGAATATGATGTGGATTATGGATGGATGGATAATAGTGGATTATGATGTGGATTATGGATGGATGGAGGATAGTGGATTATGGATGGAGATGGATGGATAAATGGACGATGGATGAAAAGATTATGTGGAAGCATGGACCACAAGGATGTGATGGGGGAGATATGCGAGATAGGGGAGATAAGATGGGGGATAGAGTTATGTGGAAATGTCATGGGGTGGAGGGGAACTATTGTGATGTCCACAACACACCCCATTTTACCCTTTAACAAAATGAGGACCCATCTTTTGTTCCTTTTGCTTTTATGTTGGTTTGGTTTTGCTTGTTGGGCGGTATGGGTAAAATCTCTTTGGTGCTTGAATTTTAGGATGCATAGTGCCTGATGGGTAATGGTGTCTACCAATGAAATTTGCGTTAAAATTCATCTAGGGTTGCTTTTTTTATGTTTCAAAAATTTTGCGTATTTCAAGAGTTATGCCAAATTTTGTGAAAAGTCAACGCTGGATTGTTTGGTCAAAATGTATCACATCTACATTGCCATTTGCAAGTATCTTATATATTGTGTTTTTCGGTCTATTAGGTTATAGTATACATCGTATTTAATTCTCGCTTTATGTTTATAGCTTAAGTTGTCAAAACATGCGAATGCAAATTCGGACCCAAGAGCTTTTTGTGACGTGCTTTATAATGGAAGAGATCCGAATTGGTATTTGTATATTACAATGCATGTATCATATATGCAAATTTGAAATATGTATCGGCAGAAGTTAAAGGAGGTTCAAAATTAGCATAGCAAGTCATGGTCATCTCATTTGTATGGTTAATACATTGCTAGTAGTATACTTTCTTATACAAATGCATAAATGGACCCGATAGAAAATCTAATTAAATTTACAAAGCGGAAGTGAACAATTGTATTTGTATGTATCTTTATCTATATAAACGCATGTATCTAATATACAGATACAAATCCAAATGTGATTAGAGAGTTTAAACTTTGTAAACTTTAGGTGGGGTCCGTGTTTGTATGTTTGAGATGTATGTATAAAATATACAAAACAACAAGATGCAATCACAGATGTGAAATTTATGATTAAATGGAAAAATAAAGTGTATTTATTTGTAACAAAAGGTGGACAAGTCAACATCGCGTCCGTGTGTTAGGAAGTGTATGTGTACGATATACAAAAGGTGATACAAAAAAATATATATACAAGACCGAATCCGAAGGTAATTCCAATTTGTTTAACCCGACAGAGTCTGCATTTGTATGTTTTGCCAATTGTATAAGATATACATAAACATATACAAAATCCTAAATATGCATTGAACTATAAAATAAAGAGAAAATCAAATTGTATATGTTGCTTGCAACATTTAATGCATATTTACCACGGGAAATACCTAATTTCAAAAGAAGTAAAAAGGAAATTCAATTACGTTAATTTCACAATTGCATTTAGAATTCAATTGCAGAGTATTCCACAAAGTTAAAGTGAACAAAGGTGAATTGCGATTCAAAGGCAGTTGCAGTGAGCTTGAACGGTAAAGTCTCTTGCCAACAGTGTAAAAGTCAACGATTGTGAATCAGGTATGTACCTAAAATTCCTGCTTGTGATTAATGGAATGCAATTATGGTAAATTCTATAGTAATTACAATAAGATAACAAAAATGGTTTAAAGTTTGTTAATTTCTAGGATTAATCGTAAAGCTTGAACATAGTATAGCTATACACAACTCAAAAAGGAAGAGTACTTTGAGCATAGTTAGTTTGAGAAGGGATTCGCCCGTGTCTGTAGGAAGGATTATGTGGAACATCATGTTTCCTTTCTGCATTTGTGAACATGTCTGTAAGTTTTGATAATACTGTTGATACATTCAAAATATTTGAAGTCATGAAGCATTGTAAAATTGAAATGGCTAGTATATTTCAATAAATGCAATCATCAAATTTCTGCATCCATTCTGGAGTGTTATTTGATTCATGTGTTTCTGATATATTTCCTTTGAAGATTGCAATTTTGTATGTGAATTTGTGAAAATAATCTGGATTAGCATATAAGAATTTACTTACTTTTGAATCGTTCAGAATAATCAAACTTATCCACGTGAGTAACAAAGCATTATATTCCTATCTTGATCATGTTTCTAACCCTAACTTTTATCTTTCTTTCACCACTAGTTTAAATAAATAACCAACACATAGTAATCTAAAGGAAATTGTTAGAGATTTGGATAAATACATGTGAGTGATAAGGATCTTTGATAGTTTTCATAAATTTTGAGATACAGAGCATGTTTCCTTAAAATTCATACAAGGATTGACATTAAAGTTATGAATATATGCAAAGGATCAATGCTTTGAGAGTAATTTGGAATTATTTACAAAGATTGAGTAATCATAGCCAACAAAGAGTGATTAAATCACGTAAGGCCCCTTGTTAAACAACTTCACATTGAACCATGAGTAATTTGACACAGTCATGACCTGACTAACAGAGACTTGGGATTGTGAATTATTATTTGATAATTCTCCATATCTTTCAAGATAGACAAAGTTCATAGTGAATTTTATCTTGTGTTGTGCATGTATAACATCCACATCAACAATTTTTGGTGCTAGAAGGAGGGCTTGATAGGATTTAAAGCAAGCTTTTGTAAACTGGCTAACAGGAGTAGTCTAACGACTAGGTCCAGGTCAAATCCAAGGGATATTTTTTCACAATTACTTGACAAATGAGGTAAAGGTATAAATAATCCCTCAATCTTAAGTCCTAGAACTTTTCAGCCAAGGATTTCATCACATACTCCTCCAAGTCTGAGTTCACCTTTAGTTCAGCCTAGCTTGATAAATCCAAACATCTCCACGTTCAGACCACTAAATTTTGGTTTAAATCCTCAAAATCAACCAAACTTTGGCTTAGTTCCACCTAGAATTCCTGTCATGGCATTCTTCAATGCAGAATCACCTGTACACTTTGTTGCATACCATGACATGCCGAAGAATCCAGACAAGATATGTCTGAAATATCAATTACATTAGGATGCTGAAGATCACATAAGAATCTTCAAAGAGACTTGCTTCAGGGCAAGGTTAGCGCATAGAGATGTGATATGTAGGTTGTTTCCTTTCACTTTATCTGAGCAAGCTTATAGTTGGTATGTTAATTTGCCTAATAATCACATTACAAGTTGCCAAATTATGGAAGAAACATTCTTGTCTAGGTTTAGGGTTCCAATAGATCTAGCATCCCTATATCATAGATTAGCAGAGATTAAAAGAAGTGAAGGAGAATTTATAATTGCATTTAATGATTTTTTTCAAAAGGCCTATTCCAAATTAGTACCTCCTTATACTTTAGCTAATAATGCAGTGTTGCAAATGTATTATGCTACTCTGGATCCATTAACTATGATGTGGGCCTTTAGTGAGCCTTGGAAATGTTGTAATTCCTAATCAAATATAGAAATTGAATGGTGCATTGATGCATCATACTCCAGTATATAATCTAGTTCCTACCCACACTATGGTTCCATATACAGGCAATGTTGCTAATAACAAAAGTTCAATGGACACTTGTTCTTTAAAGCTCCACAAGATACTTATGTAGCCAAAGCACAAGAAGATAGAGATTAATTAAAAGAGATCACTGCTTATGGACAAGGGCTGCAGACTAGAAGTCAAAATGGGGATAACAAAGCTTATGGAAGTGATAATAGAAATTCAAATCAACCTAGGCCTCCTAGAGTTTGGAATACAAGGCCAAATAATGGTACTTTGGCCTCTCCTTTTGAGAATCCATATAATCAAGAATCCAGACAACCTACCAGAGTGCAAGTAGCAGAGGTGGCTCTTAACAATTGGTGTAGGATCCACAACACAAGTGCCCATGCTGAGTTAGATTGGCCATAATTCCACTTAGCAGCAATTATTTTCAAAGTAGAAGTGCAAAGCCCTACATTAGAATTCCTTGTTCCTAAAGGAAATGAAATAGTACCATCAGGATATGATTCAGCAATGGTTTTGGAAAGTTTCACATTCTCACCAAAAGAAGAAGAGAATCAAATTGAAGAAGATGAATCATACTATCAGGAAAATATGTATCTTGAGTCAGCTTTGGTATTGGAAACTTCTCAATTCCCCTTTGAAACTGAGAATGAGGTGCAAGTTGAAGTAGATGAAGTCTAGGCATTTCAATAGTCTCAAAGGAATCACATGTATAACTTGAGAAGTAACAACAAGCCTGGAGGTCCTTTCACCACCTCCACACCTCCAAACAATTTCAATATACCACCGAATGTACATTCAAGTAACAATCCTTTACCTCCTAAGACAAATCATTAGGTTGCTGGTACTTCAGTGGCACAAAAGGTCCAGGTAAGTACATCAAAACCTAATGATGCTACTAAACTGATGAGTTATTTATCTGAGGAGATCAGGAAAATAAAAGTAAATGTTCCTTTGTATGAATTAATGAGAAGTCCAGGAGTTAGAACTACTTTCATGAAGTCCTTAGAGGAATTAGGTTCTAAGGAAAACTCAATAGGTCCAGATGTTCACAGTAAAAACTTACAAATTAAGGATAAGATCAAAGGTCTTGAGCAACCTGCGAATACCAATGTAGTGTTGTACATAGAAAAGAAGGAATTCCCTCCTTTCCTGTTGACCTTAAGAATCTTTGGGAAAAACTTGCATAATTGCATGGTAGACTCTAGAGCCTTTGCTAATGTCATGCCATTAGCAGTGTGTAAAATGTTAGGACTCACCCCTACTAAGTCGGCCAAAGTAGTGACTCAATTAGACAAATTTGAAGTAAACGTCATAGGAGAATTGATGCATATTCATATGCAGTTAGCCACTAATCCTAGAGTCCAACAGTATATTGACATTCATGTAGTTGATATTCCTATGAATTATGGGATGTTGTTGAGTAGAGATTGGTCCAAGACTTTGAATGGATATATGTCAACAGATTTTTCACACATGTGGTTACCCTAGAGAGGTATCCCTAATTAGATTAGGATTGATACAGAACCAAAAATGAAACACATAATAATAGAGTACCATAAAACAAACGAAGTGTTGTATGTTGCAATAGAGCCTGGTGTGTATAGAGTTTCTAATAGGGAGGTCCAAATAGAGGAAATTCTAGCCTTTGATTTTGAAAAGAAACCTATAGACAAAGGAACTAGTGTTCTCATTAAATCTGATCCTGATTCTTTTGATGAAGAAGAAGACACCACGAGTAGTTTTAACCAGATCATGAATAAAGAAATTTGGAAATGTATTCATCAGGGAACTTTTATTCAGGATGTTTTATGTAAAGGATGGTGCAAAGTTCATAAGACCACCCATTCTGAAGAAGATTGTGGAATGTGTAGGAAAATAATCGAACATCAACACAAAAAATGCATGGCACAAATTGAAAACTGGGAAGGTAGGCATACTGTTGATAATCCTAAGTTGCTACTTCATGAAGATGCTTGTGTTATATTGAAGGATCCAAGTGATTCCATAAAATCAAAAGATGACAAGCATTCTAACCCTCATAAGATTATAGAAAATATCACAATACCTGTAGGTCAGATAAAAGTGCATAAAGATAAACATGACCCTGCAAAACTTGAATTGAATAAGGTGCTTCCTGTAAAAGTAAGAGATCAAGTTTGCAAAAGAAACATGTGGATTTTAAAGTGTGGTGGATCAAAATCTAAACAAGGAGCAGGGGCGGGAATAGAACTTATTGACCCAGATGGGAAGTCAGTTTTGGCAGCCTATAGATTGCAATTTCCATGTACAAACAATGTAACAGAGTATGAGGCACTAGTGCATGGGTTATTAATGGCCATCAAGAAGAAGGCAAGAGTCCTTCAAGTTTTATCCGATTTTGAATTAGTGCTCAAATAGGTTAGGAAGTTGTATGCTTGTAATATTCATAAAATGGTGAGCTATAGGCATAGAGTCTAGGATTTGATAGAATCCTTTGCTGCTTTCAATATTATACACATTTCCAAATAATTAAATCAATGCCCAGATGCCCTAGCAGTTGCATCCAGCTCACTTGAACCATTAACCTTGTCTGGATTAAAGAAATTTGCGGTTGAATTGGTGTCTGTTCTTAGTATACCTAACAATGTAACAAACTTTTAGGTATTCAAAAATGACCGACATATCCTAGATTTTACAACAAATCATGATGTCTTTGAATCCCAAATAATTGATGAACACAAGAGACCAGATATATCTTGGGATGATGAAGATATCGTTGACCTGAAAAGTAACTTCTTACCAAAGGGGATAATTGAACTAGAAAAGATTTTTGATTTTGATGGGGTTGTTAGGCAAAGGGACCTTCCTAAAATAGGAGTTAAGTGTGATCCTTTTAACTTAGGTACTAATAAAGACCCTCGAAATGTGCTAATTGGGAAGACTTGTTCTGATGAGTTAATGAATGATATAACTGATGTACTAAAAGTTTATAAACATGTCATTGCATGGACATATGAAGATCTTAAAACTTATGATACATCTATCATAACTCATGTGATTCCCCTAAAACTAGGAGTAAAACCATTTAGGCAAAAACAGAGACCAATAAATTTAGAACCCTTGATTTTTGAAGAGGTCAAGAAATTATTATCTGTAAGGATAAGCTTTCCTGCGAGGCATTCAACTTGGGTAGCCAACTTAGTTCTTGTAAGAAAAAAGAACAAGAATATTAGACTTTGCGTAGATTTTAGAAACCTCAATAACATGTCAAAAAAGGATAATTATCCTTTACCACCCTTGGATGAGGTCCTGCAAATAGTCAATGGTGCCAAAATGATCTCCTTCTTAGATAGATTCTCTAGTTACAAATAGGTCTTAGTGGATAAAGAGGATAGGTTGAAAACCACTTTTACTTGTAAGTGGGGTAATTATGCTTATAGGAGGATGCCATTTGGTTTAATAAATGCAAGGGCTACATTTCATAGAGCCATGGATATTACTTTTCGTGGACTCGTAGGAAAATGCATCGTAATCTATATGGATGATTTGACAGTTTTCTCTAAAGATAGGTCTACTCATGCAGAGGATTTGAGGAAAGTACTGTAGAGATGTGAAAAATATGGTATATCCTTGAACCCAAAGAAATGTGTCTTCGGGGTGACATAAGGTAAGTTATTGGGACATATCATTTCTGAGAATGGGATTTCCATAGATATAGACTGAGTGGAAGGGATCAGTAAGTTGCAGTTGCTTGCTAGCAAAAAGAAATTGAAATCATTTTTTGGCAAGATAAATTTTGTGAGGAAATTCATCACTGGATTTGTTGAGATATTACAATCTCTAAATCCTATGTTAAAGAAGGATTCTAAGATGGAGTGGACGCCAGTGGCCAGAGTAGATTTCAAAGATATAAAAGAGGCTATCACCAATGCTCCGGTATTCTAGCCTAGATTACACTAAACCATTCTTTATTTACTCTTTTGCATTTGAACACTCATGCACAACAACCCTGACACAAAAGGGTGATGAAAATGAAGAAAAGCCAATAGCATTTATGAGTGTTCCCCTTAAGGATGCAGGATTGAAGTACTTGGATACTAAAAGGAAAGCTTTCACCTTTGTAGAGGTGGTAAAAAAGTTCAGGCATTACATTTTGAGAAGTCAAATCAAAGCTATTGTGCCTAACGCCGTAGTGAAGATGTTGCTAATGCAAGACGAACCAGGAGATAAAAGAGCAAAATGGATAACACTGCTATAGTAATTCAATCTGGAAATCATTCCAATGAAATTGGTCAGGGGTCAACCTTTAGTGCAGACTATAGCCAACACAGATCCCAAAATCGTTAGCCAACAATATGTGGTGAATACAGGTACTACAAGCGAATGGTATGATGACCTTCATTTTTTATATCAAGGAAATATCCAAGTCATATGAAATCTTTCCAGAGGGGGGAATTAAGGTTGAAATCCAAAAAGTATATGATTCAGGGAGGTTTACTATTCAAAAGGAATCATGAAGGGATATATTTGAGATGTCTGAATAGAGATCAAGCTGATAAAGTGTTGTTGGAACTACATGATAAATACGCGATAGCTCACGAGTCTCACTTAGCCACAACACATAAGATCTTAAGGGCAAGATACTATTGGCCCACCATGTTTAAGGACACTGAAGAACAAATCAGATGTTGCCATACTTGTGAAACCACAACTGATAAGGGAAGATATATGACTCATCATTGCAACCTATAATAGAAACAAGACCTTTTGCACAATGGGGGCTAGATTTCATTGGAGTTATCAATCCTGCATCTTCTATTGGACACAAGTTCCTCCTTATAATGATTTATTATTACACCAGATGGACAGAGGTTGCTTGTTGTAAGTTGTCTACTACTGAAGTTGTCATCAAGTTCCTAGAAGAGAATATCATAACCAGATTTAGAGTACCTTATGCACTGGTATGTGACAATGGCCCTACATTTTCCTCTTTGAAAATTTCAAACTAGGCTTTTGAATATGATATTGTGTTAAAGTTTTCATCAAATTATTATCCACAAGGTAATGGGTTAGCAGAGTCTACTAATAAAATTCTGTTAGA